>JARFIW010000910.1:1200000-1705000 GCA_036346225.1 Platerodrilus igneus
GTTCTAAAAATCCTGTCCAGGTCTGTTTTCCCTACTTGGTCCTGGTCTAGCCGTCACCTCAGCGTATGTCCTAGGCGTTTCCACTCGTTCCGTGTCTGTATTAGCAGTCCCCCTCATGTCCGGTGAACTATTCCTTCTGGTAGGTTCCGGTCTCGGTGCAGGTCCCCTTCCTAAACTATTACTTCTAACGTATGGTCGTCTCTGTTCCCAATTCTGTCGCTGGTATCCGTAACTATTCCCCTTCTAGCATAGTTGTCCCGTCTATTGTCAAACCTAACTGTGTTGATCTGTCTTTCCCTATTATCCCGAGGTCGTCCACTACTTACGTCGTCGTACCTCTGCAGGTATTCTAAAACATTTCTCTGTCCACTATGTTCTGTAGTGCTACGTGTTGTCTTACTTCTACCTCGAAGTGTCGTGATAAATACTTGATAATTTGTCGGTCCGTCAGTGGTGGGTTCAGTTGCTTTGCTATGCTATACTTGCGTATAGCATATTGCTCCTACTTCCTGAAAATTCTCCCTTAAATTTCCTGTGATTAAGTCGTCTCGTACCTGGTCTTGTCTGTGGTCACTCCAGTAGTGCTTTAAAAATCTGTCTTCAAAGTCCGTGTAGGTGTCTATGTCCTGTCCTACTAAATTGTACCATGCTTCCGCATTGTCCTTTAATAACGCCTTTATCGTATTCAGTTTAGTCTGTTCGTCAAATAAATTTCCCACTAGATTTCTTACACTATTAATAAAAATTTGTGGATTTACCCTGCTATCGCCATAAAACTTCATGTGTTGGTCCAATGATACTCCACCTGTAGAAAATCTGGGACCATCCCCCGTTAAACTTGACATGTTGTATTTGATACCACTAACTTCGCGTTCTACCCTGCCTAACTGATCCCTACATGAGTCCGTCACTTCAGTCATTTTTATATTAATCTCTTCTTCACAAAAAATGCGTACTTCGGACCTTAAATGTCTCATTTCCTGTCGAAGACCTGTAATATCACACTCATTTTTTTCAACCCTATTTTCTACTTCCCCCAGTTTCACGGTAAGACTATCTTTAAATTCTGTAAATTCTTTAGTATTTTGTTCAATTTTCCCGCTTATCTGCTCTAATTTTTGGTTGGACTCCTCCCTCGCTCTATTCGATTCTTCCCTAGCTCTATTAGATTCATCGCTTAGCTGTTCTAATTTTCTGTTGGACTCCTCCTAGCTAATCGCATTTCCTCTAACATTCTCATCATTAACTCATTTCCTTGATCCCTGATTCCGTCCTCGACTGATCTCTACTGCCTCCAGCTTCTTCCATTTTCGAATTTTTCCCACACAATGCACTATCGTCACTTCCAATTTCCACTCCTTGACTCCTTAACCACTCCTTTCTCTGCATACGTTCTAATCACTCTCACACACTCTAAAATACTCTTAAATTTATACACACACAGAAACTCTCTCTCTCAGATCGTCAGTTTCCTGGAATAAAATCACAAAAATTTTATTTGGAACTCGAGCCTCACTTTTGGGTCGCCAAAGAATGCTGTGTTTCCCTGTATTAGAATCGAGCCTCACGAATTGGGCGTCAAGAATGCTGTGAATCCTACAAAAAGCTATTCATTACCTTAACTGTGTTGGTCCATTGACTTTCTTCTGTTCATCGCCTCGGCTGCTCCCCTAGATAACCTTCATCCTCATTCATAAAAAAAACAAACACATTCCTACCACAAACATCAACGTTAACTCTATTTACATCAATATTCACAATACATTAAAATTTCAAAATTAAAAATTCAGCATAAATTTCAGTATCAGAAAATTTCAAGATTTAAGTTTGTTATCATTTTGATGTGCATCCAAAATTAAAGTCCTTGTAGGATGCCTACTAATTAATATAACAATATATGCAGACCTGAGTCTTAGTACAAAGGGAGCATCTACCACCCCTTTACGTTAATTAACCAGGTTCGTCTAATTGAGCTCAAAGACATACCCAAATTTTCATCATAATCAAGAACATAAATACTAAATACTCCTTTCGACTTAAACAAGAAAATTTCACCTTAAAATTAAAAATTTGTTGTTAGTACAACTTCATTACTGTCCATTTTAAATAAATAAATTATAAAGTTATTCAACACACACGAAAACATCAAAGTTCAAACAAAATAGTATAATTTACCTGAAGGTTACTGCACTCGTAGCTTCAATGTACATCGTCCCTTTTGTTAATCACACCATTCCAACTGGGTTATATTTACGGCTTCTGATTCTCAACGCTTTTAAAATTTCTCCACCACCATTCATCTAAAGTTGTTTCAGGGCTTTTCCGGAACTCATCTGTGTATATCTGAACCTTGTTTTGTGGATCCAGTCATGTTTATGAACCATTTAATTATTAACACCCCCGAAAAATAGCAAAGAAATTCATGCTTCTTTCACCAAGATACGCCAAAACTGCCTACTTTTGTGTATTCATTCGTCGTTGCAAATTTTGACTAATTAGTACAGTGATACTAACTTTATTACCTTGTATCTTCTTTTCTAAGTGCACTAAAGTACATTCATTGTAGCACGTAAAGAACAAACTGTTTTTTAAATCACCAAAATATACGAGCAAACTGTTTAAATTATTTAATCAAAACCGGAAAACTAAAAAGCACTGTTTAACGCGTTGAATCAAGTCGAAGATCTAAGAGAGCTTGTTCATATTCCCCTGGGTATATATAGAGGTTAGCCTGTCTGTCGGTCGAGTCTCCAAAACGGACAATTCTAAAGAATTTCGCATGCTAGGTTCCCATTCCGCAGCCCGGCATGCGATTTTTACGAAATCTGCACTCGCACCATTTAAATCTCAGAAATTTCGACACGGCTCGCAACGTCTGGAAATAAATAATTAAATTTTATACAGAAATGTTATTTTTACCTCTCAATTTTGCCTTTTATTTTCAACCAATCGCAACCCAATGACGTTGCTCTACTCCCGCCTTTTACTATATGTGTCTCGGTCTTGCGCATATTATCTGTCTCTATCTACCCTGTTCTTATTAGTGCAAATTGATATTCTTTATTATCGATTATTTTCAGTCCACATGGACTGTTATCATTAATTATCTGCAAATTTTACGCGGAACAAGCTTTTTTAAAAATACGCAGGTGTTCTGTATTTCGTGCTAAAGCATCCGACCGTTTCTAATATCCGTAGAATCGACATGTTTATCTAAACAAATTAAACTGAAATTGCCTTTTAAGAATACGCAGGTGTTTTCAAACGTAACATTTTAAATACCCTTCTACGATTTGCATTTTATTGGGTTTTTACAAGTTTTTATAGATATTATATGTTACTAATGGTTCAATTAACTTCAATTAAAATAATACCCTTTAATTTTTAGTGACTCCTACTCAAATATTAATTATTATCTGTACATTTTGTTTAATACCGGTTACTTAAAATTGAGTTAATTAATATACATTTTGCACGTAATTTCTCTTTGTTTCTTTACTAGGAATAATTAAATTACACGCAGAGCATTTTAATACTGCTTCTTTTTATATAAAGCGTCTTGTAAATAATTTAAATCTCTTATTTTTAATGAAAACGAATGAATTTTTATTCTCCACGGTTTTTTTTTAATAAAGCGTATTATCTAATAAAATTCCTTATACACGGTGATTAAAATTATTTGATGTGATTATTTAATTTTCTACCCTGGTCTAAATATGAGTAATATATATATATATATATATATATATATATATATATATATTACGGTGATGCGGAAGGCTAACCATGTGTAAATAGGTCAAGCATGTAGTTATGTAAGAACCCTGTATATAGAAAACAAGAATTTATTTATTACGCTTCAAATTAATTAAGTTGGTATAAAAACGAACAGTGTAATATGTAGGTTCAAATCAATAGTTTATTTATTACGCTTAGAATTAATTAGATTGGGATAAAAGGGCATATTTTAATGAAGGTTCAAATTAATAATTTGTATACGTTAATTTAATGCAAGCTTGAAAATTGCGTATAAAAGATTTGCAGTATTAAAGCTCTGCAAGGTAAAAATCAATAATTCAGTAACGTACATTTATGAAACTTGTAGAAAGCTACAATGTTTGAGGCAGCAAAACGAGTTGAAAACATCCAAGGGGTTTCAGGAATAAACGCTTAGGGGAGATAAAGTATTCTAGTGAAGGCTAGAAAACGTTATGAAAACATTTCAAAGTAGTGTTCAATGGACAGATCCAAAGTTAACAAACAGACGACTACTCTGCTATCAAATCAATAAAATTAAGGGACAGAAAATTGTTATTATGTAACAGAGTAAGATGGAAAATATAGCAGGTGGCTATATGACAAACAGTTTTCAAGCGCGTGACAGAAGAGTGTGTTTTAAAATCAAATAAGCGGGAAAGAGATGCAACATGTTTGTGAATGTTATTAATTTATCACGGCGCACGTGCAGGAAGGTCACTAACCGTAATCGACATGGCAGTAGTAGGACTATAAGAAGGAAAGAAAATATGCGGTAGATAAAGATAGCAGTAGAGTGGAAATAACGACGACTTTGTAAGTAGGAAGACAAGACAAAGACAAGACAAGGTGATTATTAGAGCATGAGTGCAATAACTATATAGACGCGGACATAAAAGGTGTGTTTAGGATTCGTTAGACGGAATAGTAGAGGGACGGTTTTACACGGAAAATACAGATAGTTGACCAGTTTAATTAGTTTTTCGAAATAAAGTGTCTTTGGAGTGGTGAAATTCGTAGTTTTAAAAGTCGTTATGTTATTTGTACGGGAGAATTTTGTAGAATGTGTGGCGGTTGCTACGGTTCAAGGAAATTTGAGTGAAAATACGTTATAAAAGGGGGGGTTTAAGCTTATATAAACCTTGCCAACGGTGGCAAGCCTCTCTTATTTTTCGCTTATTTTCTGATTCACTTTGCCTACATTGAGTACCGTTGAGAAGACATCTTAGCTTAAAAACCGGGTGATAGTGCAGTCCGCCAAATGTATTTTTCAGTGTTATAAAAGTACAAGTAGGTGCAATTAAAGTAAACGGGCTGAACATATTTGTATAAATAATTATAACGAGTAATGCTGGATGTTACTGAGGTAAGCGATTGAATTACATCTTGAACGAGAGTGCTGGTTGGACGTTAAGTGGAGTTTGGACTCTAGATGAGGAGCTGTATGGAAGGCATCCACAAATCGTTTAGGGAATTGGATGAACGAGTCGAGATGGACTGGTATTCCTAGTTAGAAAGCAGAAATTGAATGTAGTCCAGAAACGTGAGCTTGGTAGACGTCGTCTACTGAGGTGGTGATTCCGGAGAACACTCCAGGTAACGAATTTTTTTATTGAATTGTTGTGCTGGTATTGAATTATAAAAACTATAAGTGATTTGAGTTACTTGGTGAAAATTTCATGAACGGAAAATTAATTTGATTAACATATGCAAAGACACTTTTCTATTTTAAATCTGAGCGTGTGAATACATGAATAAAATTTTTATTTAATGTAAGGAGTAAACGGGTCTTTAGTGTAATTTGATAATGCAATAATTTATGCATACAGAATACAAGGGGTTTATACTGAGCTCATCATAGACCTAGGAAAAATAAATTTAGGTTTTCAGAATAGGTCTATCTGCTTTTAAATGAAATGTTGAAGTACAGAGGAACCTAAAATTCACGAGAAGTTAGATTGAACTGAAGTGTGAAATATTTTATTGTAAATAATTTGTAAATATTGAAATTGTGTGAAACATAATTTATGTCACATGAATAAAAGGGTGTATGTTTTGTCGAAAGATTTTATTTTTGAATTTTTATTTTTTTAATATAAAGGTGTTGAGAGAGATAAGTAGCCGTGGAAGATTCGCTTTTGGAAGCATACATTGTTTTATTTAGGTAAAGATTGGAGGAGTTTGGTTTTGAGTTCAGCTAGGGTAAGTTAAAATTCATTAGTGGGGCACGATTCCAAAAGGAACACTGCAATTTTATGATGCCCAAAGTGAGGGACACGAAGTAGCGAGCCGATTCCAAAGAAAACACTGCAATATATATATTACTCATATTTAGACCAGGGTAGAAAATTAAATAATCACATCAAATAATTTTAATCACCGCTTTGGGAAAAGGTACGCGTTATTAAAACCGTGAAGCATAAAAATTCATTCGTTTCATTAAAAAGAAGAGATTTAAATTATTTACAAGACGCCTTCTATAAAAAGGAAGCAGTATTAAAATGCTCTACGTGTAATTTAATTATTCCGAGTAAAGAAACAAATGGAAATTACGTGCAAAATTTATATTAATTAACTCAATTTTAAGTAACCGGTATTAAACAAAATGTACAGATAATAATTAATATTTGATTAGGAGTCACTAAAAATTAAAGGGTATTATTTTAATTGGAGTTAATTGGACCATTAGTAACATATAATATCTATAAAAGCTAGTAAAAACCCAATAATATTCAGATCGTAGAAGTATTATGTTTGAACACCTGCGTAGTTTTAAATGTTTTATGTTCTGCGTAAAATTTGCAGATAACAAATGGTTACAGAGAATGTTGGAGAAACCATTGCTTAATATTTACGGGAAATGCTAATAAGGTGGGTTATTTCACAGTCCGCATGGATTGAAAATAACCGATACTAAAGAATATCGATTTGTACCACTCGGAACAGGGTAGATAGAGACAGATAATATGCGCAAGACCGAGACACATATAGTAAAAGGCGTGAGTGGAGCAACGTCACTGGGTTGCGATTGGTTGAAAATAAAAGGCAAACTAGAGAGGTAAAAATAACATTTCTGTATAAAAATTAATTAGTTATTTCCAGACGTTGCGAGCCGTGTCGAAATTTCTGAGATTTAACTGGTGCGAGTGCAAATTTAATAAGAACCGACGCACAGGCGGGCGAGATGGGAACATAGTATACGAAATTCTAGAAACTGGCCGTTTTGAGGACAAAACCGACAGACGGGCTAACCACTATATATACCCAGGTTGATATGAGTTTCTCTCTCTTAGATTTTCGAATTGATTCAATGCGTTAAACAGTGCTTTTTAGTTTTCCAATTTTGGATAGAATAATTTAAACAGTTTGCTCGTATATTTTGGTGATTTAAAACAGTTTGTTCTTTACGTGCTACAATGAATGTAATTTAGTGCACTTAGAAAAGAAGATACAAGGTAATAAAGTTTAGTATCACTCTACCAATTAGTAAAATTTGCAATGACAAATGAATACACAAAAGTAGGCAGTTTTGGCGTATATTTGTGAAAGAAGTATGAATTTCTTTGCTATTTTTCGGGGGTGGTAATAATTAAATGATTCGTAAACGTGTCTGGATCCACAAAACAAGCTTCAGATATACACAAATGAGTTCCGGAAAAGCACTGAAACAACTTTAGGTGAATGGTGGTGTAGAGAAAATGTTTAAAAGCGACCAGTAATCCGAGGACGTAAACGTAACCCAGTTGGAATGGTGAAATTAGCAAGGACGATGTACATTGAAGCCACTAGTGCAGTAACCTTCAGGTAACTTATGCTTTGTTGTTCGATTTTTGATGTGTTGGTGTGTGTTGAATAACTTTATAATTGATTTACTTAAAATGACAGTAGTGAAATTGTACTAACAGCAAAATTTTAATTTTAAGGTGAGATTTTCTTGTTTAAGTAGAAAGGGGTATTTAGTATTTATGTTCTGGATTATGATGAAAATTTGGGTATGTCTTTGAGCTCAATTAGACGAACCTGGTTAATTAACGTAAAGGGGTGGTAGATGCTCCCTTTGTACTCAGACTCAGGTCTGCATATATTGTTATATTAATTAGTAGGCATCTACAAGGACTTTAATTCTGGATGCACATTAAAATGATAATAAATTTAATCTTGAAATTTTTGGATACTGAAATTTATGCTGAATTTTAATTTTGAAATTTTAATGTATTGTGAATATTGATGTAAATAGAGTTAACGTTGGTGTTTGTGATAGGAATGTGTTTGTTTTTTTATGATTGAGGATGAAAGTTTTAACTAGGTGAGCAGCCGAGGCGGAAAAGAGTAAAGAGGCGATTAACAGAAGAAAGTCAACGGAACAGTTAAGTTAATAGCTTTTTGTAGGTTTCACAGCATTCTTGACGTCCAATCTGTGGGGCTCGATTCGAAAACCGTAGTTCCCGGATTTTGGTGGAATCACAGCAATATATATATACATATATTATAATTATAATGGACTGGTCGGTCTTATAGAATAATACACATGAAGTTTGTCAAACAATCTTTTGGGATATAGTCCAATATTAAACAATTAAATAAATAGTTTTTAATCAAAACCTGACATTTAGGTAGATTTTCATACCATTATCAAAAGCTAAAATGGAAAATCACATGAGTAAAAATACATAATAAGACGTAAATAACTTACTACGATATCTCTAAATTTGTAAAATATCAAAGCAAATCTAAAAAATTTACATAATAAAAGTAGGTGGATAATTACCACATTAAAAAGTGCCAGAAGGGCATGTCTTGTACTAGTGACGGTTAAAAACGTTCTTTCCGTTTTTGTTTAGCAACTGTACTACTATAATTATTTAATGCTATTTGTTGGATCTTTATCTAATTGGCGACAAATATTAGTAACGTTTTTATTTTATTTATATATTCAGATTTAGACGTAGCTACAGTAATATTACCTTTTTCTGATATAATCACTCCTATGATTTCATTTTCCTTTAAAATTTTTTGCAATGAATTAGTAGGCGCTCTAAATGCAAAATGCTGACTCATGTACTGTAATCGACTATCGTCATCCAAACCAGGTATTGTGAAATTTTTAAATTCGTAAACTTCAATAAATCTGCTTAATGGAATTCAAGAAAAATAAAATATAAGGCAAAACACCTAATTCAAATATAAGCCCCTTTATAATGGTTGATATTAAATAAAAGTGAGAATCATTGCCTGTTTTTGCATTTTGTACTACTGACGTTTCTTTAAACGAGATTGGAAGTCAAATAAGCTATTGGATATTATGCAAGCCATTTCTGTAAAACCCTCCATTTTCATGTCTATGCCCAATTAAACTTGAAAAAAGCGCAGTAATAATTAAAATGCTTAATTGCAATTTATGCTTAATTGCATTTTTCAACCATTAAAACGTTTACTATCTCTAATTGCTGTATACGATAGCCATTTAAAATCAAGACTCGAAAAGAAATCAATCCTTTCTGGCAAACTAAAAGCTTGCCTGAAATCTTTAGAGAAGAAGCTCGGAGTCTAGAAAACGCGTGATTTAAGTGTTAAATGCATTACCAGTTTTTTTGTATCAGACTGCTAAAAATCAACAATTAATTACTCTAGAATTTAAAGGAGTTCATATTATCAGTGGTAACTGCAATAGCTATTTGGCTTTATAACACATTGTAAAGTTTTCAGTTTCTAAGTGCTTGCTTTGTAGTACAGACAGTACCTATATTGCGAAAGATTAGTTTGACCATTCCATAGCATAATAAGAAGATTAGCGTACGTTGTTAAACACATGAAACCATGATTTTACATAAAACAACAATAAGTAGTGGAATATTTGATAAACAACATACAGAAAATAAAATAATATATTACGGTGTGCGTGTTAAAATTCATTTTACGCAATATTTATCAAAACATAAACAAAGTGATTTTGCTTTTCTCTTTAGAAAAAGTGGTTTTGAGTCAAACTATTTAATATTATTTTTACTGCACTAGTATATAGCACTTCAAATTATAAACGTAAAGCCTAAAAATGATTGCATGCTTGATTTAATGACATTCCTATAGTTATTCCTCAAATTCAATATTAAACTGCGACTCATACAGCGCCTATGTTTATCATCCTTAACATTATTGTTCTGTGATATAACCAATAGCTGTTTTACACCCAACAATTTGATCAATTTCTAAAACTTGTTGACCTTGAGTAGTAAGGCCGCTCAATCTTTAAAGGGGCTAGGTGAAATTGAGTTTTTTTAATTATCTGAAGAACCACAAAAGATATTTTATTCAAATTTTTCTTGCTTACCCATGTTTTTATGCCAAATAAGATAGGCTTATCCATTTTTCGATAATAAGATCAGGAGCGTCCCATTCGGCAGGGAACAATCACGTTTAACCCTGCAATTTTTTTGTGTGTAAGCTTTTATAAATTATAATGCCAGAATTAGAATCTTTTGACATTTCTGAGTAAAAACGTCACTCTTGTTTGAAGTGGATATCTGTAGCCGTTTTCGAGTTAATTGGGGTGAAGCATTCAGGATGCCCTATGATACTTTACATACCTACATAGATGTTGAGAGTTGAAAATATTTATTACAATTAAACATTTAAAGTAACTGTTCAAAATGCCCACCATTTTGTTGTATGCAGCATCCAGCACGACAAATCCATTGCTCTCTGGCAAGTCTTATAACATCAGGACGATTCTTAATAGTATCAGCAGCCTCCATGATCCGATTCTTTAACTCCTCTTGCATGTAGATAGGCTTAGAATAAACTATAGTCTTCATCCAACCTCAAACAAAATAATCTAACGGTGTTAGATCGGGAGATCGAGATGGCCATTTAACAGGTCCATTTCGGCCAATCCATCGGTTACCATATTCTGCGTTTAAATAGTCAGTGACAATATTAGAGAAGTAGGCTAGGGCACCGTCATGCATAAACCAAATCCCACATCTATCGAGAATTGGAATATCCTCTAACAGCTCATAAAGATTATTTTGCAGAAAATTCAAATAAAACACTCCTGAAAGTCTTCGTGGTAAAAAAAAGGGGCCGATGAGATTGTCACCAAAAAGTCCACACCAGACATTTAAGGAAAATGTATGCTGATAATGATTTGTGACAATGGTATGGGGGTTTTCTTCATCTCAAGTATGGGTATTGCAAAAATTGGTAATTCTATTTCTTCTAGAGGTAGATTCATCAGTCACTAGCAAGCGGGTCAAGAAGTTACGATGTCGTGTGCATTTTCAAATTAACCACTGCGAAAAATTGGTTCGTTTGATGTAATCTTGCGGTAAGAAATCTTGAACAGATGTCACGTGAAATGGTTACAGTTGCCGCTCGTGCAATGTTCGCCAAACGCTTGCAGATGAAACACCAAAACGAAGAGACAATCTTCTGGTGCTAGTACTAGGAGATAACTAAACAGCATTGAGTATTTGTTCTTCAACATTTACATCTCGTCGAAATCTTTGTCGACCAGCATTTACTCGTGTAGGTTTTAGCGTGCCAGTTTCCCTAAAACGTGTTTCAATGGATTGAAATGTTTTACGATTTGGTATCCTTTTAGTTGGAAATTGTTCTGGTATCTGCGAACTGCAGCAGCGCCATTTCTCTGTACTTCACCATAAACTAACAGCATGTCTGTTTGTTCTGCAAATGTGAACAAGTTTGTGGTGTCTCCCATGATACAACAAATTAAAGTATCTTCAAAGTACCAATTTACACAAAAACTAACAGAACTAGTAACACATATTAGTAACTTACACAGTCTTTAAACATAACAAAGGTAATACATAGTAGATACATAATCACCTGTCAAACAAATAAACGATATGCAACTGTTATAATGTAGAGCTTCTAATATCCAAGGCTATTTGATTAACATCGCATTTTGACATTTAGCTTTAGTCTTCAACATCTAAGTAATACATTGATTAATTTTAGACATATGTATAGTTTATACATACGCCAAGTTGTTACAGAGATATTGAAGGCATTTGTTTATTAGGTTTATACCTATACATATGGGAAGTTCATATTAAAACTAAACGGATAAGGTATGTATCACAGGGCATCCGGAATGCTTCACCTCAATTAACTCGAAAACGGCTACAGATATCGACTTCAAACAAGAGTGACTTTTTTACTCAGAAATGTCAAAAGATTCTAATTCTGGCATTATAATTTATAAAAGCTTACACACAATAAGTTACAGGGTTAAACGTGATCCCCCCCCCCCCCGAATGGAACGCTCCTGATCATATTATCAAAATATGGATAAGCCTATCTTATTTGGCATAAAAACATGGGTAGGCAACAAAAATCTGAATAAAATATCTTTTGTGGTTTTTCAGATAATTAAAAAAACTCAATTTCACCTAGCCCCCTTAAAGGGGTTAAAACTCCATAGGAGTACATTTTAGGGTATATGTTTATTAGAAATTTTATGTTTATTTTGTGCTAAAAACACTCCTTAAAATAGTGCCGTGCAATTTTGAAACACCCTATATATATATATATATATATATATATATATATATATATATATATATATATATTACTGTGAAGTTATCTCTGGAACGATCGTGGAACGTGCCCCACTGTTGGGCTGACATAATACTGTAAAGTTATACCTGTACAGTACGTTCCTCACACCTTTCGTTACTCTTTTGGTCTTAGCATGAGCTCATAATAAAACTCAAAACTCTACAACTGTGCATATTAATTTTCTGAACTTGCAAATATCAATAAGCCCTCTATATCTCTTTACAACATTTGGTTATCTGTAAATTCATTATTTATTTTCAGAGATCAATTTTCCTTTAAAGTCCCATAAATCTCTGCTCATAAAATATCAAATAATAATAAAACACATCAAACTCGAATCCAAATAATCACAAACACATAAAAATATTCACCATCAATGTTCTATTCTATCGCCTATCTGGTTTTTAACTTCTAAGTGTGCTCCACAATCTAGCTCCTTGAAGATGCTGCCATCTAGTAGATACCCAGTCCATCAGCTAACTCCCTGGTCCAATTACCATATTCGCCATGCATACCGCTGCTTACAATTTTCACTCCAAAAATTCCAATCTCCAAACTTAACTTTTTTTTTATTCAAACATCGCTTTTTTTTGTATCATCCAACCACTTTCAAACTTTAATTTTTGTACATTCCAATACCAAACTTAACAAGCCTTGTACTTACGTACCACTTTAACATTTTACCACAAAGATGCTTTATTAGATTCTACATAAAATTTTATTGACTTGCACTAGTTCAATTGAAAGTAACTATTATCTCCCATGCTGGATGAAATTAGAACGAAAAAGAAAAAGGACCTGACCCCTCTCTGCCAGTGATTATATAAGTAAAATTCGCTTCCCCCCTGTTTTAAATTGACACGTACACTTGTACACCCGTTCCTATAATTCTGGAAAATCTTTTCTAACCGCTTGTTGTTTCAGCGAAAAACCTCTAATGAACCTAGGATTCTTGTGAATTTTTATAACAAACATAACAATACTCGGTAAATCGCTTCAAACTGTCACTCCGTTGTTCGAATTTAGCCTCTACATCTTTATTTGTCAACGCCTCCAACTTGAACAAACATCTCTCATATCCCTTGTACCTATAGCTTTATCTCACACATACGCTTCCACCAGCTGGATCTCTGCCCTTTTTGTACAATTCACACCAATCACCTTGCTTGGCTCCATTTTCCCACTTTTTAACAGACTCGTGTTTGCTTTTAAATATCCTTGAAATTATCGATTTTATTTTGGTCTCCCAACTATATTGTCCCCTAAATTATGTATACACATACCTCTTGCACTCAATACACTTTTATTTTATCTTGTTTTTTTTGTTGGCTCTTTGCTATACCACCTCCAAAATTAAAATCAATATTTTAACCACAAAACCGCGTCTACATTTATCCCAACGGTTGTTCTTTGCTAATAACCTATTAAAGTTTGTTTGTTGCGAAGTTTACTTAAAAATATTGTCTCCTCTCGTTGTTTTTGTTTTAAAGGTGTCGGATTTTACGTTTGAAAACAGAAATGTTGTTTTAACACCTGTTCCACGCTTTTAGGCTTTCATATAATCACTTTGCTACAAATTTAAATACGTTAGAAAGATTTTCCCCAATTATTATTTATTTTACTCTGTTTATACAAATATTATGTTGCATTATCCTTGGCTAATTACATTGATCCTACATTACTATACACTACTTAAGTTAAAAAAAAATAATTTGTTAAAAATATTCCAACTTCCTAATTAAATAAATTTGTCTTCCCTGATTCAAAAGCTCCTCAACCTATGAGTTCACTTGTGCCCTTATATATCCCAATGACCCCTTAATTACACGATAAAATATAATTTGTTAGCGGGCTACTATTAACGCGTTATACTAATTTAGACAAGTAATAACAAAAGACTTTATTACTCACTACTCACAAGTCTAATTAACAGTATATGCCTTATTTATAGATGTTTCCAGTCCAATTACAATGAAGCACTATCACAATAATGCTATTTACAAGCACTAATATCTTCTTAAACTAATTCCTTAACCATAAGGCTTCTCAAAACACTAAACACTACTATAATTTATTTATTACACTCTTGTCTATTTATGTATTCTGCAAGCTGGCGGTACAATATACACGTTCACATAATACAAATTTATATTTACTATAGGACTTTCAAAAGCGTAACTAATTAACTTTACACGAGATGATTTATATACGACATTTTAATATAGATTAACATTCATCACCGATCTTATATACACCCTATAATTAAATAGATAACTCATATTCTACTGTTTGCCGGAACGTTCGAGACTTCAGTAGAATATACCTTTGGTTATGCAGCTATGAGTTTGACGGGTTGCCTAACAGTAGTTCGTAACACCGCCCCCTCTTTAAAACCTTTACGTCATCCACACATCCAAACTTTTTTTTGAAAACAACAGCTATTCCTATTGACATTTCCAAATCTTGGGATACGCAAAGTGCAAGGGAATACTCTTCTGGTGCTCTAAACAAATCTTGCTGTTTTTCAACAACAACGCCAAATTTCGCCTTAGCGGAACCACCATACGCCGCCATAAAGCTCTTAAAATCTACATTTGGCTCATGATTAGTATCTCGTCGAACACCATTCTCATTATTCGAGTCTTCCTTGTTGTTAGCGTACGATGTTAAACGGTCAAAGTGTACCACTTTCGGTTTACCACGGGGAGATCTTCCGATCTGTTACACTACATCATTAATTCTTTTTAACACTTCGTACGAGCCTTCCCATTGTCTTTGTAATTTTGGCGACAATCCACGCTTTCTTTGTGGATTATACAACCACACTAAATCTCCAGGTTGACAATCATCTTCTTGTGCTCTCGTGTCATATTGTGATTTCATTCAATCGCTTGCTGCTTGGATATTCTTACGGACGTTTTCGTAAATGCTATTTAATCTTTCACGAAGCTTACTAACGTAATCTTCAACTGCGATCTCTTCTCCAGGTTTAAATCCAAACTGAAGATCACATGGTAGCCGCAATTTACGTCCCCACATCACGCAAGCGGTAGAGTATCCTGTGCTGTCATGTACCGAAGATCGGTACGCCAGTAGGAACAAATGTAAATATTGGTCCCACTTTCGTTGAAGTTCTGAGACAACTTTGGCTAGGTACTTTTCTAACGTCCTGTTAATTCTTTCAACCATTCCATCTGATTGAGGATGAAGTGGCGTGGTTCTGGTCTTCCTGATCCCAAGATGCTTGCAGACGTTTTGAAGCAAAGCTGATTTGAAGTTCCGACCTTGATCGGAGTGTAATTTCAACGGAACTCTAAAGCGACAAAACAACTCCCTCACTAGTACATCTGCAACCGTCTCGGCTTCTTGGTTAGGTATAGCATACGTTTCGGGCCATTTGGTAAAATAATCCATTGCAACCAAGATGTTTATAGTTCCTTTCTCTGATTCAGGAAACGGACCAGCTATATCAATATCCACCTTTTCAAGAGAATTCCCAGCGCTATACTGTCTCATTGGGACTTTCTGTTTTGTAACCGGGTCATTTCCAGAGGCACACAACTCACATTTCCGGCACCATTTCTTCACATCTTTTTTGCAGTTCATCCAATAGAATCTGTCTCTCTTTCGAGAGTTTTTTTCACGCCAAAGTGTTTTCCGGAAATACGATCGTGCAAGTGCTGCAACACCTCCGGCACTTTGCTTCTTGGCACTATCACTTGAAGTCGTCTTTCAGTGCCATCTTCATATTCCAGGCGCCGTTTCTATATTCTATTTTCAATCACCAAGGAGTCCCACTGTACCCAGTAGGCCTTCAGGCTCCTACTTAAAATACTAATTTCTTCCCGAGCTGGTCGTTGTCCTCTGCTTTTTCACTCAATAATACGTCCCAATTCGGCGTCATTTTCCTGGTCTTCTCGTATTCTTTCGGGTTGCCAAGTATCATCGGTCACCGTCATAATACGGATGACACTTATTTTCCCTTCCATCTTGGAGCAATGATTGCAGTCTACCGGACAAAGTCTCCTTGACAGAGCGTCTACATTCCGATGGCTAGTTCCTACACGATGTTCTGTGTCAAAGTCATATTCCTGCAGCAGTTCTATCCACCTTGCAACTTGCCCTTCAGGATTTCGAAACTGCAGTAACCTATTTTAGTGCAGCGTGGTCTGGTCTTAACAGGAATTTACGGCGGTATAAGTACTTATAAAAGTGCTCTACGGATTTGACGACGGTCAACAGCTCCCTTCTTGTCACACAATAGTTCCTTTCTGGTCGCGACAAAACCTTACCGAAATACCCAATAACCTTTTCTTGTCCGTCTTGCACCTGAGAAAGAACGCTCTCTATAGCTGTTACTGGCATTGGTATCCAACACAAATTTCCCCTACATCCGTGGAAAACTCAGAATTAGTGCTGTAACTAGTAGCCGTTTCAGTTGTTCAAATGCGCTGTGGCAGTCGTCATTCCAATTATATTCTTGTCCATTTTCGGTTAATTTTGTCAACGGTTTGGCAATGTTCGCAAACCCAAGTATAAAACGTCGGTAATATGTGCACAATCCTATAAAACTGCATAGTTGGTGTATATCTGCTGGTGTAGGCCACTCTTGTACCGTTTTTATCTTGTCAGGGTCAGCTCTTATTCCGGTCTCCGGAACGACATGTCCTAGGTATTTCACCTCTTTTCCAAATAGGCGACATTTCTTAGGGCACAAGGTAAGGTTTGCTTCGTGTAATCTTTGGAATATCTCTTCTAGGTTTTTAAGGTGTTTTTTAAAAGACCCGCCTAACATTATCACGTCCTCTAGGTACACCAGACATGTCTTCCAGGACAGTACACGCAGTATCGACTTCATCAAACGTTCTAAAGTAGCAGGGGCGTTGCATAATCTAAAAGGCATGACCTTGAACTGCCATAATCCAGTTCCAATTGTAAACGCAGTTTTCTCTTTATCGTTTGGTTCCAAGCCTACCTGCCAGTATCCGCTTTTCAAGTCCAAGATCAAAACCATTTAGATCCGGATAGAGTATCTAAGGAGTCATCAATTCTGAGCAAAGGATAGCTGTCTTTCTTTGTCACATTGTTTAGCCGCCGGTAGTCTACACAAAACCTTGTCGGCCTATCCTCTTTCTTGACAAGCACTACAGAAAATTCCCATGGACTATTCGAGGGTTCAATCACTCCCTGTTCTTCCATGTCGGTGATAATTTATTCGGCTTCCTTACGTTTTGCCAAAGGAGGCCGCCTGGGATGTTGTCTTATCGGTTGCGCATCTCCAGTATTGATCTTGTGTTGCACAACATTTGTCTCTCTTTTCTCACTATCATCCAGTGCAAACACCTCGATATCGTCCGACCAGTTCTTTTACCTTGCCCAGTTGGTCGCCGTTTAATCCTTGACACAAAGGTTTCAACATATCCAGCAACTTCTCTGAGCAACCGTTGGCTGGTTAATCTTTTGTGTCGTCCACACAACGTTTAATATGGCATACTGGAATGCAACGTCCCACAATCATGTCTTTCTTCAGGGTCACTGTATGCGGATTAATGTTTAGCACCCTTACTGGTATCATATTTCGCAGCTTTACCAGTGTTCCCCAATCAGTAATTCCTCTTGACCCATTCCCGATTCAGTTGCTTCCATCATGCATACTTGTCCTTCCCGGAGCGTACCATCTGTGTGTCCCATCACGATCATTTCCGTCTTCTCGGGTATTTTCATATCACAAATTATTCGAACTTGCATCGTCTGGTTACTCAACCCTTAAAATAAAATCTCATCATTATCTATCCGATGCACATTTTCTTTCATGTTCACATGAAACCCATATTTTCTGTTGAGATACACTTCCAAGATCACTTCTGTAATTTCAGCAACCAACACCCGATGATTAATAAGTTTGTCTCCAATTGCTAACGTAACGGCAGTCTCTCCGTGAGTAGAAATTTTCTCACCACTTGCCGTTCAAAGACATAACGATGCAGGTAGCGCGTTTCTACGACGAATCAAATCTGGTTTTACAATAGTCCTTGTCGCTCCTGTATCCACGAGTAATCGGACAACCCTACCATTAATTCCGCCATCGATATGAATGCTGTCAAGACTTCCCGTCGACGATGCAGCACGGATGATTATCTCCGGGGCACTAAGTTATGCTGTCGACGTTCGCCCCCTTACGTGGACTTGCTTTAGTTTTTCCTGCTGCTCAACCGGTTGTTTTTTGGTTGAGTGCAGCGTCTCTCTATATGACCAACTTCACCGCAGCTCTAGCATCACAGACGCCATCTCTGCGGTCGTTGTTTTTTCAGCCTTTCCGCTTTTTGCTTTTCAAACACACGGTTGATTATTTCTTCTATGCGGTTCTGCGATTGACCAGGTTCTTCTAAGGCAGAACAAATTTTGCGGCTCACCCTGTGTGATGTTTGCTTAGCTGCTTCAAATTCGAGCGCATGAGCCAGTGCGTCATCTAACATTTTTAGTCGTGCTAATATTAGCGCTTGCTATATTTCGCCATCTTTGACGCCATCCACAAATGGTTGAACAGTCAGTTGTTTGAGGAAGCTATCTGGTGCCGTTGGGTATGTCAGTCTAACTAATCTGGCAATGTCAGCTTCGAATTCTTACAGGCTTTCATTTGTCTTTTGCGAGCGATTCTTAACTTGTGCATGGTAAACCTGTTGAAGGTGAGCGCCTCCATATCTCATCTCAAGCTTTAATGTTAAGAAGTCGTAATCATTCTGCTGGTGATCGGAAATCGTTTGCAAGATGTTAAGAACTTTCCCCTGTAGGGCCACTATTAACGAGATAACCTTCTCTTTGTTACATCAACCGTTGGCTATTGCAGCGGCTTCAAATTGTTTCAAATATGTTGGCCAAGGTGTTTTACCATCGAATGTGGGTGGTTTCGCTTTAAATTTTGACGGTATTGACTTGCTTTCTTCCATGCTTCTTATTTCTGGGATGTTCTGATTTACAACTTGGTTTGCTAATTCAAGTGGCCGCATTGTTAGTGAAATCATTTGTTCTTGCAGCCTTATCACATCTTCTTCCATTTTTACCAATTTACTATCCAACTTTTGCTCAACTGTTTTTAACCTGTTCAGTGAAGTTTTCTTTCAATGCAAAAGAGCCTTCCATACATCTATATTTTAGAGTTGATGTATTTTCATTCAACTTTTCTTCCATTTTCGCAGCATTGTTACTAAGTGGCACTTCCATACCGTATTTAATCTCTTTAAGGGTTGATTCGAGTTCAACTGACCCTAATATATTTTCACTAAGTGTCACTTTTAGTTTGGCTGATCTCTCTTCCATTTTCGCAGCATTTTCACTTAACTTTTCTTCCATACCGGATTTAAAATCCTTAAGGAAATTCATTAAAGTTTCTGCGTCCATTTTACTTTGGCTTTTTGTAAAAGGCATATACAAACTACTCAAATGTCTTTAGACTAATGTGTTTTCTTTTAAATTAATTACCATACACCCCACACAGCCTGACACCAGCGTAGCGGGCTACTATTAACGCGTCTTACTAATTTAGACAAGTAATAACAAAAGACTTTATTACTCACTACTCACAAGTCTAATTAACAGTATATGTCTTATTTATAGATCTTTTCAGTCTAATTACAATGAAGCATTATCACAATAATGCTATTTACAATCACTAATATCTTCTTAAACTAATTTTTTAACCATAAGGCTTCTCAACAACACTAAACACTACTATAATTTATTTATTACACTCTTGTCTATTTATGTATATACACGTTCACATAATACAAATTTATATTTACTATAGGACTTTCAAAAGCGTAACTAATTAACTTTACACGAGATGATTTATATACGATATTTTGATATAGACTAACTCTTACATTTATCACCCATCTTATATATACCCTATAATTAAATAGATGACTCATATTCTACTGTTTGCTAGAACGTTCGAAACTTCAGTAGAATATACCTTCGGTTATGCAGCTGTGCGTTTGACGGGTTGCCTAACAGTAGTTTGTAACAATATATATATATATATATATATATATATATATATATATATATATATAGTGTAACAATTTTATTTCTTGATTATTAAATCCATCCATAAAAGTGCAAAGTTATAAAACGCTTTTATTAAAATTATAAGTAAAATACATTTAACAAGTTTGGTAATACGCTAAAGCTGTATCTATATGTAGCATTCTATGTATAGTCAAATATCTGTGCCTTCGATAACTGTTCGCAGGCGCGTTTTGGTTGAAATCCCCCACCGGGAACACGCCGTCGTTCGGGCGAGCGTGATAACCAGTCGGCCATGCGAGATTGTTGAGTCAAAATGTACGATTGGAAGCAGGCCGCCAATTTGCGGTTGCATTTTAAGCAGTCGAGATCCATCTTTAAATAGCGCGCGCAAATAACCACCATAAAATCAACTTTGAAAACAACTATTCCAACCACTGATGTAAAACCACTTTGTATTACAGTCTGTAGGAAGTAACTTTGATGATGGAAAATTTGAATAATTTATAGAAGAACATTTTAGTACACAACGTTAGGATGTTATTTAATAAGACAGCAGGGTTCAACATATTGCAGCAGCTGACGGAAGTATGGTGATGACGTTTGATATTACAACACCTCTTCACAGCTACAAAACGCAGCTTTGGTTCGTAGATAACTTTAAGAAATTTTCCGTGTTTCAAGTTAGAAACACGCTATTTTGTTTAGTGCATAAAAGCACGAAAATTATAAAATTTCAATTATTTGTTGTGCTGGAATTTTCCAGTGTTAAAAATTATAATTCACAATTTTTAATGGTTTAAGAAACCATACACGTGGTTCATTTTGTACTGTTGGTAACAGCGATAGGTGTTTTTGATGTCACTTGTTTGTCTGCAATATACTGCTGACACATGTGTTCTAGTAAACATATGCTTTGAACAGCGTTTGCCTAAGTTGAGTAAACAAGAATATTTTTGTGATCTGTTTTTTTATTAGAAATTGTAACTAACACAAATAATTTAGATAAGGAGACTTGAGTAACTATGTTTTAAATTGTAACCCCCTCGAACAGATCTGCACGGGTCGGATCTTTGTTTTTGTAACAAGTTACACTAAGTTTTAAAATGTTTGATTATCAACTATTTTGATAAACCTTAATTTAAAACCCATGAACTCATTTAATTATTTATGAAATTTTGTTGCATTGAATTTTGTTTTAAAAGAGAATCTTTTGAGTAAATTATTGGTTCAAGATTAAAGTTTTTTATTTTGATCAAATATGGTCAAAACTAACTACAAAAAACTAATATCAGTATGAGTGGAATTTTAATGTCAACTTATATAAGAGATATTTTTTTAAATATTTCTTTAGGTATGTTTGTGGTACACAAATAGTGTTCCACCCTTCTATTAAGCTAATTATTACCATTTCTTACAGGAGCAGCGTCTTATTCAGTTAAGACGGGTTTCTGTCATCGAAGGCGATTTTTTTTCTTTGGGTTTCCACGTCCGCCCCTAGAAATATACCACGCTATTATCATAAATAAGTCAGGACTTGGTGGCGCCTATTTGTTTTGGATTAAGTTCAACTTACAATCAGAATTCGACTTACCCCCCCATTTCTCATAGCTCTACCCAAGGAATAGACCCCTAGTTATGTCGGAAGACTTCGTTACACTTGCTCATAACGTGAGGCCAGCTATATATAAGAAAAATTGGTTTCACTGGCTTTCTATAAACGTAGGGCAAGTGCCTCAAAAAACAATATTTGTTTCACTGGTGCCGGCAACGGCTAGGCACTCTGAAATAAAAGAAAAAACGTTTCACTAGCGCCCCATGCGTGAGGCTAGCTGAGCCCAGTTAGAAAAAACCGTTTCAATAAATATATATATATATATATATATTGTTACGAACTACTGTTAGGCAACCGTCATATATATATATATATATATATATATATATATATATATATTAGTAGATTGTCTCTATTAGGTTTTATTCGACTTTTGAAAACCACATGAAAATTATCAGTTGCAATTTTAAACAGACTTTCCCAAGTGAATTAAATATTTGGTATTATATATTTTTTTTCACAAACTTAATAATTCCATGAATAACAAAAAATGCAAATTCTGAAATACAACACATAAGGTTTACTATTTAAAGAAATGCAAATTTTTCGGTCCCACATTTGTGACACGCTGTGTATAATTCTACATATTTTTCGAATGTGCTCAAAAAGTACTTATAGAACATGACAAGCATAGGTTGAGTACAAATTGTATCTACACAGAACGAAGCTGTTGTATGAGATCGTTGACTCGTATGGGTTACAACAATTACATTTGACGTTTGCAAGTAGTCGTTCCAACCTGATGGATATAAATTTGGAGGTAATTACACTACTTAGCATACTCTTAAAAATTTATTACTTTGAAAGAGTCCAATTTTCTCAAACATTAAATGTAACATTCTCTTTCGGTTAACCTGCCCTTCTTTGTCCACCCAATAAATAAGCAACACGTAAAATAATTTGTATTTTTTAGAAAAATTGGCACTTTGGCCAACACTAGTTGCTCTGTAAATTACACGTTCTCATGTCTACCACAAGAATGGAATAATATTTTGTGTTTCTTTTGGTTGCATATAATTACACGTCCGGTGTTAGTATACTCTGAGTGCACCTGTTCCATAACATAAATTTACAAAGCAAGGCTATAAATGTTTTGAAGGAGAATTTTATGATAAAGCTACCAAATAATTTTAATCGAACACTTTATAGGGAACACTACGCTGCAAAAGGAATGTTATTTAAGTAAGAATTATAAGCAACACTCAATTCAATAGTATGATTTTGCATGCAAGAAGCGTTTCTTGACGAGCGCAGACAATTGCTTTAACCGGATACTTGACACTGATGTAATTCATGGCAAAATACTTCTTATATACGAGCATTATACTGAATTGAACCTACTCTCTTAACTTACAATAATCCATCATCTTAACCTAGGGATTACACAAGGTTATGAAATATCTTGAAAAGATTTTTATATTACGTTTTCGGCGCGCTAATAAGCTTCCTTGCGTCAAAATTATAATCATGATTGATGACGCTTGTCCATATGCTTCTGAAATTACTTTAAATTTATTATGTTGAACACTCTCGACAAAACAACTGACACCGTTCCTTTGCAAAGTTGCATCATCGTAAGAGTAGCTCGTACAAACATTCGTCGGCGCTTAAATAATCTATAATCTGTACATAGTTCTGATTTTTAACAATAGAGAACCATGTGTAAAAGATATTCATAAAAGTAATCACCTACGAGCCGCTCCTGCATGTTTTCTACGAAGAGGTTGGCGCTCCCTACTGCATAACGAATCTATAGTCGGCTGATAGGCACCCCACTCGATTTCAATTTCCTTTAGAGGCTATTATTATGAGCAGTACATTATATTAATTTTTGTATAAAGGAAAAGTAAAAGCTAATCAATTTAGCTACTTTAACCTAAAAAACCACTAGCCCTACATATAATTTTATTGACAAATACAAATTTCAATCAAATTTACAACTTTGATTACATTCAGTAAAAATCTACAGCTTTAACAGTTGTTTAAGGAAAAAGTGTTTAAATAATTTTAGTTCTCGTAATTTAGACTTTATTCAAACCAGTATAGTTTTATTTTCTAACTCTAATATGTGTTATGTGTGCATATATACGCTCGCGTGGGTGTGCGTACGTGCATGTGTGTATGTGTAAGCCATTTCGCGTGGGTGAACATTTGTATGTGCACGCGCGAGCGTGCGAGGGTGCGAGCGTACGAGGGTGTGAGCGTGCGAACGTGCGAGCGTGCAAGCGTGCAAGCGTGCAAGCGTGCGAGCGTACGTACGTGTGTGTGCGTACGCGCGCACACGTGTGTGTGCGTACGCGCGCACACGTGTGTGCGCGTATTTGTGTGTGTATGTGTGCGCGCGTGTGTATGTGGTGTGCGCGCGTATTTGCATGTGTTTTGGTTTGTGATGTATGCGTACGCACGTGTGTGTGCACGTGGGTGTGTGAGTGCGCTTGAGTGTGAATGCGTGTGTGTGCGTGTACTTATTGGCGAGTACGTGCGTTTGTGTGCGGATGTGTGTGTAAGTGTATACGCGCGTGTGTGTTTGTGCATGCGTGTGTATTTGCATGTATTTGTGTGTGGTGTGTGTATGTGCCTATGCGCGTGTGAGTGTGTATGTGCATATGCGTAAGTGTGTGTGCGGGTGTGCGCGTGAGTGTGCGTGCGAGCGTGTGTGTTTGTGTGTGCGTGCGTCTGTTAGTGTGTGTATGTGCATGTGGTAACAATTTTTTTAAAAGAAAAACGCTACTAGTTGAAACAAATTAGAGATATAAAGGCAAGAGGCAAAGAAAAAAAAATGAAAAAATTCCATAAGAATATTCTTTTGCAAGATTAAGCGGATTCTCAATTTTTAATAAGGTTATGGTGCTATATGGAAAGTAACATGCGAGTTGTTATTTTCTAATTTGGTAACGGCTAAGGGTAACGTTTTGTACCCACAATCAAGTAGAAAGTAATTCAACTGTTTCGAAACCTAGTTTGTAGTCATAAATAGTAATTTAATCTTCCAAAACTCCGTGTAAGCACTTTTTATTGTAAAAAAATTCCTCATGGTTTTCAACTTGTCTTTATACAGACGGCGCGTGGGCATTAAACCTTTGTACTGATAAGACTTCCCTGGCTTGAACTTCCTTTGCAAGTAATTTTCTAATTTCGCTTATTTCCACATTATCTTCGAGTCAAACAGGTTGGGAAGTCGTTGATGGTGAGATTTACGGTCAAAACTTTAAGTGCCATAGTCGATTTCTATTACAGCGCAAACTCCCAGTAGGGCTAACAACCTCAAATACCATATATTGCCAACAACTATCATGCAACAGGTTTTCAACCAACGTCGCCACAGTGTGTGTTAGTCAGTCTCTATTCCCAAATAAAATGGACAATTACGGTCTACGACATCCGTAATTTGTGATCCTTTCTTTTCAACCATACTATACGTTCCCAATATGGATTGGTATTTTATGTGTATCAATAGAAAACGGTAAGTGAAATTGGATAAATGGGTGTATCTACAACCGGTTCATTAAACACCCCAAAGTGCAGAACGCAACTTGACAGTTCTACAACAACAAATTCTTTCTTTACGTCCCTTTTTCTGTCAGTTAAGTCTTCCTAAAAAAAATTTGAAACTGCATTGCCTGCTAGTTTACCATTGCATATCGCTAATTAAGGCATTCCAAGCTTTGACACCAAAAGGGGTTTTCGTAAACGGGCAAGCCCTAGCCCTATTTTTACTAAACTATTGTTTTATAATAAACGATCAACAAACGGAACGTTACATCTTTCCTACGGGAACACGAAAGTCCTATTTTCGGCTTAAAAAACCAAAACCCAAAACTACAAAAACATGTGTTACGTGACGCCACCAAAGGCGCAGTCGTTTGTACAGTACTTTATTCAAGTACCTATTTGTATAGATTTTGCTCTTTATATTCAAATACGACCTCCTATATGATACATTACTATAGAGATTGTGTACCTCGACTAGTTATTCAAACCAGCTTCGCCGCGAATTTGAAATTTTGTTAAAATAAAATGTAGTCCGTATATTGTTTAATAAAGCCGTATTAATATACTTTGTATTGGTTTATTTACCTTACGTGATTGCATTCAGCTCTTCGAAATGTTGATTGGCTTTATTAATTGATAAAGTATTGTTACGTTCCAATTTTGCTTTAGAAATTTCCCTTGTTAATTCATAAATCCGCTTTACGATTATTTTGTTAAATCAACTACGTTGCTATTCTCACATCCGTCAAATTAATTAATAATAAATACGCTGTCTGATACTTTTCAACTCAAATCCCTTTGGCTTTAAAAGCGACAAGTTTATGCTACAATTAAATAGTTTACGTCCTGTATATTTTATTCTTCTGCAATAAATACGCTTTCGAATAATTTCACAACTTAAATCTATTTGCTTGGAAATGACAAGTTTATGATAAAATTTAAATAAGTCAATATTTTGTTTAGGTATCCGTGAGCGCATTATACATTCCAATAACGTTTCCCATCTAGAGAATTGTCGAAATAATATATCCTACTATTCTCCGGTAAAACCGTGTTTTCCAGTTTCAATCGCGTTTCGATAATGCGAATGTTTGCTTGTCGAGTTCGTGTTATTTTGAACTTCTTTTAAAACTTTGATTCTTCAGCTTGTGCGTCGATGCACTTGTAAAAACTACTTGTTCTGTTACTCCAAGAACGATGCAAGTTTCTCCTCTATCAAATGTGTAGATTTGTTGTGGATCGGTAAGCGCTCCTGAGTTGTTAATATTACTAAGCTTTTTCTTTTTTTAGCTTTTAGCTGTAGGCTAAATTGCTTGTTGCGTAGCCCGATTATTCCTTGATGTAGATCAACTGCTCTTGCATGTAGACCGCCGTTGCTGGTTGTTGCTGACTACCGAGGCGATGCTGTGTCAATTCGCTTCCGATGGCTGACAAGATAAGTATCCCTACACCTGTATGTGACTTGTTTTCCTTTTCTAATATACCCAGGGATAACCCTATTTGAAATTAGATACGCTAATGTTCGTTCTGGTAAAATCCTTACTAGAAAGATTTCGAACTTTAATGCTTTTGCTTTTTGTACTTAACCCATCTGCTTATACGAAAGTATCAGCAGTATTTTTTTTTACTGATTAGAGTTATAACAAATGCTTCGTATGGTAAAATCCTTACTAGAAAGGTTTCTAAATTTAACGTTTTTTTTTTAATTAACCTATCCGCTTATACGAAAGTATCAGCGTTATTTTTTTTGGTACTGATTAGATTTATTGCATGTTGGCTACGAATTGCGCACTTCGTGGAACAATTAGTAAATTTGTCCATAGAGTAAAATTGTTATATTAAATAGTAACCTTAGTTAATTTTGTTTTGCTGTTTCAATAGAAATTCCTATATTTGTATTTTTTTATTGTAAATAGAAAATCGTTAGCGATGTATTATTTTTGTGTTGCTAGAAACCCCTCCCCTCTCCGCATTGGTAGTTAGCCTGGTATATTTACGTTTTCTTCCGGCTACGTCATGGTACGTAGCAGACTTGCTAAGAATTCTACACACACCTGTTTTGATAACGTGTTGAATAAGACTTTGCTTGTGATGAAAGAACATTCTAATTCTTTTGCTAAAGCTTTAGAACAACAAACAATATTCATGTTTTTACAAAAGCAAATTCCTTGTTATTAATGGTCTTACTATAGATGTTTTCTGTCGGATTTGCACACGGTTAAATTGTCGCTGTGAGTTTCTTTGGAGCGATAATTTTCTCATGTGGTAAGCTAATTTGCAGTTTGCAAACTGTAAATTTACTTGTGCATTCGCTAATTTGTTTATATTTGCTCTTTAGCTTCTTCCGTGGGCGTAATGCCTGAGATATCATAAGGATATTTTACCACCGTATAGATGGCTGCAGCGAACCACCTTATAAGTCCATCTGGCGAGTCCTACCCATATTACCGCTTTTATTTTAACCTCGTAGTCTACGCGACAAACTTCTGCCTATTTATAGTCACTGCAGGGAGAATTTATTTATCTTGCTACCTCATAAATTAAGGAGTAAATATAATTAAATCTACTCCAAGGGAATCGTCTTATCGCCCGACACTACAAAACGAGTAGCCTATCTAGGATTAGCTCACAAATTTTAGTGTGATTTCTGTATTTGAACAAATTTTATACCGTTCATTCTAGTGATACTTGCCAAGGCTGCGGTTATCTTCTTGGTTCAACTTTCCATTAGTACTGGCAAAATATTACCAAAAGCAACATTATATTATAAACAAATATTTCATGTGTTTATTCTACAAACGCGTACTCCAATATGTACATAGTTAGTATTAGTTTTAACTTTGACTTACGGCCCTTTGACGCATGGGGAGAACGTTTTCTTTTAGTGACCAAAAATTGCTATATATATGGATTACTTTAATTGTACTATTTGACTTATTATACATATATATATATATATATATATATATATATATATATAAATAATTTGAGTTGATATATTTTATTATTTTACCGAGTAGTAGGAGTAATATCCTACATAACTATTATGTTGTTTTACTATTTATTTTATTTCAGATATTTACCACAATACGACTTTTCTTACAGTCGCGCACCGGAGACTGTCGCTCGTCTTCTACGATTCGCCGTTACTCCCACTGAGCCCGGTACCTGTTGTTTCTGTCGATTGTATTATGATTACGTAACACATAAAACGGACTAACCAACAACAACAACAACAAATATATAACAAACCAAAACAAAACCACAACTAAGCGGGATGATGTTCGAGATCGTTGGCGTGTCATAGTACTTTGAACGTGCCAGTCGTATCAGAAAGTTCATAAGTCAAATAAGAGACCTTCTTATGGATAATGAAGTGATCAACAGACAACAAACAAATTTTGCCGTAAAATGTTTCGACGCATCAGAACAAGGCATAGTTTCTTTTCCACACAATATCACTAATTTCAAAATCTGCCGGACACCTACGTAAATCATACCGAATTTTGGCAGGATCGTACGCCACTTTAAGTCGTTTGACCACATTATCATAAATTTTCTGCATAGCGGCAGAGTGCGTTATAAGATTTTTTCAATCAGCAAAATCAATATATTGTAAATCGTGAGTGTTATCCGGTATAACTGGATTTCTTTCAAGGTTCATCTCACGACCAAAGTTGGCAAAGTACGGCGACACACCGATAATCTCATACATAGCAGTGCGCGCGGCGCAAGCTACTTTAGGAAGATGACGGTGCCAATCTCTGTGATTGTCTTTCACATAGGACGTCAGCATAGTGTTCAACACTCTATGTACTCTTTTAACAGGGTTGGCTTGAGCATGATTATAAGCATTAAATATTATCTGGATTTTATACAACGTTGCCAACTTTCGAAAATCGGTCGAAAGAAATTGGCTACCATCATTGGTAATCAAATATTGAGGAGCACCGAATACAAAGAGAACATTCTCTTTAAGATGTTGAATCACGGTTAAAACTGTACCCGAACGTAATGGCAAAATAACACAAATTTCATAAAGTAGTCTGTAACTGACAAAATATAACAATAACCTCTAGAAAAACGCTGTAACGGGCCTGCCTATACTATCACATAATATCATCTGCCATGGTTTTTGACATTGAATGTCTGAACATCAAACCTGCAGGTTTTCTCTGCTCAGATTTTTGTTCCAAACAAACCTTACATTGGTTTACGTAATGGATATCATCGGCCTTCATTTTCGGTCAAAAGTATAAACGTGAAATACTAAAAAAAGTCAAAAATACCTATGTGACCTGCTGAGGGCTCATCATAAAACTTTGTTAAAATATTTCCAACCATCATCTTCTTCAGAAACATGCGGGTAATCAACTTTCATCCGCTTATACAGGATACCATTAACAATTTTCCAGCCATTATAGACAATCGGTCTACTTTGTACTAGTTTCTACATACGGCTATACCAACCATCAATTTTGGAATTTATGCAAGGTTCTATCTTTTCACGGTCTTCCAGCATCGACAGTATTCGCTTTAGACACAGAACGAAATGCAGAACGAATGCATCGAGAACATGATGATTTCTACCCTGTCTGTGTATAATCTCAAAATCGTATTGTTATAACTTAATAGTCCATCTGGCCAACCTACCTGATAGCTCCTTCAGATTACTCAAACACATCAAGGAATTATGATCTCTAATAACGGTAAACTTAGTACCTTTAAGATACGGACGTAATCTCCCAAAAGTTCGTCTCAGCTTTAGTAAGGGAACGACTAATATAGCAAACAACGTATTCTTTATCATCTTTCAGCTGAGTTATTACAGCACCTAAGCCATAACTCGACCCATCGGTCTGAACACAAAAAGGCAAGTCAAAATTGGAACACTTAACTATAGGGGCAAACATCAAATGATTCTTAATCGTAGTAAACGCGACTGAACATATTTCGGAACAAACAAATTTACAATAATTTTTCCTTAATAGTGCAGTTAAGGAAGCGACAATTAACAAAAATGTGGGATAACGCCCAAACGCAACGCTACAAAATACTATAATAAGCTTAGCTTACTAGAAATACTATATAGGGTAAGAATTAAATATTTGAAAATTTAATTTTTTTAGTTTTGTGTCGATTTATTGACAGAATGTGGTGCTCAATGAACTCTTATGACCTCCTTATCACATCATCAATATATATATATATATATATATATATATATATATATATATATATACATATATATAATAATGGATTCTTAGGTTAGAAATGATGGGAGATAATTTAGTAAGACATTTTAATAGGGTATACCATGTATATAGCAGTCCAGAAATTATTTAGAACATTTTAAAGCTAGAAAGTAGGTATTTATTAGTCAAGATCAGCTTTGGGATTAATAATTACTTCATGTTAGTATTAGGGGAGAAATTAATCACGGTTATTAAGAGATAAGAATCACAAGTCCGTGCGTATAAACATATAATTAGCATGTAAAGATAGTGACAGTAGAGCTTTTCAGTGGTAGCATAAAAATCGATAATTAAAGAGGGTACATTTGTATGTAACAAATATTCAAAGTGTAATTAATCTGTTAGTGTACATAATGTAAGGTAAGGTAATATAAAGTTGAAATATTGATAATTTCAAAAGCTTTAGCATTGTAAATATGAAAGTGTAGTCAAGAAACACGTTAACCATGAGGTAGCGTTTTAAAAGCAAGATATTTCCAGTATAAGTTTAGTTTTGTAAATACGTTCTTGGTATTGAGTTTAAAAACTTGTCAACAGACGTTAGGATTCGTAGTAAAAGATAGTTTGAAAACAAATAGCTGGTTTAGGGTAGATAAGACGTGAACGCTACAAGTATAAAAACAGATCGACAATATAATAGGGAAAGAGTGTTTTTAATGAGATAGCAAAGAATGGAGAATATCCTATGGTTAGTTGTCGTTGACTTTGAAACGTCTGTAAAACAAAGAAATTTCTAAAAGTAAATATGTGCGAGGAAGATGATACGTGTTTGCATAAGATGTTTGTTAAAGAGAGTAATGGAAAATATTGTAGAGGACACAGACAGAGTTGGACGATTAGACTCCATGTATAAGAGCAAGAAAGACAAGAATGTAGACTGGTTGGTTGCAATAAGACTTGTAAATAAGCGGGGATGAAGGTAAGGTAACATAATACACAAGTAAGACAAGGATGCACAAAAATCGATAACGAACGTTAAAAACTGGGGAAAGATACAAGACAAGAAACAGTATAGTTTGAATGCAAATTAGAATGAGGCGATCGGATGTGCGCGTGTGAAAGAGGCGTGTTTTGGTGCTCGGGTGAACGTTAGTTGCCGGACGATTGCGTAGAAAGTGACAGCCGTTAGATATTTTTAATAAAAATTTCGAACTAAAATACTTGTTTGCAAGTGGAATTCTCGGATTTTTAAGACGGTTGGAGACGGTTGCAAAGTTTAGTGAAAAGAACTCAAGGATAATGGCTGGTTTTGCAAAATGAGACGACTGTTAGTTGTTGTGGAGTAGATGAATTCGTGAAATCTGTGAACGGTTGAGAAGTTTACTGATAAAAGTGTGCTTGTGATATGGCGTGAAACGATTCATGGGTGAAATTCGGATGTTATATAAACAACAACGGCGCAGTTAGGGCTCTCTTCGCTTCTCTTTTCCTTTTTGATCTTCAACCAAGCTTCGTGTAATAGTAAATGTGTATAAGTGAGTTTAAATTTTTTTTATTACAATTAAGATGCACAAGTTGGTGCAACGGTACTATTGAAATTGTGAATATCTAAAATACGGTTGATAACCGAAGCTGGTAGAAAAGTAAGTAAACTTTTTACTACATATGGTTGGAGGCGCCTGGCCTGCAGTGGTAGAAGTCGAGTATGTTGATGGACCAGTAGCAGATGTACGGGAGCATGGAAGTACCGTGCAATAGTACCTAAGAAATCTGAGTGGAGGCGTGCAGTGCTTGATGGTAAGCGACCACCTGAAGCAATTCTTGAACGAGCAGTTTATAGGAATAACCACATCGGAGATGATTTTAATGTGGGGAGCTGGTAGTGTTTAATTCAAGTAATTCAACCTTTTAAAACTTTTGAATATTGTGATTTTGTTGGTGATTATGACAATTTGGTGATTTTTGTGGATTTTGTTGTATTATAAGGCCATTTTTAATTGACAATTTTACTTTGAGAAGGGGCTGTATGAAAACATATTTATGTACTATTTGGTATTATGAAATGAAGGTGTAATATTGGATTTTGTACAAAGTAAAAGGGTTTTTGGTAATTTTTCAGTGCCGTAGTTAGCACATAGGTACAGAAAGGTTTTAAATATGAGATCGTAATAGACCTGGGGTTTTAAAGTAAAGTTTAGGGATAATCCCAGTTACTTTTATTTAATGATCGATGAAAATTAATAAATTTTCAAATTATTTTATTTAAAAGGACTTTATTTAAAATTTGATGATATTTGTTAAAGATCCAAGGTGTATGAAGAATATAAGACTAAAATTTTTGAATTGCGAAATAATGTTCCTATAAAGCGTGATGTCATTTTGGCAGTTAAATTTTACTTATTTTTGGAATAGTAGGGTATTATTTTCAGAGAGCTAGTGAGCAGCCGTGGCGAATATCCCTGAGGAAGCTGAACAAAAAGCTGGTGGTTTTGGCGTCTGAATTGGAAAGCATCTTCAGAGGGTATTATTATAAAGTGATATGTAATGCAAGTCTAGGTGGTAGGACTTGATTACCAAAGTAGGTCCGGAGCATTTATGACAATACAACTATTAGGGAGACTTTTCTGAAGGACCTACACGGCAATTATGACGCCCAAAGTGTGGGGCACGAATTAACTGACTTGTTCCAGAAGGATCTCGCTGCAATTATGGCAGCCCATTCGTTGAAAGGTGCACAGCAATATATATAAAATGCTATGATAATAGGGTGATTTAGGGGTATATAAAGTCACAAGGGAGGTACATTTCATGGAAACATAATAAAAATAAAGAAAACCAAACATATAAATCATAAAAAGTACACAATTCGTCATTATGCAAATAGTAAATTTTAATCACCTTGTATAAAATCAAAAACCAGCCATAATTAATAAAAGGAAGCTCATTCAGCAATAACTTCAAAACACTAATCAAAATAAATAATTTTGGAAGTTTTCAATACACTTCAAAACATTTAAAATATTCTCAAGCGCTTAGGCAAATACAAATCACCTGGTATAAAATAAAAGTTGATTCTGTAATAACTGAACCACATTTAGTAAAATAAATAACCCTAGGTGCAACTCAATTCATTTTAGAAACATTTAAAGCATTTATAAATCCTAAATAAATACAAATTAGACATATGTAAACGTGAAACAAATCTCTTTCAAGCTCGATGCATTGCGTAAGGAATAGAAGGCAATAAATCGCATAAAACAAAGTTTAGAAAAACAAGCATATTTCATAACGCCATAAGGTATAGACATTGGAACAAAACGCGTACGTGACATTAGAAATGTAGAAATCGCCACATTTTTTAAGGCCCAACATTGGTAAACAAAATATGGAATCATAAGTTTTGGTATACGTGCAGAATTAAATAGAAAATTTATTATATTTCGGTACAAAATTATGTCTACGTGATGTTTCAAGCATAAATTACAACACTTGTTAGGAAATCCTAATACAAAATTATGCCTACGTGCAAACTTAAATGCATAGAGTCCATTTTGAATAAACCCAACAGGTTAAGAAATAGGAAGGAACGAACTTGTTCTATATAAAAAACCAAAACTGATAACATGCATTCATTCATAAAAGATACACGACTGTACCAGCCTAGACGAATTTATTACGTGAATCTGAAACTAAGTGAACTCAAAAGTGACATAAAATTAAATAACGTAAAGAATTCAAGTAAAAATTAGTAGATGTGCGTGAAGTACGTGTTAGTGAAAATCTGTCGTTAGTATTAAAAACGTAAGTCTAAATTTAATTAATGTAAACATATTCTTTAACATTTATTAATGTAGGGTTCTGAGTAATTATCTAAGTAATCATCTAAGTAATGTTCTAAGTAATGTTCTAAGAAACTATTTAAGTAATATTCTAAGAAACTATCTGACAGCTAAGGATGATGGTAAACTAAATAAGCAACTAAAGGATTCATTAAAGAACGTCTACAAGTTATTGCAATACTTGGATTTCTGGGTTAAGAGCCAAGCTAAAGGCCAACGACTAGAACCAACAATCGATCTGGCTCACGAAGCTTCCGTAGCTTGAATGTTGCATGTCAGATTTCAAATATTTTATAAACATAAAACTCACATGTAATATAGGTAATATTTGTGCGAAATGTCAACAAAAGATCTTGGTTAGAACGTAAAAATTACTTTAACAATTGAATAGTTTTTTTGAACGTTCAACAAAGCTTTCTATATAAAACATAATTATTTTTGCTAGGTTTAATTGCTTAAAACCTTGGCAGTGAACAAATTTAATAAGAATATTTATTTTCATATGATTCAAAAGCTTTTATAGTTAATAATATTACAAGTACGTAGAGTTATAAATTGTACATTTTGTTAGCCTATTATACAAATTTCGTTTGTCTTATTCAGGTATATGAAGTGTTAGAGGGGAGTGGGTAAATATTCTCTGTTATCATATCGTCATTTACTCCGTGCAGGGCATAACTGAGCTAGTCGAGACATAAATTTAATTGTGTTAATTTTAAAATTAAGTTAGAAATTTTAGAGACACAGAGAGGTGGCGGTCATCAAAGCAACTGAGCGTTAAACATATCGGGCATACAGTGATATCGTAGCTATATATATTTATATATATATATATATATATATATATGTATAAATAAAATAAATAAATAACTTATATTTATACAGTACATAATTTTTGGGACACTTGTATGCTTTTAAAATTATTGCGTACACCACCAATAGATGTCAATTAAAAGTAGAAACTCGCACCCCAAAAATGGTCAAAATCTATCGACGCGTTTTCGAGTTATTTTAAAATATCAAATATTTTTCACGATTTTTGAAGCCCTCAAGCGGCTAAATAAAGCAACTTGTATAATAGGTAAGTTGGCTCAAATCGATCTATTTCGAACCAAAAAATCTCTGTTCTTACGTTGTACACGTATTTTCCGGACACCCTGTATATATATATATATATATATATATATATTGCTATAATAATATGGTTATTTGGGGGTAGAGTCATAAGGGTCGCACACTACATATAAATAGTACTAAAAGCTAGAAAACTAAACAATTTTATCGTGAAAAGTACGCAGTTCGCAAATTATGCAAAAAGCAAACATTTAGCACCCTGTATAAGGACCACAATTGACTTTAATTAATGCCGGGAAGCGCATCCTTCAATAGTACAAACATATTCAGTAAAATAAATAATCTGTACGCAATTAAATTCATTTAAATCAGAAAAGCATTTATAAATTCTAAATAAACACGCATTAGGAGCATTGAAAGCTAGAAATCATGATTAGAATTCTAGTAAAATAGGACATGCAATTGTACAAAGAAGTAACAAAGCATCTTCGAAATAAACACACATTTAAAAACCAATACGTTTCGAAAACACAGGATGTAAAGAAAGGCATTTCAATATACGTCATTATAGAACAGGTATACTACGTGACCACAGCATTGATCCGGCGAGCTATTATCAAAATCATACCTGAGAAAGCCCAGAGTGTTGAAAATATTTTATAGAATGCCTTAAACCTTGGACGTAGTACACCGATAACCAATCCGTTGCTTTATACTTTATATCACTCAAATTTGATAAACAGATAGTCTTCCTTTATTCTGAGCACGCTTCACATCAGTTTGAATTAGAAATTTACGTAAAAGTAAACATAGAAAAATTAAATAATTATATTTCGTAGAAGTGGCGACAGAAAAATAAAAATTAAAATAATAATAGTTTTGCCGGTATCTGGAAAACGTAAATGAAAACTTATTAATTAAACATGATTTTAATATTTATAATCTAGGGCTCTAAGTAATATGAGAAAATCTGAGTATTATCCAAATGAAAATTTAAGTAAATTTAAGCATTATTTAAGTAGAAAATCTAAGTATAATCCAAGTATAATCTAAGTGAAAATCTAAGTAAAAGACTCTAAGTTGGTACACAAATCTAAATTTGAATCCGAATTCATCGATTTGCATAAAAACATTGGTTTGCATCTCTACGTTTAGAGCTCTAAACGTAAGATTGTCTTGAGCATTGAATGAGTAATTTGGCCAAGCAGTGCTATGAAATCAACAAGTGAACTCGACTGAAAGCAATCCAGAGATACTAGTCAACAGTATGCAGCAGCAGCAGATCCAAAATAAGACACACACGGAAAACTACAGGTCAAAACATTATTTAATAGCATAAGGCATTAGTTTTCTTTCCTTGAATATTTACAATTTTTTATTTATGTAAAGGGTCACCAAAAATCTTTTTCTACGTGAAAATTTACGTAAAATGGAAAGGTCATTAAACGTTCAAGGGCGTTTCCAATAGTGTACAGAGTCGTTTTTGCTGGCTTTAAACTAACTAAAAGGAGCTGTAATTTTGGGGATAAACAAATTGATATTATTATTATTTGATTTAGAGGCTTACTTTGTCAAAAAGTAAATCATATTAAACTGTAAAGTATATATATTTTTTCTTTGTTATTATACAAATCTTGGTCAATTTCGTTTGTCTCATTCAAGTAGGAAAGTATTAGATAAAGGGGGGGATTCTTTGTTATCGTAACGTTGTACACCCTGTGTGGATTAGACTGAGCTAGTCGAGGCAATTTAAATTGTAGGTTGTTTAGAGACACAGAGCGATGGCGGGCAGCAGGAAACTGAACAAGCATTTTTCACAAAAATACACCCTCGTTCGGATGAGAGGTAAAATGGAGGTCCCGTGTGTGAGTGTTGTCACGATCGTTAAAGATCCCTACCTTGCTTGGAACAGCAAGGGTAGGGCAAAATTCCAAATTTCGCAGGTAGAAAAAACCCGCTTCCTGGCCAATGTAGTACCTTCGGGTGGAGCATTAGAAAATCACATGTAAGGTATGTTAAGGGGGTTGCAGCATTCGGCTGTCAAGATCTTCCAACACACATATTTGCCGAATTAATAGTTTTTCAGTAAATTTTTTCACTCAACATTAGTTGAGAATATTGTAAAACCAACCCTTGTAGTTGCTTATAATAATCATCAGGTTAAAGTACAATTATTTTTAAGCATCATAAGGTTTTCTGTCTTGGAACTGGTTGGACACGTACCTTTATTGGTTTCTATTCTTTGACTATCTGTGTGCAATCGTCTAACCTAGGTCTACCTCTACTTCCTCTTTTTCCTTTCTCACCCTACCATTTCAAGAACCGCTTTGTTCTTAACTATGTCTGTTCATGATAATTTCATCATACTTCTGTAGCACCACATTTCAGAGGCTACTATATTTTTTCTGTCCGTTTCTCTGACTGTCCAAGTTTCACAGCCATACAGTTCTATGCTCCACACATATGCTTTTAGCAATCATTTCCTTGTTTCTATGTTTGTTGTCTTTGAACACAGTAATTGCTTTTCTTCTTAAATGTGGCACTACCATGTGCTATTCTTTGTTATGTATCTTTTGCGTTTTTCCCATCTTGAGTTATTTGGTTTCCTAGGTAGCAGAAATCCTTAACCTTAACCTTAAGTTCTCGTTTCCTATTTGCATTCTAGTTTTTTATTTATTTTTTCTTCCTTTGCATACTAGTATTTCAGTTTTATTTTTGTTAATTTTCATACCGTATCTCTCTGTTAGACCGTTTCTAAGTCTTCCTTGCTAGATGCTAATGCCGCTATATCATCTGCAAATTTAAGCAAATCAAACTTTTGACCCTGCATAATGATTCCAAATGTCTTCTTGCATTTGACAGTATTCATTGCATCTTCAATGTACAAGTTAAAATTATTGGGGATAGAGCACATACCTGCCTTACCCCTTTCCTAATATCTATTTCTCTACGTTCCTGCTCTAATTCTATTACAGCGTTTGCTCTTTGTGTAAGCTATCCACAAAACTCATTCCAATCTTTTTGAGTATTTCAAACATTTTTTTCCATTTTACATTGTCGACTGCTTTTTTCAGATACACGCTTTCTTTTCAACGAACTTCGTTCGTTTATGAAATCTATTTGTCTGTATGTCTGTCTGTCTGTGTGTCCGAGGCCTTTTTAATGGTCGGACATCAATGTGTGATACATCAATCGATTCAGCTCGGTGTCCAGAGCTTAAGTTTTGATGTCAGTTAAAATCGGGCCACGGGGACGCCGAGCCCCCGGGAAAATACAAAGGGATAATTAAAATTTTAAATAAGTTTAAATTCAATATGCGACACATATTTGAACAATTTATGGCATTTCATGCCAATTAATCCAATATTATAGACATTGTTTAAACTTAAATTTTGATTACCGAAAATAATTAGATTCATATAAAAAAAAAATATTTCTTATCTTATTGATGAGAACTAATATATAGCTTTTAAAATATTTATTCAATAAAATAAAATATATTAAAATGTCTCTTTTGTTGTTTATAAATTTTTGTTTTTATCTGAATACTTATAATTATTACAACATAATAATTTTAATTTCTTTAATTTGTTTTAAAGTAAGTCTACATTTGGAAGTTCGTTGCGACAATGCCTTGCATTTTCAACTTGTTTTTTCTGTGGTCTTCTCCATTATCATCTTCAGAGCTAAAATAGCCTCCCGTGTTCCCCTGCTTCGCATATACCCAAATTGATCTTCTCCTAGAACTTCTTCAGCCCGTTTTTCCATCCGTCTTTGTACAATTCTAGTTAATATTTTTGCTGTCAAACTTATTGTTCGAAAAGTGTCGCATCTATCCGGGCCTCTCTTTTTTTTGTATAGTGACTATGATGTTACGTTTGAAATCTTTGGGTATCTCGCCTGTCTCATACATATAACTTATAAGCTGAAGAGACGTTATGTTACTGTTTGTCCAGCTGCTTTGTGCTTGCACCTTACCTATACCCGGTGCTTTACCATGTTTCAGGCCTTTTAATGCTAATTCAAACTCATTTCTAAGTATAGAATAACTTAAGTCATCGTTTTCAGTGTCTGATTCCTGTTCTCGTCCTGTTAGTTCCTCTCTTGCATTTAAATCCCTTATATATTCTTGCCATCTAATCACTTTCTCTACATTTTCTATAATGATGTCTCCATCCGTGCCCTTTTTTTTGCTATACGGTTTTATATCCCTAAAATTCATTCTAATTAGTTCGTATGCTTCGTCTGTTTTTCCTACTTCCATCTTAGTTTGTACCTCTTTGCACTTTCATCAATCCATTTCACTTTAGCTTTCCTGCATTTGCAAATAATTTCCCAATTTATGGCTTTGTATCTCTGTTTTCCAGCTTCGTCCGGTTTGTTTTGTATTTTCGTCTTTCTTTTATTGAATTCAGGAAAACCTTTATTATCTATGGTTTCTAATTTTCTTTTTGTGTATACCTCAGAATATCTCTGGCCACCATGTCTAAGCTGGATTTAATGTTACGCCATTCTGTGTCTGCTTCCTTAGTATCAGAAGCTTTCCCGCTATCTTTCAGCAGTTCATTTGACTTTTTTTAAAATCTTTCTTTTATGTCTTTATCTTTTAGCTTCTCAAAGTCAGTGTCTTTTTCCGTTCCTTTTTCTTAAATTTTTAAATTTAAGAGCAGTTTTCATAATTACAATGTTGTCGGTGTCTATATCTGCTTCTGGGTAGCTTCTACAGTCTTATACTTGATTTCTAAACCGTTGTCTAACAAGAATGTAATCTATTTGATATCTTCCTGTATCTCCTGGCATCTTCCACGTATATCGTCTTCTAGCATAATGTTGAAATAATGTGTTTGTGATGGTTAAATTGTTCTTGCGCAAAATTTTACCAGCCTATTTCCCCTGTCGTTTCTCGTGCCTAAACCAAATAAACCTACTACCGCTCCTACCCTACCCTCATCTACTACTGCATTAAAATCCCCTGTAATTATTAAATCAATTTCAGTACACTGTGTACTTGGGAGGTAATGTGGTGGTCCACATCGCAGTAGTGTGTCTTAGAATGCCATACTGACCCCTATCGTCTCTGCCGCTCTAGGTACCGAAATAGCTGCTGCCCTCTTTCGGTGACCTGTCTTAGTCCAGTTCCTTACTAAAGACCCCACTAATTTGGTTAAACCTATAGTTCGGCTGGAACTCTGAAGCCGTTCTACCCGTTCCCGTAATCTAGAACTTCTTTAAGGTATAGGTTCATTCAGAACGACCGTTTTCTCTATCAGCATTTTATATTCTACGTTACATTGATTATACTCCATCTTTCGCTTTTCTCTTAATTTTTCCGCTGCGTGTTGGTAGCGACGCCTTTAATTACCGGTTTCCGCACTCTCAGTGGTAAGTTTCCGAGTTTACTAAGGTGCACTGTCTTTAAACGTTTTCTTCCGCGGCATGGAGTATACCGTTTTTAAGTGGCTGATCTTTCGGCAGTTTACTAGTTCGATCTCGTGCGCGGAGATGCTTTCGCTGAATTTTTCTTTACATCGCTTCCAATTTGTTTTTTTATTACAGAACTGCGGAAAAATAGTTATTTACTGGTCTATGCGTGCCTCGACTTCAACATCCTATATTTTTAGCATGTGATCAGAGAAAGTGACTCGTCCGACCTTAATTTTCAATTAAAAACAACCTCCAACATCTTGTGCGGGACTGCAGTGATATCGATGAAACTGCTGCCCTATGCCCCTGAAACATCGGTGAATCATTATGTTATTTAACACGTTCAGATCCCATTTTTTTAATAGAACGGTGATTTGCAAACTCCTCTCGTCCTCTATCGTACTACTCCATATTGGTGACTTGGCATTAAAATCTCTCTCGATTATTATTTTTTCGATTTCGCCCAATTTTCCGGAGCACATTTCCCATTTGACTAATTAATTTTTCGGACTGTGAGTTTTCGTGATGGGAGTCGACTGGGCGGCAGATACGCGCTTATAACGTAAAAGGCTTTAGCCCTAGTATTTATTTCGATGGCTTTTACAAAATCACTGGGTAAGTTATTTATCATTATCCCCGTGCATGTCCAATTATTTATTATTATTCCGCTATGCCACCGCTCTCTGTTTGCCTGTTAAACGGCGACTTTTTTCCAAAACCCATTATCTTATGCGTGTACAGGTGCGGTTCCTTTATGAACCCACACAAATTTGGTTTCCACGAATAGTTTAACGAAACCTCTAGTCGCCACTATACCTTTCTTTAAATTTCATTGGGTGAATTTAATCTTTCTTCTTACAGGGATTGTTCGGACTTTACAATCCATAGTCGATGTTAAATGTGAGTGTATTTTTCAGTTATTGCATCGTGGAGCATTTGCTCGGCTTAGTGTCATAAAGCGTGTCCATCTTTGCGCCACCGCTGGTTCTGTCGTTTGCTGTTGCACAAACCACATAGCAGGGGACTGTTTTCCGACAGTTCCTAAATTCGTGCCTAACCTCGGCACAGTTACCGCAGCACACTACCTTCTACTTGAATTCCATTGACGTGTGACAGTACTCGTAGCACCATTAACAATGTGTCATCGAGAAATGGTCTCGGACCCACACTCTGCGCCACCTCGGGTTTATAACCTCAGCTAATAAGCGCCTTTAAAGTGCGGAGGGTTTTCGAAGACGACGTTGGCGAGGAGATCCCTAGGGTACTTTCTGCGAAAACCAAACTTCCCCTTCAGGTGGTTTTCCAGTTTTAAATCGCCGAAACGGGGATTCTGTCTTGCGATCAAACGAACGAGATCTTCTGTCTTCATTTCCGTTTCGACCCCCGAGAGAAAGATTAGTGGGCGCCTCTTCTTGATGGACTTCGCTAGGAGCTCTTTACAGCCTCCTCCAACCTTGGACTACAACCTCTCTGCATTTTTGCAACCACTACACTCTACACCAGCATCCCTTTTGCGCGCCCTCGGAGCTGCAACAATGACAAACTCATCACGAGCAGGATTAACCTTCTTCTTAAAGGTGTTCATCTTCATTCTGGCCTTGCTTGGTGTCTACACGGACCACGTTCGTCGACGTTGCACCTGCAGCTGCTGCTGTGTATGATGCCTTCCACGGCACCAATGCTCCTTAAACTCTCAACACCTGCTCTGTTGAAACGACCGCAAGCTGCGCTGCACCTCTTTATGAGAATCTTGACTTACCAAGATCCCAACGCACAATTTCATTGCCCTAATAAGACCAATCAGTTGATTTGCAAACGTCGCGGATCTCGTCGGCGGCGTTCTGAATCATTTTCCCGTCGTCTACGTCGTGGTACAAGTCGTCGGCACATTCCATCGTGCGCCTTCCTCGCCCTAAACTTCAGGAACTTCTCTTTTTAAAATCAATTACTTAACTAAATACATATTCAACACAGTAATTAATACTTAGAAAAGAAGTGGACCAGTAATAAATTAAATTTCTTACCACTTAAAATTTGTCACAATAATTGGAACTATTAAGATACCGATTACCTACAGTTGTCTATTAAAGATAACTAACTTCTAGTACTCAGTCATGACCTTGTTATACAATTATAAGTATATAATATTCAAAAGTATGTTGGTACAATCTATAGGCCACAATTTTAATAACATATATTCATGTCAGGTTTTTCTAATCAAACTAACAATAGAAATTATCATTAAATATCTTTTTAGTAAATAAGATCCTCAATTTTCTAAAATTGGTGGAAGTTTTACATCTTAGCGACATGTATGCACTATTCGAGGTGGTAATACATAACACTTGAAAATGATTTTGTAGGATTAATATGGTTTTTCAAAATTAAAAAAATCACAATACAAGAAATGCTGATTACACTAAGCTACACGCAACACATCCTTTTAAATATCCTGTTTGGATAATTAGAATTATATTAACTGACCGTTACAAGTAAGGTCTCCATGTAGGATCGACTGTAAGCTAGAGGGTGTGGCTTTAGACTGACCTACCTTATTTAAAGTACCTCATTTGTCGGAAGATTAGCAAAGAAACCTTCTTTAAACAAACCAGCGGTCTCCGTCAAGTAGCTACATATGTCAAAAAAACTGTTGTGAGATGTTAATCAGCTTTTCCGGCTTAAGGATATTTACACGAAAGCTTGATATCTTTCAGATCCTATAAACGGTACACTTTATACAGTGAAATAAGTTCTTTCAAACGATCCCTTTTAAGAGATAATACAAATGGTACAAACAAAGACAACTTCTAATTGAAAGAAAATTAGCCGCGAAAACACTTCACCCGTTTTATTTTGTGAATAAAAGTATCAAATGGGAAAGCACAAACATAATAATAATAATATTGAAAACTAATTACCTCGAACTCCGCGCATCTGTCTAATAGCGATAAAACAGGTCGCCGTATCAGGTATTGATGTAAAGACTAAAGACGAGAACTAAGTTGGATTTAAACTATTTTCTCAAATAAGGCTAGAAATACATCACTCTTGATACATAGTTTTAAAAAGAAACGATATCACAGCGTACTACATAGATATGAGTGAAATAAAAAATCATACACTACAAGCACTCTTAGCGAATAACACAATCAATCTGGAGAACATGTCAATTAGTATGGATAGAGTTTTAATGGAGCGCTACAACTTAAAAATACATAAAAATAAAACGCAAGTAATGACATGCAGTAAAAGTAATAAAATTAACTGATCGAATGTACAAATAAGAGAGTACAGATTTGTTAAAATAGAAATATTTTAAAATTTAGTATGAAGAATTACATCAGTCTAGAGAAGTATGAGTGGTGTAACCAGAAAAATTGCAATAGTAAAGAAAACATTTTTTCAACAATACTATTTGCTGGCATCGTACATTAATTTTTACATGGGGGGGGAGCAAAGAGGAAAGAATTGGAGCCTTGGAAATGTGGTGCAATGATGTTGAATATTAACTGGACAGTTAGGACAACCGATGGAGAGGTACTGAAAATATGTTACGGGCTAATTGTGCGTTAAACTAATAAATTTTGACTTGCCCCCAAAGGGGCGGGGACCCCGTAGCAGTATAAAGGTCCATCGGCTAAAAAAATTAAAAATAAGGTGGCTTAAATACAAAAATTCTTTCTTATCTTGAAAAGTTTTTCTCTGTCAAAATCGAGGGGCGTCAAACCGTCTGACAGATCAATTTTTATGATGTTATTTCTATACAAAAGACTGTTATTCCGCATAAAACTTTCTTGCTTTGGTCATTGTAAACTAAAACACTTCTTCGAAATAAGATGCCTTCACTGTGGTAGCTGGACATCCTTTACAATTAGTTGACTTTACTTATTTCTTAAATAAATTAAAATAAAATTCAACCTAGACCTAAACTTGCTCAACATAAAATAATATCAATAAAAATACATATTTACCTTCCTAAAAAGATAATTTCTTAACCTGAAATCTGGTCAGGTATTGCTAAAATAAAAATATCCCAAAGAAAAGTCGTAAAAAAGCCTTAAATCTAAGCTATTAACAAAACTATTTGCCACTCCAAATATTTCCTGTTTGTAATATTTAATTATAAGACATGCATAAATCCCAATTAGTGGAAATGTCGTCTATAATAAACAAAAAGAAACTGTTATAAATTTTTGCTGTGTAATTTCACAGTCCATTCCAAAATACTTTAATTCCAACACCTACATATTCCTTAATATTATAAACTATTTTTTTTAAAATTAAACTAATAAGACTAATAAAAAATGTTTAAATTTAATCACCACTTCTTCCATCAGTAAATCTTTAGTCAACAATAAAGACGTAGTCGCTTCGATTCTCAATTACTGTCCTATGCCATAAAATAACCATGTTGACGTCCAAAACTCACATAAATTATAAAGAAATAAACAAACCCATAATATTACTTGTAATTTGTTTCACCTGTTATAAGGTTTAGAATGTCCAGACCACATCAACTTTCCATTCTGTTAATAATAATTTCTGTTTTTCCATCTTTTGAACGACAGCTGCCATTTACCTTACACAATCCAAAATTCCAACTTAATGGTGGAATGAACCATCTCAGATTCCAATTTCTATAAACGGTTACTACGATAATAATTTCACGTCAAGTGCAAAAAAATTACTTCGCTCCGAGCAAACGTAAGTTTGCATATTTTATCGTTGTGCTTTTGTTGTCTCTGCTAGACATCCTTCTTTATTTATTTTTCGTGCAGCTGCTAATGTATTGAATGAATGGACTAAGACATTTCTGTAACCATACATTTGTGTTTCCTTACACAGCGTCTAGTTGTTTTATTGTATTAAAGTGTGTCAGTGGTTTTCTTTGTGATAATTGCAACTATGTCTATTAAAACTATATCATATTGCATATGCAACTAAAATTTCTAAAAGCTCATATTTGGAATATATTTAGGTATTATTCTTATTTCAGAAATCTAAAGCTTACTGAAAAAAATATCATACCAACGTTAACAGTTGTATTTTGTTTACATTTTTGTGGTTTAAAATAATTTACAATCCTGAGTTGAGTTCCACTATGTATCTAACAGAAATAAAACTATTATATTTGTGACTTTAAAGTTTATGATTTGAATAAAAAATACTGGTTCTACAGCATGTTTAATTTTTGAACACTATTATACATGAAAATAAAATTATATAGAGTACTTCAATAACAAGTTCATTCTATCAAAGATTAATTCCTCCTTACTCATCTAATTTTTGTTTCTTGTAACGCCCAACATTACAACGAATTATGAAAAACGATCTATTTAGGGAAATACTGAAAAGAAAGGAATCGGTTGAGAGGCCATCACTTATGACATCTAGACAGGACAGGTATCGCTGTGAAATAAAAGATAGATGGGAAAAATGTGTAGGTGGGCCACGATTTAAATATTTAACAAAAATTATAAATGTAAAATTGTGCCAGGTTTATATGAAGCAACTTACACAGAATATGAAAGCCGAAACGTACTGGTTGAAGAAAAAAAGAATTAAGGACTTAAATTGAAGAACTAAAAAATATGTCATCTTTATACTCTATATTTCATGTTATGCATGCAAGAAAAATTAATTTGAAATAAAAAGTATGAAGCTTATAATGCTTATTATTTTTGTGAAAATTAATAGTTCTAAATATTTATTTTGAATATTTTTGCATAATTTAGAAAATGTAAAACTGCGTTTGCTACAAAAATATTTTTATCAAGTACAAATTATTGCGCTTAATTATTAGAGGTGCATTTTTGCTCTCGTACTTTTAACGTTAGTGGCTGATTGATATCAGATGATGTTTGTCATAATTCTACAAAGAATTTATTATATTTAAAATGAATATAAATAAAAGCTTAAACACCATTAAAATTCAAAGCATTGAAGCACTAAAGGAAGAACGTGTAATAGTCATAAAAAGCACTGAACTTGCATATTTCATTTGAAAGTTTAATTCTGTAATTGCATAAACCAAATCGTCTACGTAACATTTAACCGTACTAAGGTTAAAAAACTAATCACAGTACATACATTTTATAATATTTATCTACAAGTGAAATGCAAAACGAACGATCAAATTACTGTGGCTAAACTCAACCGGTTATCTCAGAGAATACAGTTTTATTACTTATTCATCTTGTATTTATATACATAAAACGTGGGTTATATTCCAAACGAGAAACAAGCACTTTCGTGAGTTATGGAAATTTATACCGTTAACGTTCTTCTTCCCTTGGTGAAACATATTCTGCTATGTTATTATAAAAATGTTTCTTTGGAGTCATACAATCAGAATACATTATAATAATAAGAGGATTCTAATTAATACTAGAAATATTAATTACGCTGTGTGTGATAACGTTACAGCAGAAGAATACAATGTTCTCGGAAATGCATACTGTTGTGAACTCATTTCTCTCTAAATAACAAAGCAATAATAATTTTCAAGTTCACATAATACTCAAATGTTGTGAATTTTACAAAAAGTTGTTTTAGTAAAAGCGTAATATACCAACGCCTTATAAAAATGTGTCAAATTTACCATTTCTATTATCAGTCAAACAAACCACAAACTAAATATTCAGAAAACTTTATAGTTTCGCATAATATTTGGCGATCTTAAATTCCTTAAAAAATGCTCTTTTAGTGAAATTGAGAATGTTTTTGTATTTTATACTCTCAGGTACCGGATGGAACGATTATATGTCGTTTATAGTTTACGTAGTGGAAAGATACATTTTTAAAACATTTGACTTAGTACGGAAATTATGTTCATACTGTAAAGCAGTTGTTTCCAAATTTTATAACGTTACGTCTCTCTTGAAAAAATGTTTAACTTTGATGAATCCTCCATTTAATTCATAAAATACTACACATTCATTTTTAAATTGTGAAAAGTATATTTAATAAAACTAAACAACATTTAAACAAATATATAAGCAGAAATAATATTTATATAATATACAGAACAATTTTTATATTTATTTTTAATAGGGGTGTCTATCCACTTCGCCGACGGGCAATTCGTCGTCGTGCAATTGGCCGCCGTGCGATTCGCCGTCGTGCGATTCGCCGTCGTGCGATTCGCCGACGAGCAATTCGCCGACAAGTTTCTTTTATGCTAAAATGTACGCATTTTGCGATTTAACTACGTGAAGTATCAAAATTCAAAGGCCTAGATTTCATATTTGAAATAAAATTTAATTTAGGGTCACCCCTTGAACCCCTAAAACTAAAACCAAAACCCACCCCCAAAAATGACTTATGCACGTGAGGTGACAATTCTTAAAATTCAACAGCGTAAATTTCATTTCTGGAATAATTTTTCATATAGGATCACCCTTTCAACCCCTAAAACTAAAACCCACCCCCAAAATGACCTATTCACGTGAGGTGGCAGTTCTTAAAATTTAACAGCTTAAATTTTATTTCTGGAATAATTTTTCATTTAGGATCACCTTTTCAACCCCTCAAATTAAAAACCCACCTCTAAAAATGACTTATGCACGTGAGGTGGCAATTCTTAAAATTCCACAGCCTAAATTTCATTTCTGGAAGAATTTTTAATTTAGGATCACTCCTCCAACCCCAAAATTAAAAACCAACCCCCAAAAATGACAAGACAAAATGGTCGAGCTATACAAATCTAGCAGTCTAGCTAGCGGCCGAAGCGTTTTGTGTTATTAGAAATTAAAAAGTAATCGAGACCTCTTATTTTATATACGTATTTTATTTTAACAATATGTAAAATATCGGAATAAAATGAACGTCCGCTAACATATAAATCTTTTAGAATATTATTTTTAATGTTCAATTGCTTTGAAGTTGTACGAGGTGTCCTGCGGCATCTAGAAATTCTAATCTACTAATTTTTCCATTGTCCAACAAATTCGTTAAGCATTCTAAACGACTGTTCACATGGACATATTTCCTTTTCGCAACCGTTGGATTGCATCCGGCATCCTCGTGCATCACTTTAAGTTCAAATTTAGACTGCTCTTTTTATAGAGCAGCAATAAACTCGTAGATGTTTGGATTGGCTTTTTCTATGGATTTTTGAACCCGCTATGCCATCCTTCAAGTGGATTGATGGTTCTGGTGGTAAAATTTCTATGGTGGTTCCATATTTCGGGCATGAACATTGCGCCCTCACTATCAACCCATATAGTAACTACATAATCCAAAAATTCTTGAATTCTTGGGACTAGAGGTGGCGCACTTACCATCACATCTATCCAGCTATCGTCAAGAAGGTGTAAAGGTAAAAAAGGAAGCGCTGAAATTCTTCGAACTAAGAATTTGAAGTCTTCGTTGGTGTTGTACTCCTTTGTTAAGCTTACTTCTTGTACTATCCTCTAAAGACACTGATTAATTCTAGTCAAATGGCTGCTTGTTCTATGAAGCAGGTTAGGCAGTGCATTTAAATTATATATAAATTTGAATACGTGTTTAACTGTCTATTATATTTTGAATATTCCTATTTAAAATTAACTTTTGTGATGCCATAATCAGTTTCTGTAAGTGCTACATCAGGTCATTCCTTAACAGCAGTAAGAAGATTTATTGTTTTAAATTTGTGTCGCGGTATTTTTACATATACAGTAAGGTAGTCAGTTAATACTAGACATTCCATTAGCAGGCCTCGAGAAATCAACATCTACCTACCTTCGCCTCCGGGCCAAACAAGGTGAGCAGCGGAACGCTGACAACTCGAGGGCGTTTTCCAGCTATGCGGGGTGCCAAGGAATGGGTACACAATCGAAATTGTTGGGGATGCACATCCGTCAGTCCTATTCGACAAGCTACCTGACGATGGAGCGGGTTCCGGGTTCGAATCCCAACACGGCCCGCTTGAAAAATGTTAGACGAGCATTTTTCACAAAAATATACCCTCGTTCGAATGAGAGGTAAAATAAAGGTCCCGTGTGTGTGTTGTCACGCACGTTAAAGATCCCTACCTTGCTTGGAACAGCAAGGGTTCAGGGTTCATCCGATATTTCTTCTGTACGTTCTACTGTTCTTCTTCCTAGTTCTGCTTCTACACGTTAGGTCATATGCTTTAATTGCGACAAACCTGGCCATGTTTCGACATTTTGTACTTGTCCTTTAGTACCCCATTGCCATAGTTGCAGATATAAGAGAGTTTCTCACCGCAACTGTCCAAACTGTCACCCTACTACTAATAGATCTTCGAATAATCTTTCAAATTCTGTCCTCACCTTTAGTTACCTAATTTTTTCTGCTTCTCACTCTACGTTCTCTTCTATCCCTCATCCAGGTCATCCTGCTACAACTATCAAAACATACCTCTTTTCGGCAAATGTAGCTTCGAACAAAATTTCTTCCGTTAATTAAATTATTGTTAAGTGGGTGATTGGTGTGAATTTATATTTAAGTTTCAGCATGGGGATATTGAGAGGAAGTTTTCAGATGTAACAGGTAGGTGTCAATATTAATTTTAAGGAATTTGAGCTAATTATAAGTTATTGGAAGCAGCCGAGGGCAAGGATCAAGAATCAACGTTAAACATCGCAATAGTATGATAGCCCAATTTGTGGGGCATGATTCCAGGCACGATTTTTACAGGTTAACTTCACAGCAATTATGACACCCAATTCGTGGGGCAAGAATCAACGGGTAACTACACAGTAATTATGGAGCCCAACAGTGGGGCGTGATTCCAGAGACGTTCCAAAAGATAAACCACACAGTATATATATATATATATATATATATATATATATATATATATATATATATATATATGATTATAGTGCGAACGTTTTTTCTTTCTTATCCAAATGATTGGGAAAGTATATTATGACTAAATCGGAGGTTTCTTGAAAATAAAAGTGACCCAAAATAATCTTGAATGATAATATGCTAGGAAAAAAAGAAAACTACTATCAAGACAATACGACTAACTCTAAATGTTACTTCAAGGGGAGAGACATGAGAGTGCCTGCAGGTAGATTTTATTTTTACTCTTACCAATCGTTTCGCGGAAACGCAGAAACCCTTGGACCCAAAAATAAACCATAGAAAATCAATAACTCAAAAGGAAGGTGTTTCGTCTAGTCATCAACTAGCTGTATCGGAAAAGAAATAAATCGTTAAATATAATGTGGATCCTTATTTGTGATTCATTGTAGAATTATAATACTGTTATCAAAATTAGCACAATCGCAAATCTTTTTGAAATCGAGCTCACTATTTGACTTCGTAATCATTATCTAAAGTTCATTTTCGATGTTCAATAACCACATGAGACAAAGCATCCCTAAACTTCAATTTCAAAATGAAATTATAAAATCGTTTTATTACAATATCTTTGTTATTTATTCTCTGTTTAAATCCACTTACCTTCTTTAATTAGTCCAAGACATAATTTAATTTCTTTTATGAGACTGAAAGGAAATAAGGAAGGTTACATTTCAAACTGACTATATTTTCCACACTTAATATTTCATTTAGTACACTTTTCATGAGGTATTTATAACATAAAAAAATTAGGTGAACTTATTAAATTCATTAACGCCCTTGAACAATAAAATACTTGATAATCATAAGTGGCTCAAAAAGCATTAGTTTTTGATCATTAATTTGACCCTTAATGACAAAATATAAAATTTATTTTTCCAAGTTACATATCTGATGTGGTTCAAAAAAACATTTATCAAACTTTTGGTATTTTAAAAAACACTCTCTAAAATATTTCTTCCTTATTTGTCTAACCTTTATGATTTTAAGTAAGTTTTTAATAGTAACATAAACAGATTTTTTACTGAAATAGAAACATCAGGTATGATCGGTATGTTTGCAATCACAAAACCCTTTCAGCATAAGATATGATTTAAGTCAACAGGGTAATCTTACAAACACATGTCGAATCTAACGAACCATTACCGATACCGTTGAAAGTTACAATATTTTTAAGAAAATCAGATAATTAAACAACTTTACAAACTCGTTTTTCATTTTAAAAACTCAAATTAAATATCATCAAAAATTCCATTGGAGATATATACAAAAGGAACATGCGTTCTACTTAACAAAGTCAAATATACGTACTTACATTTCGTAAAAGTGAAAGTGACTAATAACCACGTAAATGCTACAAATCCATTTTACCACACGAACCTGAACTTCCACATCTTGACGATTTTAACGGCCGTACGAGAATGGTCTTAGCCTTATCCTACAGGAAAAGGACAACCAAGAAGCATGCGTCACAGTGTTTCTGTTAAAACGTATACAATATTGGAACAACTTAATACTGTTGAATTACACCTGAATATCCTCAGTACAAATCACGGCAATCGGTATATTCTCAAGATGCAAATAACCTGATATGCTTTAGGAAAAACAAAGAAAAATTCGATATAATATGGAACCAATATTTCATTCCTACTTCACTTGTATGCCCAAAAACTTGATATAAAAAATTCTGGGGCGAGTTAATGAGATCTAAATAATGTTAGGACTTGAAAATAAATTTCTATCATACGATGGGATACTCGTTTTTACAACTTTAAAGACCCCATAGCTCAGTATCGGAGCTCCGTATGACAAAAAAATTATTTAACGCTCTAACATTAGTTTGTCGTTATCTATTCACTCTCAAATTTCTGACATCGTATTTGCAAATTTCAGAAACAAAAATAAAGGAGCTAAAACCAGTAACTTGATATTCAATAGAACTTAAAGTCTAAAGAAATATTTTACGTAAAATTATACTTATATACTTACATTAATTATTTACAGAAATTCCAATTTGTAGTAATAAAAATTGTTTCTATAGTCTTATAAAATAAAAACGAATTATCTTAAAAATAAGATATGTTTTATACACAAAAACTTTTTCGAATTTTAGTAAAGCTTTTGATAATGTTTTTAAATCCAGAGAATCGCAAATGTCACATTCTATTGATACCATGGGAGGTCCACTGAGTCTGTCTTGGTGCATATATGTTCTTAAATAGTCTTTTATTATTTCTAATTTTGATAAGTTTCTTTTGCTACTAGCTACTGTGATTGGTAGGTTTAGGAGGATTCTTAAAGCAATTTTTGTGTTTGGAGCAATATTATGTAAGATCATGCAGTTTAAAACATCAAGCGGCGCTTGGAGACCGTCATTTGTGACAAAACAAATAGCTCATCCGTGAAATCAATGGCACTGATATCAGTCGAATCACAATCCGTTAGAATGATGAGCCTTGTAAGTAGAAGTAGTTGTCTTTAGACATATCTTGTAAGTCATAAATATGGTACAAAGATCCAAATGGGCACTGTGTTTTTTATGGCGTTGGAGACGCGCTCGAAAGGATTAACTGCTGAATCAATCGTATAAAAATAAAACTCTATTTTATATTTATCTTTTATGGAAATAATGGCTTTATTGCTATAATGTTAAAAATGAAACCGTTTAGTATGCCCATTTGGTACTTGAATGGCTTTAATGAATTTATACAACTCTACCATCCTGTATTGCTAAGTGGTTTTAAAGTCAGTCCCTCAACGCGTTTTAACAAATTAGCCAATCTTGATGGCCAACATAAAAGAATAGATTTATATTTTGAACTTGGCTAAAAAAGTTGTTACCATATCTTTAATAACTACATTTAATGAGTGGCTACCACAAGGTACAAAAAATTTATGCGGATTCAAATTCCGCATTCGATTTTGTACCCCTAAGCGAATGCTTTTCATGCCAGAACCGTTGTCGTACCCACAACCTTGCCAGGTATTGTAGCAGGAGTTGTATTATTAGTAAATGCAGCAGCCGCAAACACCGGTGTTTCTATTTGTTAATAAAAATAAAGGTATGACGGTATGAGAGTAGTAGCTATATAGTCTCTAATTGCAATTAAAAACAAAAAGCATCGACTGTGAACGCATTTGTGAAAACTATGCATTTGCAATATCCACCGCCCGGACAACCTCCCTCCCCCCACGTAACACGTGTAATTAAATAGTGAAAAACTGCGTCAACAAACATTAAAGTTGAAGCTTTGAGAAAGAGAATATGAAGTTTATTACGTTAAATTAAAAGGGATGCGTTAACGTGATTAAATTATAAAGTCTTATCTGCGTTACTTACTAATTATCTAGTAAGTAACGTCTTTTTTCTAGGTATACATTAGAGAAAGGTACTTATTAATGTTTGTTTTCAGTATAGTTTTTCAGGAACCATGAAGCGAATTACATAATTTATTCTAACTCCTGATAGCTCAATAGCATTGTGTTAAGGATATAATTTTAACGCATTCATAATGTATTCGAAATACTACGTCGGCGACGCATATTCTAGTCTTGTCGTGAAAGTAAATAAATATGAACTTGAACTCTGACAATATGAAAAATATTTTTGTCTCTTGTAATAATTATAATATAGAATACATTGTTTGAATGTTAACCAATGCACGCACACACGTAGGTTGGGAATCTTCGAAAAATAGGCTTGGCATTCGCGTGTGCCAAACTAAATACATTTGTTTTATTAAATTGGGTATGCACGTACCGTAGCATAAAAATTTTAATTCAATAACCATTGTAGAAGCAACACGGTTTATGTGCATGTCAACGTTCGTTGGCATGCGGTGTTTTTGTATTCTGAAGTAAATTTGAATAAACCGCTTTAAAAAATGTTGTGGGATTATATTACAAGTATGAATAGAATAAAGTACCGGAATAACAAATATCAACAATTAATACTTTAAAGCATATATATATATATATATATATATATATATATATATATATCCCCATAAACTCGTAATTTAAGTAAAAGTTAATTTATATTGAAATGCTGATTTACATTAATTCGGAAAGTTTTCGCAATTATATCGTAAAATGTTGTTTTTTTTCATTAGGAAAGTTTTCGACAATCACTTATGTTTAAGTTAATGCAATTACCATTAAGTATAAAAAGAATTTAATCCTAGGTTCATTATCTGAGTGCTCATTTAAGCCATAAACTTTGATGTGCTAATTCAAAGAATTCTAAATAAATTGCTTTTCAAAAAGGTAAATTTTTGATTTCTAAACATAACTATATATATATATATATATATATATATATATATATATATATATATATATACATGTATAAACTATGTATAAATTGACGTTATAAGGTCACGAGAGGTCATCGAAACCCAAATTCCATAAATAAAATCCGCTGAAATAAGAAGAATTCGGAAAGAATTGGAATTTCCGAATATTTATAGTTTCATTCTGTATATAAATATAAACGTGTAAATAATCACTTTAAAATATAAATACAAAAAGTCATTTAAGATATCTGCGAAAAAATTCATATCAAACTTATTGCATTTAGCAAATTTAAGCTTTAATTAGCTAAATTGACTCCGGTGTACGTAAGCAATTATTTTAAGAGATAAGTACAAATCCATTCTGTTTCATTTATTTAAAAAAATACGCCTTCCGTGCATGGAACACGTTTTGTTTGCCGTGAAAACCAATCTTTTATTACAATTGTTAGGAAGCAGGTCTTTTTGGATTTGTAAAACCGTAAATATAGCCATTATAGCTTTAATTAATCATATAAATTGACTTCCGTGTGTATCAAAATATTAGTTAATTTCATTTTAAAGGCTTTTAAATAAAACCATATTCTAGAATTCTCTGGTAGATTATTAATACAGACAAATAAGTCACCTTTACTAAGCAACATTTCAAAATCTAATTATTTTCATTAATAAATAAACATTCAAGAAACTCACTTTATCGTTAAAAAGTACTATATATGTCGTAAAATTGATTAAAATAAATTTATAGCCTCTCGGATTTCAATATAAAAGAGGGAGACAAAGGTACAACTCCGTACCTTAGACAAAGATAAACAGCACGTTTTACTACATAAATAAATTACGCCATTTGACACTAATTATGTAGGAAAGCGAGTTTTTCGCTAATATAACATCAATACGGTATATTATGTTTCATACGGAATAAGAAAACTCTTGAATATAGATAATCTTAATATAAAAGCGGGAACTTTATTCAAGATTCATCCTTTAATTCGCGTCAACCAAGTAATATGTAACGATTTTTTTTTAAGCAAAACATGCCGATTTGCATGAAGCTTATACGTTTAAATAGTTTCAAGCATGAAAGTTGTTAAATGTAATTATTTGTTTTGTAATATACAAAAAAGATAACGAATATCCTTCGATATAAAAATCTTCTTTAAAGCTAATTAATTAAATCGGAGATGCACTTTTGCAAACTGATGACGTAAAGGGAGATTTAAATAATATGGAAAATCTTGTGAACTGGGACTCTGACGTCAATTTAAAAATAGAAGCAGAAGCTATTTACGAACGTTAATTACGAAAATTGCATAAGCGCTATTGGATTCTGCAAGTATTAATTTTAGATTCTTTTGTTTGTAACTGATATTTGTGTATCTGTCATTTGAGAGCTGAGAGAGTGGAAATTAGTTCTCAGGAAAGCGTTTATATGGAAGAAGTGAAAAGAAGAATCCAGAGACCAAGAAAGAACAGAGTATAGGAAAGATACAGGTGTCAAAAATGATGGCTCTCTTACTAAGTCTAAATCAAAATATGCAAGAGTAAAAAGAGATAAATGAGAGGAACGAAAAAGGCATAAGGGGAATGAGTGAAAAAGTGAGAGAAGTATAAAAGAAATGGGTGAGAAATGTATCAAAGAAATGAATGAAGAACATGAAACGAATAAAAGAAGTATGAAGGAAATGAATGAAAGATTTGATAAAAAAAATACTCAGAACTTACGAGCAGAATTTGGAAAAAACATAGCAAAATTGGGGAAGAGTTTAAGAGTAGAAAGTGAGAAGAATGAAAAGAAATTTAAAGAGATGAGTGAATCACTAACTTCGGGCTTAAACGAAACTAATAAGACCATAGAGGAAATAAAATTCGAAATTAGAGGAAAAGTAGTACAAATTTTAGAAAACATGGATGACCTTAAAGAAGAAATTGTTCAAATAAAGGCGAATCGGGATGCAACAATATGGATGAGTAGTAGCGTGTGGTTTGTCGAAACATTTATTTAAATATGCAGATGTAAGAAGGGATTGGAAGTCCAGGAAGAAGAAAGAAATTATTGAAATGAAAGAGGATGAGGGAGTTAACAGTACAAATATGAATTATTTTAAGAGAGAATTAAAAGATACTGTCGATACGGGATCGATTGTTATTATATGTCCAGGAGAAGTTAAGAATAAAGTAGAATCGTTGTTAAAGGATGGATCTTATGAATTGGATGATACAGAGTCAAGAATTGCAACTGATTGTGAAAATAAGGTAAGAGTTTATTAATACCGAACTATTTAAGACTAAAGTTTATGCGTTTAATGAAGATTGATCGAAAGATGTATAATTTGAAAGTAACGTAAGTAAGCTAGATAGAGAAATTCTACAACTACAATTTTTTCGACGTGAGTAGTATAGCTGTGTAGTTGCTGGAACAACTTCATGAAAATTGTATACCCCATATTTTTCCAAGATTATGACAGTGTACAGAGGAATTTACTAGAGTTTGATGAGTAATATATGCAAGTGAGGAGAATTGTGTTTGAGATGACACTTGATGAGATCGTGTGTAAATATGGGAAAATTAGAAATAAAGGATAGAAATGTTAGATTATAGGTGATGCTAAGATAGAGTTAAAGAAAGTTTAGTTAATTATAAGATAGAAATAGATGAATTGTTAAAAGGAAAAAGTTACAGTATTTAAAAGATTACGCGTGGGTATTATACGTGTTATGAAAATAGTTGTAGATAGCAAGTAGTTAGAAACAAAAATAGTAAAATTACTCATATATACGGAAAAATGGCGCAGATTTTTAATTTTATATTTTAATTTGGGGAAAAATGACGTGATAAGGATGACACGAAAGGCCATTGAAACCCAGATTGCATAAGCAAAACCGTCCAAATGAAAAGAATCCGGAAAGAATTGAAGTTTTTGAAAATTCATTGTTGCATCCTGTATATAAATTTAAGCGTGTAAATAATCACTTTAAGATATTAATACAAAAAGTCATTCAAAATATGTGGGAAAAACCATATAAAATTGATTGCATTTAGCAAAGTGAAGCTTAAATTAGCTAAATTAACTACCGTGTACGTAAGTATTTATTTTAAGAGATAAGTACAAATCCATTCTATTTCATTTATTATTTGTAAATATTGTACTATTTTTAGCTAAGATTAATATACGTCTCTATTCAAGTAGGAGTCTTTTAATGCTCTACTAACTAAAATAGTTGAGGTGGTGGATCCTCAAATTTAGTTTTGAGATATCTGCGTCTGTTGTATGTTACTGCAATGTCACAGTATAATGCGTGTCAGAGACGTTACCATTGGAACCACGTACTCAATACTCCACCTGAAGATACTACATTCGGTTTAAATGCGAATAATTACGTCCTACACATAAATCTGACTTCAAAATCAATTAATCGATAAATAAAATTTATAAACTAAAGTTAAGTTTAGGGTTTTAATAATAGTAACCATACTGTTGATTTTGATGTGTCAGATTAATAAGACACTAGCAAAAACTAAAAGAAGTGGGATCCATAATATCGGATTGCAGTCGCGAACTCTGCTTGTCGGTGCGACCTGAAGGGTGGACTTAAAACTATCCATATCTAGCTAAATTAGTATTTACTAACTAATAGATTTGAATTTCTAAGCATATACGCCAAATATTTATTAACAACAAATAAAATTATTTCTTCCTGCTTTACAAATTTAGCAATATCGTCCGACCCAGTCTAAATTTATTATGAGTTCAGTCTAAATTTATTTCTAACATTCCCTATCGTTCCCTCAATGACTTATTCAAATTACAATCTTCCTTCCTATAGATACTTCGACCAAAATAAACCAACGCCAAACAAAATAATTCAATCGAAAAATCCCAAAACATATAAATATACAAATACAAACATAAATAAATATAAATATCTACATAAAGCATTAAAGCATATAACAGTGCATAGAATAGCAAAACATAACTAAAATTATCAGATGCATTCGTATAAACATTATGTGGACTAGCTTCACCATACTAAAACGTGCTCGTTTAAAACTGCAAAATTTACTAATTAATCCAAATCAATGCTTAGGCAAGAACAACCACCACAATATTTATAAATACCTGGAATATAACCTTCTCCAGGATCCGAAGATCTACACTGCTAAAGTCCTGGTGGGGTATGCACTAAATGTCACTTTTAGGTCCTGGGAGGGGGTGGGTGTTAGGCGGTTTTACTTTATTTCAATTTTTTGGTTTAATTAATTTATTAGGGTGCACATTGTCTGCCAAGTCAACTAACTTTATCTCCTACTCTAAATTTCAAACGACACCCCCCCCTCCTCACTCGCTTTGCACCCGGTTTTTGGTAGTCCGTTTTGCACCCTTCCCGTAAACTCGTTTAAGGTTACCCAGAACGCCTTCTGGTTAGGCACTTCCTGTACTTCTTCTAAGCTTTTGGGCCATTCTATTTTCTCGACAGCTTTCTTGCTGTCCGCCGATCCTATATTAGCCATCTCAATGGAAGTGCCCGGCGCTTTCTGCACCCTTGCCGCATTCGCAGCGGGTCTCTTTCGCTCAAACCGAATCGTCGCAGGTAAGCTTTTAAAGGCCCCATGCTCGGTTATTAGCTGCACTACCTTGTGGTCTATCTTCATTTCTATCTTGTTGGGCTCGTACTTGGTATGAACCTGTGAGTTAATCTGCCCGTGGTAGTATTGCTCCATCTCTCTTGCCACTTTCGAATTGATTTTTCTTGCAGCTATCTGTTAACTTTTTTTTTTTAAAACTATGAGTGGTTTAATTTCCAAAGAACATTAAGAAAAATACTAAACAAACCACAATAAACATACAGGTAGTATTTCTTTTTTCTTGCGGCTTCGGTGCTAATGAATACAATGTACGGAATTTTCTTATTGCGGCGTGTTTGACCAGCTCATCTACCCTGTCGCTTTCTCGATTGCCGTCATACAATCTGACCCAATAAAACCTGAAATTCCGAATTTCCAATGCCGTGCGCGCTATTCTCCAGACGTCTCCTTAAAGATACTTATATTCGCCAAATCAGTCAAAGCTGATTTACTATCGCTGATAATTGAATACTCATTTCTTCCTGAGTGGTTTATGACGTACTTTATAGCTTTCCTTATAGCTAACAACGTTCACTAAAAGATGGTGCTACAATTCTCAAATTTTAGTTTGGAATTGAAACACTTCCTTTTCTTCCTTGTACATGACAAAGGCCACTCCTGTCTGCCCATCGTCCATTCGTAAACCATTCATATAAATTTTCACCCCCGCCGCATCTTCATAGCCTTCGTGAAACTCCATCCCCTAAACAACAGCAGGATGCCCTAATTCCGAATTTACAATTTTCCTTTCAACTTCCCTGGTTCCAAAAGCAAGACTTTCGACAACTTCCGACCCTTTCCCCATATCTACGAATTTCTAATTTCTAATTTCCCGGACCACGTAATCGATTGTCATAATACTACTAGTCACCAAGACTGCCTCCGTGGAAGCGGTCCTGTACGCTCTCGCCCCCTTGACCAGTGTTATGCGCTGAACGCTCGGTAATTGCCGAAATTCCTTGATCATGCAACTCTCCACCCATACTGGTAACGCACACTCACCGGTTCGATTTCTCCAGCGTAGACCATCCTTAAGGATTCGCCTCCGAATCCCTAGTTTATCTTTGTTACCGCCATAATTTTGTTTAATATCTCGCTGCCCTTGCTTTTGACATATTGCACGTGCGCCTTCCAGTTGTATTTGTTATCGAACTTGATACTGAGGTATGTGATGGCTTCCCTGAAAGGGTTCTTCTCTTCTCCTAGCTCCAGTCTAGGGGGACGCTGTCCCGGTTTCGTTCCGAAACAAAGCGCTTCGGACTTCAACTTGTTGAATTTCAACTTGACTTTTCGCGACCAATTGTGCAACCTGCTCAACACCTCGTTCAGTTTGGTTCTCATCTCCATTGACAATTTCGACCTAATAATCAACAGTGCATCTTTTGCAAACCCAACAATAGTGCACCCTTCAGTCAATTTGACCCTAAACATGTTCCAGAATGTGGGACAGAGCATGGCTCTTGAAAACATCCCCTATCCGCTGTACCAGTCGCCCTGAGAGATAACTCTTAACTAATGACCGTAGGTTTCCCGGACAACCCCCCACGCTCCAACTACCAAACGGTAGATGATCACCAGGTAGCGTGAAATGCTCCTGGAATGTCCAAAGCCACAACAACACAATACTCATTTGCTTCCCTTGCGATTGTTTGTTGTTTGCCTTTTATTTCGCAGAATGCGGTTCACTGTAGTTTTTTCTCGGAGTTCCGCGTGCAAAATTCTTTAAATTTATTTGTCCACGTTTCTTCAATTTATGTTTTATATTCTCGATTACTTTGGTTAAACTCGATTTTGCTTTGTTCTGTTATTTGTCCCGCGGCGCGTTGATGACGGCGTCTTAGCTTACGCGTGTCTGTCACCTTGGTAGTTAGCTTTTTCGGGTACACCAAGGTACGCTGTCTTTACATGTTTTCTTCTATAGCTTGAAGTACGCCAACGCGATTACCACCCCGTCGTTTAATCTTTGCGCGAGTGTTTTTATTTGGGTGGTTTTCAGCACTTGACTAGTTCGTTCTAAAGCGTGGGGATGCTTTCTCTGAATTTTTGTTTAAACCGCTCCCAATTTGCTTTTTTATTACAAAACCGCGGAAATGTTACTAACTTGTGATCGGAGAGGGTGATTCGTCCGAACTTAATTCTCAATTACATACGACCTTCGACATCTCGTGCGAGACTGCAGTGACGTCGATGAAACTGCTGCCCTTATGCTCCTTGAACGTCGTTGAATCATTGTTGTTTAATATGCTCAAATCCCATTCCGTTAATAGATCAGCGAATTGCGATTTTCTGTCGTGCTCTATCGGACTGCTCAATAATGAAGGAATGGAATTAAAATCTCTCTAATGATTATTTTTCGGTTTCAGCTAATTTTCCGGAATACATTCTCTATTTGACCTATTAATTCTTCGGATTGTAGGTTTTCGCGTCGCAAGTCAACCGATGAGAGATACGCGTCTATTGCGTGAAACGTGTTAACCCAGTTTTTAAGTTAAAGTTAAGTTAAAGAGTGATTTGATAAGTTATTTAACGTAATGCACGCGAATACCCAATTATTTATTACTTTACCGCTACGCAACCGTTTGGTTTTTGATTGCAAAGCTGTTGTCTTCAAAACCTCTGTTATGGTTACAAAGGCGCGGTTTCTGTATAAACCCAACGTCGATATTATTTTCTGCGAATAGTTTAACAAAAATGCTAATCGCCCCTTTGCTACTCCCTAAATGTGATTGGGCACATATAGTATTCTTTCTTCTGTTGGTATGAGCTTTACAATCCATAGTTGATGTTGCATGCCATTGCGTCTTTCAGTCGTAGCGTTATTGGGCATCTGCTCAACTTGGCGCCGTGTTGCGGGTTGACCTTAGCGCCACCGCTCGTTCTATCGGTTGACTTACACAAACTACACAGCAAGAGATTGTCATCCGGTAATTCCTGAATTGGTGCACGACTTCTGCGCAGTTACCGCACCACTGCATATTCTGCTTACACTCCATTGACCTGTGGCAGTACTCGTAGCACCGGCATCACTGCGTCATCAAAAAGTTGTTTCGGGCCCATACTCTTCGTCACCTGAGATTGATAGTATTAGCTAAAATCGAAGACCATGTTGGAGAAAGGATTTCTAGGAACCTTTTAGTCAAATCTAAATCTTTTCTTAATATAAGCTTCAAATCGTTGAAAGGAGGGTTGTTCTAGCTGGCGACCAGCCGGATAAGTTTTGGCGTCTTTTTTCCCGTCTTGATCCTCGATGGCTTTCGCCGTAAGGTGCCAGCAGTTTCCTTTGACTTTCAACTGTAGCTTTCTCACGTCCTTCAGTCTGACGCACTAAACAACAGCACTCCCTCTGAACGTCCTACGCACACCGACAACAACAAACCCGTCCTGAGCCGGATCGATCTTCGTCTTTAGAGTCGTCATTACTTCCCCCTTCTTTAGCTTGACGTTGACCTGTACAACAAACGTTAATTTAGCCCCACGGTTGCTGCATGGTACAATGCCTTCTCCGACACCAACGCCCCTGCTTATTTGAACCCTCTTGATCAGATGCTATCTCGACCTCCGTTGCACCCTCTTTTCCAGCGCTTGCCCTCTTGAAATTCTCAACGCAAAACCGCATCACCGTAACCATTCCAATAAGTTTTTTCGAAACGTCGCGGAACTCATCCGCGGCGTTCCGAATCACCTTTCTGTCGTCCATGATGATCGTGATGGATGTCGTATACACCTTCTTGTTGGCGGCGTTTATTTTGGGCGTTCTAAAGATTAGGAGTTCCAGCTCTTCCAAGTCGCTATAAACAACGCTTCCGCAACTGTTAGTGTACATCTTTTGAAGTCGTATTGATGTTGAGAGCAATTCCGGAGCGGCAACATCCGCAAGGGACTTTGACGCCCTCATCCAACCTCCGCAGGAACAGGTTCTATCTCCAACGTCGTCTTTTAACATGACCTTCAACCTCTTCCCTTTTGGCTCGACGGACTCCGCTCTCCCGTTCCTTTTCTTTCGCGGAAGCGACCCGTCGTCTCGATAGATCACCATGTTTGAAATTCAGTGCTTTCACATGAGTAACAAAAACCAACAACCTGCAAGAACAAAATCGGCAAGAAACACAATACTAATTTTTATGCTTAGTAACGAAGGATTTGCAACTGTCGGAGTGCTCAAACGATGCAAAGCTAGAAACCACTAAACAACCTCTCGATTAATAGCTACGCTAATAAATAAAACCACAATAACACAATAAAAATACCTCAGTTAATTATAAAATGGGTTGTCGACAATCCAGTTTATTTATTTAATCTAACTTCAAACCTCAAATTTAAATTAAAATAAGCGCATCCGGTTCAAGAATTCAAATTTATAAAATCCTTTACTGTGGTTGGCTCATTCAAATTAACTTATTAAAATGGACAAATATAATTAGCGCTAACGGAATCCCACCAAATGCTTGTTCGCTCAACCGCCTGGTACAAGGTGGTACGGTTACACAAAATTTCCTAAAAAAACTCGAAATAAGGAAGGTTTTAGTTCACTTGTACTTGAAAGTTATAACATTTTATTTAGTTTTAATGCACAAATTGCAATTTTTATGCTACTTATTTAATTCAAAAGGGTTTAGGTTTTGGTTGTATGGTTGTTTAACCCTAAACTACGAAAAATTTGCCAGTTCATTTGCAAGTTTTACTTAGTTTTACCTCGATTAGCTATAAAAAATCTAAATATAAAACACACGGCTTTGAAATTGCTTTTAAAATTATATATTTGCTGCTAATTTATGGGGCTTTTGGTTGTTAAGCGGAAATTAAATTTTGTTTTGCTTTAAAAGCGGATTTTAGTTAAAATTTAAAGCAAAGTGTACTTTATTTACTATTTAATTGATTAAAATTTTATTTTTTAAATTTATTTCACTACCCCGTGCTCGAAAATTTTTTGCGGCACAGTACAATTAAATCATATACTTATAAGCTGTACGCCATAGCATAAGATATAAACATCCCTGTATAAAAACTTGCTTGTAACAGTAAAGCTCGATTGATTTGTAAAAAAAGCACGTTCTCATTGTTCAGCTGCTAACGAAGAAGTGTTCTTTAATATCACAGCAGATAATAATTGGCATCTAGTTCGTGGAGCCTCTTCAATAGCTTCCAATATTACAGTAGGTATTAATGGCTACCCAACTAAAGAAACGCGATTCTCCGAAAGTGACTCGATTTTAGAACACAAGATAAAATATTGGCAATTCTACGTCACTAGCTTGAAAATCCAAGGTTATTAGTTCGAGTGGCACAACACATAGAGCTTACAAACATCACTATAAATTTATTGGTGATTTAAATAGAGTGGCTCGATTCAATATTTAGGCTTTATTTTGTAAAGAGGTTAGATATTATGGGCATAAATCAGTTAAATCAGGTTTAAAATTTTTGGTGTGTAAATTTTTTTGGAAAACTTTTAATCTAATGGAAGGAAAACGAGTAAACGCAGAACCAAGTATAATTGACATAATGAAATTGCCATTAAGAAGTCTGGAAAAATTTGCAAAAATTAAATTAGGAATTAAAAAAATTAAAATTAAAGCAAATTAATGATAGGTCAGATAATTTTAGCTTTTTTCACGAGACAGGAAGTATTTGACTCGATGCGGCGGGCAAAGGTAGAAATAGAAATAAATGCAAGGTTGGATAATGCTGCTATTTTCGTATGGAATCTACAAGAAACTGTATTGGAGAATGAGCTGAATACAAGGGTTGAACTTAGCGAGTAGGTTCAGGAAGTATTTATCTTCAAGTATGACGGAGGTGAAAAGGGAAACGATGGAAGAAAATGAGCAGGATGTAAGGGTGGAATTTGATGAAGTAGAATAAAGTGTAATAGTTTCAAGTAATGAAGTTACGAAGTTAGAACAGATGATTTGAAAAAGGGAGCTAGTGAAATTCAGGAAAATAGCTGTGAGTGTGATGGTAATGTTGTTCCTTTAGAATAATATTCAAAATATTATGGAATGGGGAAATCAACCACCAAATGATTTGCAAATAATTTATAAGTTAGCGTAGCGTCCATTAGGGTTGAGAAACATAAACTTAACGTTGATGAATCAATGCTAGAGAGCAAACATGAAAATTTAGTTTAGTTTAGAAGAGATGAAAATAAGAACGTACTTAGAATTTGAATGGAAATTTTTGAACTATTACTGGGGAGACAATAAACAACATAAAATTAGGGATAATTTAATAATTGCAAATTTTAATGATATCTTGGGTACAGAACATAGAAGACGCTTTAGACAGCGTGGTCACTAATGGTAAGAGATGGGAACGCTCTATGAAGCGTAAGATGAAAGGTTGCTATGGAAATGTATCGACGATTGAAAATCAAAAGGTTCAAACTGGAGCGTTAGCCAGTTTGATTACAACAAATTTTATTGTGCAACATAAAAATTTGTTAATGAAAATATGATACATTTAAAGAAAAATAATTAATTGTGCCGAACGGTATAAAAAGTATGCAACAATTAACGGTATGGTAATTTTCAACTAAAAATAGGACACATCTCAAAATAGAATGTATTATGATGATGATGGATCTAATAGATGAGGTAAAATAAAGATTTATGCTGAATGCATAGCTATAATGTATTAGTAGCTGTTACATGGGGACGGATGATGAATTGAGCACTAATAGAGAAATTGATTGTATTATGTTAATTGCATTGATAATCAGGGTGAGATAAATAAAGTTTGGTCCAATTAATTGTACTGATGAAGCAAAAGAACAGATTGTTCTGGTGATGTTTAGTATAAGTTGTGAAAATTGTTCAAATGAAATTAAAGTACAAATTGATTATAAAATAAAGAAGACATCTAGATATCGTAGAAAAATTTGCGACGCATTATATTTGATCGTGAAAAAGAAAAACTAAAATGACAAAATTTCTCTTTATTTTCAAAATTTCATATTTTAATTTGAAGAAAAATGATAAAAAAAGCCGCCATCTGAGTCAATAAGGGAAAAAGTCTAATTCCCAATAGTTAATTATAATTGCGTGTGCTTTTATTATAAACGCTCGTAAAAGTAAATGTACGTTTTGTATTTGTTAAGCTGATGCATATTTTACTCATATGATCCATTCTGTATCATTAAGATAGAGTTATTTACTTTACTCAAAAGTTTGATTATAATTTACATTTGGAGAGACTAAAAATTAAAATGATTGGACGTTACGTATAGAAAATGAAGTCGATCTCGCATTAATCAAAGCGTTTGACGAATGAATAATTTTGTTATAGACTGTAATGTTTGTATTGGTCGATATTACCTGACTATAAAGAGTTTCATATTTGGATAATATAGTGAATTTTCTGAAGGCATGTTTGTTTATAATCTCAATTAGACGTTAAATATAGGACTACGGTAACTTTATAAGTATGATTCTTGTTATTTCAGCAAACCAACGAAGTAATTTAAAAATAACAGAGTTCCATAAAAATAGGTGCTGTATTAAGATTGATGTAAAAGTGTTGTAATAACTTATTTCCGCTGATCGTGAGAAAACCTGCATATTTTAAATTAGTTTAGGTACTCGGAGTTGTTTTAGGGTTTCAAATAGTACCTCAGATCTTAGTTTAATTTAAATACTACTTTAATTTTTATTCATATCTTGATTCATATTTAATCAACTTACATTAAAAAATCTATTAAGGTTAATTCTACGGAAACTGAATTCGTTGCCAGTTTGTTTGTTTGGCTTTGTGCTGACACAATTATTACAAAAGCATATAGGGCAGACCTTTCAATGGTTAAAAAACAGATCTATACAACCTTGCAGAATGCAAGAATTGAAAAAACTTACTCTGCTCTTGCTTCACGTCTACACCCTACAAAATATACTATCAATTTTAATGAAATAACTATACTAGTTCAAGATAACAATCAGGAAAGAAGATTGTTCTTAGAATTTCCATATAGCATAAGATATTTATTGCATCAACAACAAACACGACAACAATAATCTAAACATAATTTATCTACAATTGCACAACATCATTAATCAAAATAATTAATCATAGACTCAATTCTTTCATTTATAAATTCAACTTTTACATCTCAAATAACTTCATACTATCAAACAATAAAGTTATATCAATGATTTCTATAATTTTCAAACCTACCACTTATACATTATTTACAAGCTTCCTCAGTTACATATGAATTTTTGCTATTGGCGAAAGTATTTTTGACAACTATTGTTACTGCCTATTAACTTTATAGTTTTAGTTCTTTGAGAAAGATTTTATATAAAATCAAAACGTTAGAAACCAGCAAATGAATATTTAACTTAGTTTGAACAAAAAACATCATCCGTGTGTGTGTGTGTGTGTGTGTGTGTGTGTGTGTGAAGGTGCGTACGTGCGCGAGTACGTGCGTGAGTGTGTATATATATATATATATATATATATATTTTAGGTAGTTAATTACACAAGCTAAGTTGATAAATACTATCGTTCAAGTCCTGTCCAAGACCTTATATTTTCCATCTTTCAATTACTAGCTCGATTTGAAATGATCATTCGGGCTTTGCATAAAAGTCTAAGTTATTATTTCATCTTATTCACTATAATATATATGTATATATATATATATATATATATATATATATATATATATATATAGCTGTGCCTCCGGCCTGTACTTGGGAACCACAATTTAGTGCTGTGACTTGGGTACAGCCAAATTGTGTTAATGAAGATTCAATGCAAAATATGAAATTACTATCTTACCGTGTCCTTTTCCTTGCCTGACTAGTGCAGCGGAAAATGTGCTGTGAATTTCATCATGAAACACAAAAATTTCAAGAAACATCTGTTAATACAGACCTCTAAGCATTCAAAAACATCTTTCTCTTATATTACTTGTTAAAATAATCATCACCTAATCCTTCGTTAACAATTACAGAACCCAAACATCTCCTATGCCAGTTACAAAAATTCTCTTTAAAATTCTCGGGATTATTTACCTATCCTTTTATTACCACGTTTGTCAGTGTAATTAGCCAACGACGCTGGACAGATAATTTAGTAAAGATCACAAACTGCTTCGACCTCTGACCTCAAAATTGCTGGAAATTATCTATGTGACAAATAATTTTTATATAATTAAAATCTTATTTACTCAAATATACTATTAGGTTGCCAAAAGAAAATTATACTTACCATTGGTATGCTCAAATAGCGCTTATAAACATATCATTTCCATTTTAATTAACCGCATCTAATACTTCCTGGTTCCATTTCAAATCTCCATTTATAACCAATCTTGACGTTGAGATATCAGTTTGCAAAGTGCATTAATCGAATAAAATTAGCAGTTGCACTTATATCAAGATTATTTATATCGAAAATCTTGTTAATTTTCATAGTATTCTTCAAAATAACTAATCTTCATAATTATGCAAACTTCTACGTTACATATTGCATGTTATAAAATGAATTATAAATTACTCAAAACTTACAAGTTCAGTGTGTTAAAATGAAATTTTTCCTAGAAAGCTACATGAAGAGTTAATGCAGAAAGTTATCCCTATTAAAAGTAATAATTTAGTATTGTTGAATAATAAGAAGTTTTCAGTTATCAAGAGTATCATAATTCTGAAAGTTAACTTGGGAAAGATGGAGGTTGAGAAAGAGTTTTTAACAGTGCCAGGATTAAGAGTTGATGCCATTCCGAGAATGGATTTTATAAGTAAGATGAAAGGTATAATAAATACCGAGAATAAGGTGATAATTATGGGAAATGAGAGGATTAAATGGGAAGAAGAAGTCCATACAGAAGTACAAGAAGATTGTATGAATTTGAATCAATTTGAAAAGGAGATGAAAGGTGAAGTAGATAAGAGTTTAAGTATTGAGTTTCTTGGTGAAGTTAGAAGTGAAGTTGTAGCATTTTTAAAGAAAAACTCAGAAGGTGATGTTGAAGAGATGGAGATAATAGATTAAGCTGTTGAAAATATAGTATAATTGCAGGTGTTGAAAAAGAGATAAAAAAACTTTCGTGAATGCAGCTTTTAAAAATAAAATAAATAAAGGTAGTAAAATATTGAATAATGATGAAATAATTTGAAACGTAGAACTTGGTTTGTCAAAACATTCATTTAAATATGCGGATGTAAGAAAGAATTGGAACCATAAAAAAAAATAAAGAATTGGAAGCGTAGGATAAAGAAAGAACTTATTGAAATGAAAGAAGATGAGGTAGTTAAAAGTGTGAATTATTTTGAGAGAGAATGTGAAGATAATGTATATAAGGGAGCAATTATTGCTAAATGCCCTGGTAAAGTTAAGAATAAAATAAAATCGTTGTTATAGGAAGAACTCTATGAATTGAAAGATATGGAGTTAAGAATTGCTACTGATTGTGAGAATGAGTTAAGAAGTTATTGATAGTGAATCCTTTTAAGACTGAAGTTTATGCATTTAATGCAGAGTATTTGAAAGATATATGGTTTGAAAGTAACGTAAGTAGGATAAATATAGAGATTCTAGACCATAATATTTTGGACGTGAGAAGTATAACTGAGTAGCTACTGGGACAACTTCATGAAAATTGTATACCCCATATTTTTCCAAGATTGTAATAGTTTAGAGAGGAATGTGTGATAATAGGATAAATTATGTAAGATAAAACTTATAGAATTAGTTAGAAAGAGAAATAGTAAAATTACTTATGTATGCGGAAAAATAACGCATACTTCGAATTTTATATTTTGATTTTGGGGAAAATGACGTGATAAGGGGCCACGAGAAGTCATTGAACGTCAAATTCTAAAAATATATCCTACCAAAATATAATAGAATCCGGAAAAAATTGAATTTTCCATAAATTCATAGTTACATATTTCATTAGGAAGAATTTTTCTGTGGATTTTGCGGGTATCACTTTTAAATTTATTTTTAACTGATTTATATTTGATGTGAGGTATAATAATTAGTGTTAATCATGTAATAATTTTATACAAAGGGTTTTATCAGGAAAATTTGTGATCAGAGTTTGAAATACTCTGACCTTGTAATAGATTATCTGTCAAGGATTTTTTCTGGCCAAAACAAATCTTACAAGCGTGGAAATAATCATAACCAGGTAAACCATCCTCAAAAGAATAAGTTTAATTCTGTAAATTTAAAATAAGGGAAGCAACAATTTTTGTGTGTAATCAATACTTCTTATAAATTATTTTATGTTTGAAAGAAACAATGTTGTAAATGTACTAAATGCTTTTGTATGACACAGAATATTTAATACTGTATAGATGCTTTGTAATATTGCTGTGTTTGATTTCATTTTGAAAAGTTCCATCAGTTCCGTTAAGCTAGCTACGCAAAATTAGAAAGGAAGGTAAGTGAATAATATCAAGTTAGACAAATTGCCGTATCTGTATCACAACACTCTTTCAACGACGCTCTCAACGCGTTCTTCTCAAAGCACTCTTTTAGCGGCACCTCAACGTTCGACCATTTTCATATCATTTTTTTATTAACGAAAAACGCGGCCGCTGTCACAGCAATGTATATTGATATGAGAACGCTGCACGTCGATGTAATTTTTCAAATAGTCTTCCTCTGATCACCACCGCTCTGTGTATTTTAATCTCCTGAAATTTTAAATCTGCTTTGGCTATCCCAGTTAAATTCACACCGAGTGCACAACGTTACGATATTCAAATAGTTTATCCCTTTTCCCTAAAACTTTATCTGCTTTGACTGATAAAACGAAGTCGATTAATATTTGTATAATGAGAAAAGAAAAATGATTTACACTTCACAGCTTAATCTGTTTGACTGTATGTTAGAATTAGCCCCTGAATCAAACAACAATAATCCTTAAATTGTTTATCTCCAAACTTTAAAGCTCTCTTTTCTTATTTTCAAGCCAGCAAATTGTCGTTTGTACTCTACTGGAAATTTCTTTGAACGTTCAAGATTTTTCCTCGTTTACGAAATTTTTTACGTATCAAAATAAATTTTTGTTGACTCCTTACATAAATTATTCAAGTTTAAAATATGTTCAAAAATACTAAATAGAAGATAATGCCTTAATATGATCAATGTTCAAATATAATAAATAGTAAATAATGTCTTATGCAAGATAGTTCTGACCTGTAGTTTTCCTTGAGCGTCTTTCAGCTGCGTGCCGTGTATCAGTACCCCAATATTGCTCTTACTCGAGTTGCTTAGTTTCCAAGTTCTACCCCATTTAATGTGATCTGCCTTAAATTTTCATAACGTCGTAATATCCTTTGAATTTTTGTATCGTCTCTTAGAATTTTGTTACTTAGAGTATTGTACTTAGATTGTCCTTAGGAATGTTCTCAGAATTTCGTACTTAGAGTTATCCTTTGATTTATTCTTAGAGTTGTTCTTAGAATTTCGTACTTAGATTTACGTACTTAGAGCCCTGAATTATGAATATTTAACCTAAATCAATTAATAAATATCTGCTTACGTTTTCTAGCAAACGGTCAGGCTTGTCTCATATTTTCACTATAATTAATTCAAAATATTTTGTAACATCATTTTTCACAAAATTTTTATTGTTTAATTCGAATATTTACTCGACGCGTAAATTCTTAAGTATCAATAATTCAGCTTGTACGTGGTTTAAACTAAGACTGTCCGCTTATTAAACGTGCCACATTATATAGCCTACGCCCCATTTAAATTTATTGGTTTATCTGAGCTGTTGTTCAAAGTGTATGACCAACCATCAGTTGTTTTGGATATTTGTAGGCTTTTACAGGTTTATCACTGATATTGCTTTATAGAAACGATCCGTTGATCACGTAGGTAATTGTATGTTTCTGGTTTGTATTTAATATATAGCGTCTGCTTTGATGTTGTTACAGGAATTTCTAATTTGCTTTGGCACATAATTTCACTTATGGCTTTGTTTGTCAAGATAATACTTTTGGATCTGCACTAACTTCATGTTGAAAATCACGTAGACCAAGTGACGTAAATTAACATATTTCTGTTTACATTTTTGCGTTTCCAAAACGTATTTATTCTGAAGGATGCGTTTCTTATCAAGACACTATGCTATCTGCTTTCATTATCGCTTGTTTAATGTGAATTGTATTATGATTTTTCTAGGTTTTTACCGCATTTCACGCGTATTAATTTTATAATTGATGAATATTTTTGGTTTAGGACAAATTTAATTGCGTGTAGAGTTATTTTTTTTTGCTGCATGTGTGTGCAATGTTGAATGATATGCTACTCGGCATTAATTAAAGTCAATTGCGATCCTTATACAGGGTGTTAAATGTTTGCTCTTTTCATAATATACAAATTGCGTACTTTTAATGCTAAATAAATGCGGTTTTCTAACTCTTAGTACTATTTACATGTACTGGGTAACCATTATGACTCAGTATACCCCTAGATAACTCTTTATTATAGCTTTATATATTTATGTTATATGTAATGCAATAGTAATGACAGGTTTGCTAGAAATAGTTCAAAAATTAAACGCTTTGCTTTTTCACCAAATTTTCGATTTAATTATTAAATCTTTATCAGGGTCCTGCGTGACAAATTATAAAAACACCTTGAGTATAGTAATACTAATAAATACTTACAATACATAAGAGTCTTTAATAGCACTGGACTAAACCACTATCTTTGAAATAATAACTTGTCAAATATATTGATAATTTTAGGCGTCAAAGTGTGTAACAAAATTAGTATTATGGACACCTATCACAGACTGTTTGAATTATAGTCAACGCATATGAGACAAGTGTAACAAATTTTTGTTCTTACACTAATACTTATAGAGTATTTCTTTTATATGATATTATTTTATACTGTTAAGTTGTAAATATATTGTATATATATATATATATATATATATATAAAATTCTCGAATTCACGAAGCTGGGACAAAACTTTAACATCAGTCCTTTACCTAACTCATTCGAGCCTCACGAATTGGGCGTCATAAGATTGTTGTGGAATCGGGGATTTAAACTTTTAACATCGAGTGTCATCAAATAATTTTTAAAAAGGCACAACTTTCAAACAAAAAACATTGCTTACCCTTATTATATCTGCTTCAAATATCTTCAGCAGCTTCCCTGGCTAGCTCAGCTGTGCCTCTTCTCGGATACCTAAATATACAACCATTCTTCCTTCACACTTGCACACCATTCAATAAAATCACCAAGTAATACAACAATCATACAATCTTTTATTTACCGCTATTTACAGACAAATTATTCACATGTATAAACAAACAGTTTGCTACACTAATTACAAACTCAAAATGTAATATGTTTTTGAAGTCCTTGATTTTTTTAATTATTTGCAAACAAATTTAATAAAATAAGAATAAATGGGCCCCACATATTACCCTAAATTGACTGTACACTGGAGTATGGTGAGCTCATAATAACCCAGTTTATTTAGTATATGCCTTTTACCTTGCATAAATTAATGCAAAATTGATAAACCCGTTTACCCTTTACAATCTAATTTATATTCAGAATAAAATTTTATAAGTTTTAAATATTCCCCTTTTCAATATTTAACCCCAATAAATTGTCAGTACATGCATCTTTTCCAATAAGTTTATATAACCATAAATAAACCCCAAAATTCACTCACACAGCACCAAAATTTCACAAAAGTTTATCAGACAACAGAAATTTTAAATAAATTACCCGGAGAATGCTTCAGGCTTCCATTCCTTCGACGACGATCACCAAAACATCTCGGCTTCGTGATCATGCACTGTGATACTCAGCGGATTCACATACGATAACCCCAATAGCGAGCCAAGCTCCTCGTTCCAAAGTACCATTCCATATCAGCATAAAATCCTGGTTGTTGGTGATGCTTACCCCACGTATATTATGCTTCCATTTATTGATTTTCTAGCTTAGTATAAAAGTAGCCGGACCTCTATTAAGTTAATATACTACACGTATTTCGCGTTAATATATAGAAGGCCACTACTAATAAGTTACACGTGCTAGCACTATATTTACTGTATTATTAAGACATCTAATACTCACAAAAGAAAACTACTATAATGTTGGTCTGCATTCAGTACTTTATCGTAGTGAAGTCGTATAGTAGCAAAGAGAAAACAAGACAAGGGAGCCTTAATAATTTCCATTCCGTATTTATATTGTTTTAAAATCATACCCCCGGACACACTTCTAGTGAAAAGCTTATTTTCAAATTTAAATTCTACTAATTTTGATACGACCGACTTGAATATTCCTGAAATTTACTCCGTTTACGTGCCGTACGTATCCGAAAAAGCTCCCACATGTCGCGTTTGTCTACGTTTGTACAACTGTCCATTTTTAACCAATAATAATATTCTTTGTCGTCACAAATCCTGCCTAAACTATCTTTATCTCTGTCTGATGCATGCCTGCTGTCGCATTCAAAACCCCACTTAAGTTATTGAAAATCGATATTGCTGACAGCTCATGTCCACTCCACGTGGATATAGTACGTGCGTTTTCAATATCAACGCTTTTATCTCTGTCTCTATCTGTAGTATATAACCGATCGTGCATTTCCCTTGCTCTTTAAGAACTTTGTTAGCTTGTTGTTGAAACCAAACTGACCTAAAATAACTTTTGCCTTGGAATTATTGATTTTCCTTACCCTAGTGGGTTTTCTCTATGCTTTTACGTGTTGAATTAAACTAAATTAAAATTAATTATGCGTATTCTATTTGCTTTAAAACTGTTTTTCTTTATGTACTTTTAACCTTTTAATTATTAATTATAAAAGTACGTCAATACGTGTCCGTTCTCCCTAAATGAATTAAATAAATTTTGCGCGTAAATAATTAGTTCTTTTCTCTATACAGGGTGGTTAAAATTTTATTGTTTACCCCTAATTTAACTCTTCAAATTTACAACAATATATATATTGCTGTGATTAGAGGGTAGTTTAAGGGTAGATTAAGTCATAGGGGCCGTAAGATAGATGTTAATATAATTAACGTTAAGAAAACCAAATAATTCCACCATTAAATAGGAGTAAATCGACTATTTTACAAAAGGACAATAGCGAGCACACTGTATATAAATTATAATCAATTTAATTCATAAGAAAGACGCTCAGTTTGCAATAATCAGATTCTATTTAGCTGAAATAATAATGTGTACGTCGTATAATACGTTTAAGTTAAATATACAAGTACATAATTGGAAAGAAACGAGTAAAGACAAGGTTTTAAACGCAACGGATTGCAACAAAATAAACACGTAATCGGGAAAGATAAACAACCTGGCATTCTAGCTATTTAATAATATCATTGAAAATGTCAACGCATAAATAAGCAAACGCATTCAAATACGTCATTGTTAGAAAAATCAGTACGTGACTAGGAATATCATATTTGCATAAAAATCTTATGGTATTAGAAGTAAAATGTAGTTATGATTTAAAGTGGTTTCAATGACGTTGAAATACAGAGGATTTTTCATGTGTTTGCAGATCCAGTAATTTTGGTGAATGTACAAATTTTTAGAGTAATTGATTTTACGGTGGTTCACGGTTTTACAAATCCGTTGGAAGACTTGGTGTTGTTCTAGAATTTTTGGTGCTTTTAAAATTGAATTAGGTCCGATTCCTGAAATGCTGTTTGAAGCAATTATACATTTTAAGTTATGAAAGTATTATATGGATTTAGAATTCAGCAGTTGGGATTTCGGTGTTTGATTGGAATATATTGAGTCAGATGAAGATTTTGAAATAAGCAGCTCAGTGATTTTCGATATAAACATCTGTTTACCAAGCGTTAAGAGCTTTCTAGTTTTTCTATGATTAGACTGTACTTATTCAAGTATGGTTATATTGTAAACCTAAGATAATATTTTTTGAGTGTTATCACAAAGTTAAATTTCAATATGTTAATTCATCATTAGGTCTTCAGTCCTGGAACTGGTTAGACGCGTACCATCATTGTTTCCTATTCTAAACTAACCTACAGATTTCCCTGAAATTTGCACAGTCTGCATCTATCACTATCTGATCTAGGTCTACATCTACCTCTTTTTTCCTATCTCTGCTTGTAATATATCCCATACTATTCCCCAAAATGCTTTAGAACGTATTCCGCCCTTCTACTTCTCTTTCTCCCCAGATATCCTTGTTCCCCTACTATTTCTATAACCTATTTGTTATTATCTTTGTTTGTCCATGCTATCGTCCTCATACATCTAAAGCACAGCATTTCACAAGGCTGCTACCGTTTTTCTGTCTGCGCATAGTTCCCTGAAATTCTCACCCAGCATGTGTATACAGCTCGTTCCCCTTCTATTGTTTTCTAATTTTATGTCCTATTTCACCAAGATTCAGTGAAGGGGGTTAAGCAACCTGTGGCTACCAAGATCTCCCAACACTTAGACGTTTGCCGAAATAATGGTTTTCCAGTAAATCCTTTCACACTTAACATTATTCGAGAATATTGCCCAACCAATTCTTGTAGTTACTTATAACAATCATCATGTTTAAGCACAGTTATTTTTTTCGTCATTAGTTTATCCATCTTGGGATTGGTTGGATGCGTACCTCCATTGATTTCTATTCTGGGCTAGCCTACACATCTCCCTGAAACCCCTACAGCCTACATCTTTTACTATCTGTGTGCAGTAGTCTAACCTAGGTCTGCCCCTTCTTCTCTTTTTTCCGATCTCTGCTTCTAATATATTCTGCCCTATTCCCTCATGCCGTAGTATGTGGCCTATCATCTTATCTCTCCTATTTTTTACTGTTTTCCACATATTTCTTTCTTCCCCTACCATTTTTAGTACCTCTTTGTTCTTAACTTTGTCTGCCCATGATATCTTCATCATACGTCTGTAGCACCACATTTCAAAGGCTTCTACCTTTTTCTTGTCTATCCCAGTATGTAAACCGTTTGAAGGCACAAAATTTAATACTAAGGACTGTAATAGCCAATTATCGTCAATAAAGTGGGCAGTTATACCGTAGTTGGATTTTGAAGCAATAGACGTGCAGCCGTCTATAGTGAAAGATATTCTAGACTTGTTTTCTTTTAGGATTATCATTGTTTCAAATCTTTCAGTAACCTTATCTTTCAGTGATTTTCTTCGGGGATAAGTGTATGCTGAATTTAAATAGTGAACAAAAGACAAATATTTTATTGCCAACCAATCCACTACAACATCATACAAATCTTCTTTATCTTCCTTGTGCTAGAAAGAGATAAATAATTAATAAAGACGTTGAAGTAAACACTCTGCATTTTATAGTAGGCTTGTGAGGCTAGGGTGTAACGAACCGTAATTAGCAGCAAGCCGGTGATATCGCAATGAAATGAAGGATTAACGGTTATAATATCGTGTGGGTATGTCTATCTTTTTAGGGTGGTTTTTGTTTGGTAAGTATATTATTGTGACTATGTGTGCATTTGCAAGTGCCAAACCTTACCATCGCTTTCTGAATATTTAAAATTTGTGCAGTGTAAGTTCAATACTCCTTATAATCCGAAAAATGCCTTAACTTTCGCTTTCTTTGAAATTTATGATACCCGTAAACCGCAAAAAGGGAAAGGTCCTTTTGAATAAATTTGATTTACATTAAAAAAATTTACTACTATGATTTAACACGAACATGACATCCTTTACCCATTTTCTTTTATAAATAATCAGAATATAATTATTGTGCTTTATTATGAGGGCGTTACACGACAAATTAGAGATTGTATATAGGTAATTACTAGTTTTAAATACAAAGCTATTATTGTACAAAAGTATTGGATCTCCACACATTGAATATTGTGGTTCACATTATTTAATTTAAATTGAAGAATTTAATAAGGAATTTTGATAATTTTGATTTATATATGATTTTGACGTTGACTCGAGATTCTTCAACAAATTTAACGCTATTCCGCCCAAATAAGAAACTACAAAAATAAAGAATTTCAAACAAGATCTACTATCTATGAATACGATTTGCGTTGTTTTTCTTTCTATTTATGGTTCTAGAATTTGTAATGAAATTTTTTAAACGCTTGGGGAAAATCAGAACGTCGTCAGAACTTAATTATTATACTACTTTTGAAGTTTTCTTCTAATATAGTTCTAGTTTTGAAATTAATTCTAAAAATATTGAGGATTGAGAAGGGATAAAATTACTACTTATTTAGAACTTTAGTTTATAAGTACGTGTTAACATAGGTATTTCATTTATTTGGTGTACCTATTGTATACTAACCTTTGCAATTGGGAGAACTTTAGTAGGGTCCGTTTTAAATAAATTGATCAGTGACTGTTGCTTTAATAAAGATGTAGTTTGATCTTTGCTACATCCTGGATACAATTTTGCATAATCCAATCTGAGGCACAAAAAAAAGTGCTTTTTAAGACCGCTTGTGTTCAAATTTTTCATTTTAATTTTTGCTTGTTTTATTTTTCGTTTTATATATTTTGCATATACCGAATTTAGATTTCTGTTCGTCATCATACATAAAGTCAAAATGCATATCAAAACTGCACTTTTTTGTGCCTGAAGACGTAATCGAAGGACGCGCACACACATTTTTAGATGTCGTGGGTCGTTCAACATCAATAATAGAACCAACTTGCTTGATTTTGGGCAATTGTACTTCGTTGCATTTAAAAATTTTTGGTTTAGAAATCGGTGAATCTGAGTCATTTTCGCTACTTCCACTAGGAATATAATTGTCACTGGAAGATACATCTTCAAAGCTTTCAGCACCAATCTCTGTCGAACTATTATCTGTCTTAGACCGGAACTATTTTCCGCTTCCTTTCATGGTGATGAAAATACAAAAAATTGTGTTTTACCTAATGACTATTGGTTTAGAACTGAAATACCTACTACTTATAAAATTGAATCGAGGTAACTAAATGGGGTAATAAACATGCATATAGTTCGAACACTCTGGTAGCATCTGCTCCGCAACTGCGGAACTGCATGAAACAAACATGAAAGAAAAATCATAATTATTATTTTGTTTATTGCAAGTAATTTATAGAACTAAAATATTTCTTAAAATGAGAGACTCATGTTTTTAAATTGCAGCAATAATCAGATGTTTCAGCATCAGCAAGCAAACTATCTAGGGTAAAATAAAGAATAAACTAGCTTTAGAACGCCGAAAAAGGGTCGGTTGCTTTCCTACAGAAATATTGTAAAAGATTTTAATTTATTTCTTCTGCTTAAACTTAATTTTATTTTACTTTTAAGCTCTTGAGCTGAGGAAGGAACAATATAAAGATTTGCTTAAGCATCAGTGACGACGACAATAGCTGCTAATAAAAATATTGCCATCTGCTATAGTAGCAATCCGCAATTGACCGACACCAACTGCTCAAAAAGAGTTTGACACTTAATATACATAGCTTGAAAATTGAACTAGCGCCTGCTTTGACTAAAATCTCTAATTGGGTACAATGAAATTTCCAGTCTCGTTATAAAGCTAGCAGATTAATTTTATGAATTCATTCATACATTGCATCTTTGCATCTACTTCACTTATCTATTTTTGTAAACTGTGACATTGGTATACGCACGCATAATTTATTACATTTTCAACCAAAATCTTAAAATATTAGATAGTAATATAGGATAACCTAGCCGAATCAAACAAATTACACATTATACACAAGCGCCCCGCATCTATTGATTACTATAATTTCGGCGTCCAAACAAAAAAAAATCAAAAATATTGCGGGTTCGCTATGAGCTTGTACGTAATTGAAGCATTTTAATTCCAACTATTAAAACGCGAAAAAATTATTTTCTAGATTTAATTACTTAGTATTTTGGAAATCGAGGAAGTGAATATTTCTCCTGCTTTTAGTAGAATCTGTAACTAATAATTGATTACATGATAATATAAGATGAGCGAGAAAACTCGAGACCGAGACCAAACCGAGAGTCTCGAGTCGAAACCGAGACCAGGTCGGTCTCAGTCTCAACTACGAAATTGTAGCTTCGGTCTCGGATCTCGTCCATCACTAAATATGATATAAAAACAATTTAGTATAGTTTCACGAGATTTCATACACTTATGGCAAAACTAAACTCTCGCCAGCCCTCGAAACAGTAATTTACAGTTTTTAAAATATTTTGTACTTTCCAAGTATATAGATTCTAGCAGGTTTTCAAACACAAAAAGAGTCTTAATGTTGTACCTTGACCTGTTAACATTGCTACTGCAGAGAAATTGTTCTCAAAATTAAAAATTATTAAAAATATCTTAGCAACCGCACTTCGCAAGATATATTAAATGATTTATCCCTCTTGGTAATAGAACATAACACTGCCAAAGGCATTATTATCGGTACTACAATAGCTGAATTTGTATCAAAACAGGCAAGAAAAGAGGATTTTTAAATTAGATCTTGAGTCACAGCTATGGAATAGCTTTTTTGCGGTGTCAAATTTTTAGGTGTATATTATTTTATGCTTTGTATAAATGTATTGTAGTTTTAATGACAACTGGTTTGCAAGCTTTCAATGTGTATAACTTGGTTGTATAATAAAGCACTTGATTAATATATAATGTATTTAATTCTTCTCTATGGGTACTATAATTAGAAAATACCAAAAAACACAGACCAATAATAAATTTTAAAAGGGGATCTTACAAAAATGTTTGCTAGAGGGGGAGGAGCTCAAAAATCTTTGTTACGCTACTGCGTATTGCTGATCTAGATTTAACTGTATACTATTTGTACATATTTAATTTTAATAAACTTGTTTAATTCCCTTTGCTCTTGTTTACTACTAATTTTCAAACGTTTGCGCTAAGTGATGACTAACGGCAGTTTTATTTTGTTTCAGGTAGGTGATGCAAAATCTTATATTGCCCTGTGAGCTTAGTGTTTGGCTTTTTTCATACAATAAAGGTAAGGTTGGTCTACAGCTTTGAATATAAAAATGTGCTTAAATCTTTGCCATTCGTCATGGCATTACAAACCGAAATAGTATTTATACGAATACCTGTTGCAATGTTTATTAGGTACACTTTTGATCTGTTTAAGCATTTTGGGTATATTTACCAATTTACGGTGAACAACAAAGATCGCCAATGTTTAAGCGACTTCAGATCAATTAGAAACAACAAAATATCTGTGGCGCTTCAAATTCCCGCTAAAACGTTGCAAAGCAAAACAATTACGTGCAAATTCACAACTTTCTGAAACTATGCTGACAAAACCCCGTCTCATCTTCTGAACTCCATTCATTTTAATGTAATTTCCGAAATCAACCTTGACTATGGTGTTATACTGGTTAGCTTTATCGTAGTATCCTTATTCACGAAGGTGCCTTCCATAAGATGGTGAGTTTGAATACCTGATTACCATAATAGGTAAATGCTTAACATCAAAATATTTTGTTTTTTGATGGATTGTTCGCGCTGATAAAACAAATAAACAAAATAATAATTTATAGTGGACTGTAACTAAACAAATTTACTTACCCCAGGACAATATCTTAAACACTAAATATCAGGATAAAGGAAAGGGATGATAAGAATCCTGATATAATAAATTAATACCACTTAGGGTTCTCAAATAATTTTGCACAAACTTAATCTCACAACTACACTAAAGCTCCTTTTCCATATACAAATCAAGCTCAACTGAACTGCTTTCCTTTTATCAGTCAGGTGTTTTAATAACAGCTGGCCAAGATAAAAGTGTATCAAATTTAAATAATGCAATAACGAAAACACACCCCCCGCCCTGGAAAAATATTTTCAGCTCATAAAATTTACAGAAAAAAACAAAAGATATATACATATATATACACACAACAAAAGAAAACGAAAAAAAAAATTAAATTATTAATTAACTAATTCTCACTGGGTAGGTAAGGGACATAAACGTACAACTGGACGTTTATAAATACCATCCTTTGTACGCATATTTACCACTCGAACAATTCCATCGGATCCAGGAAACACTTCTTCAATCATGCCAAGGAGCCAATGTAAAGGTAAAACATTATAGTCAAAATCAGGAAAGAATGAATGCACGTCATTAATTTCTGATTCAATCCAAGATATACTTCCGCATATACAATGGGCGTATTTAACATTTAAGAGAAAGAAAGAATACAAGTAGCACGTGTTTCGAGCAAAGTAGCTTAGTAATGACTTACGCTGTGGAGTTTATAATACGTAAAGAATGGGAACAGTAAACTGTCGCATGTCCTAACTATATTACACTTATATTAATGAAGTATTAAACATAAATAAGCCTTTTGGCTAATAATTCCCCTACGACGCCCTAATGTAATTCTAAAGGGGCCAGCAAAATCAGTAGCACAATGCAAAAAAGGTTTAGCTTCATGCACGCGAATGGTAGGTAAGTCTGCCATTTTAGGAAATACATTGCGAGGTTTATAATGAAAACAATAATTGCATTTAAGAATTCGATAACGGACAGCATTACGCGCCCCAAGTATTCAATAACTTTGACGTAATAATGTTAAAACTAACAAAGGACCTGTGTGCAAATTTTGTTGATGGTAATAATCAATTAGCAAATCAACCAAATGATCTTGATGAGGTAAAATTAAGGGGTATTTTTCACCAAACTGCAAACTAGATTTAATAAGTCTCCCACCTACTCTAAGTAAGCCATTAGCACAAACGAGTCCAACTTACGTAGCGTGGTATAAACAATTTTCTTATTTTCCAAGAGCAAAATATCAGACGCGAAATAACGATTTTGAGTTATTTTAATTAACACTAACTCTGCCCTTTCCAAATCATTTGCGGTCATAAATCCAGAAGTTTTTAATAATTGCAAAAATCTTAAAATGTAAACAGTCGAACGAACCAACTTAATCCACTAGGAACATCGATTAATGAGATCATAAAATGCATTTCGTTCTTCGTTTATGATTGGTAATGCAACAATGTTTTCCTCGGGTAGATTATCTTGATGCATAGATGATATTGTACGAATAGGCCATGAACAAAAATCGCCCTTTAACCATTCCGGACCATTCTGCCATTCTTTCGAAGCAATCAGTTTAGAGGGTTGTTCCCCACGAGATAAACAATCACTAATATTTTTTATCCTGGGATATGATACCAGTGAGAGGGAGGAACCAAATCTTGAACACGTGCAACTTTATTTGCAATAAATGTATGCCAACGATAAGGAGGGGAAGCAATCCAATTCAGTGTCACCGTGGAATCCGATAAGGCGATTAATTGATCAACTTTTATATGAGTCTTTAGACTACTTTCCACAAAATCCAATAAATTAGCTAATAAAACAGCAGCACACAATTCTAAACGTGGTATTGTCTGAACTTTCATGGATGCCACTTTAGTTTTAGCTAAAACTAAGCGAACTTTAACTTCACCATTAAAAGTTATGGTTCTAATATAGACGACAGAGCCGTAGGAATTTAAACAAGCATCACAAAATCCCATCAACGTAACATGAGCATCTGGGATAACTCCTAAATGACGTGCAATCTTGAAATTTTTTAAACAATGTAAGTCCTCCTATAACCTTTTTCATTCATTCGCAATATTACCAGAAGGAACTTCATCCCAGTCTAATTTAAGGGACCACAATGTACGGATAAGCAATTTTATAAGTAACGTAACCGGACTTAAAAATCCACAAGGATCAAATAAACATGCGACTGTTGATAAAACGTTTCTCTTAGTGCAGTCACGTATTTCCACTTGTATGCTAAAAGTAAATATGTCCAAATTAGGATACCATTGTAAACCTAAAACTTTCAAAGAATCGGAACTAAAATTAACTACTTTGAGACAGCGATTCTCAACAGGAATCTCTGATAACAACAATTCCGAATTAACAGCCCATTTAGTTAATGTAAACTTGGCACTTTCAAACAAACTATTAAATTGATAATAAGCAGTTCTAGCTTCATCTAAATTCAAAACACTTAAAACCAAATCATCAATGAAAAATTCGTGACGAACTATATCAGCTGCTACTGGGTATTTATGTGATTCGTCAGTTGCTAACTGTTGTAATGTTCGAATGGCTAAAAATGGTGATGGTTTTACACCAAAAGAAACAGTATTCAACTGATATATCTCAACTGGCATTTCCTCAGAAAATCGCCATAATATTTGCTGAAAGCGCCTATCATCAGGATGCATACCAATTTGTAGATACATCTGACAAACATCAGCAGTAAAAGCTATTGGAAATAATCGAAAATTTAAAAAATTTTCCCAACGTGAGGTTGTAATTTTGGACCTGTATATAAAAAACAGTTCAATGATTTTTGAGTTGAAGTTTTACACGATGCATTAAATACACATCGCAGAGGCGTAGATCTACTCTCTGCCTTGAATACTGCATGGTGCGGAATAAAATAATTTGAATAGATTAATTTGCTTTCCTTAATTAACGACATATAATTCCGTCTAATATATTCTCTAAAAACGTCACTATATTGTTCCTTAAATAGCGGAAACTGGCGAAATATATTTTCTAGGGAATACACAGTATAATATGAATTCCCTAACTCAGAAGCATCTAGTCTAAAAGGCAACATCACTGTATATCGCCCTGAAGTTTTGCGCCGAACAGTACTTTGATAAATTTGTTCACAATTAATATCATCAGGGTATTGATAACACTTGTGTGTGAAACGAACAAAACGAATTTTTTAACGAAGGAGTAGTGGGAACTGAATCCATTATCACAAATCCCAATTTTGTTTCGACTGCTATTGGTGAATGCAGTGATCTGGTAACTTTACGTGCACCTATTAAAAATGGAAACAATTGGGCTCCAATAATACCATCAATGGGACCAGGTCGATCAAAAATATTGTCTGCCAATGGAAGGTCCATAAAATGCATAAGTGAATCCCTAGGTATTTTATTATCAGGGAGCCTGTCCGTGATCTTGTCGACTAACAAACTTCCAACTTATAACTAATATTGGAATCAAAACGTGACAAAATACTCAAGTTTGATTTTCCTGTAACCGAGCTACTACTAACACGGATACCACGAACAGAATGATCACAAGAACTAATATTTATATCGAGTAATCTTGCATATTCAGTAGTTAAGAAATGAGCTTGAGAACATGAATCTAATAAAAACCTAACAGTGTGTAAAATACCGCGTTTATCAACAACATGTACAATTACTGTCGACAATAAAACTGTGGAATTCATCATAGATACTCCTGTAGTGGAATAAAAACTAAAAGACTCATGTTGGCTTGTCGAAGCTTCAACTGGGCTTGTTGAAAAACCTGGTGGAGGATGTTTGGTACTAATATCTTCTTGTGTTAAGCGTTTGCCCTCAGTAGTAAAGTTTAATTTCTTTTCTGAAGGTTGTTGCTCAATATAATGCAAAAGTGTGTTACGTTTATATTTACAAATTTTACAGGAAAAACGACTTTTGTAACTCAAAACTCTATGTTGGCCAAAGCAATTAATACATAGATTTTTCTCTTTAATGATTTTAAATCGTGCAAATGGGGATAAAAATAAAAATTTACTACATTGTGAAATGAAATGTTTAGCAGAACAAACTGAACAATTTTGATCTACTGACTGCTTTGCTACAAAAAACGAATGTGATTTTGTTTTATTGCTACTAAATGTAGTGCTTGATTTTATAGAAGAGGACACCATATAAATTTGGGCCTGTTCCTTTATGAAATCTAATACTTCGGTTTATGTAAAATGTCATTTTGCGTCGATGATTTTCAAAAATAGAGCGAGTTTCTACAACCAATTTGCTTCATAACAAATAGGCAAAATGAAATCGACCAAATTCTCAATGTTAAGGGTTTTAACGCTTTAATTGCAGAATCACATTTTCAAGAATATTATTTAAATTATTAGCAGAGGCTGTTTGTACGGGTTTGAAATCTAAAATTTGTTCTAAATAATTTACTGCTATAGTACGTGGATTTTGATATTTATCATTAAGAGCCTTTCAAATAATTGCATAATTGGCGCCAACAGGAGGCAATTCAGCACAAACACTAGTGGCTTTACGACTTAATTGACCTACTAAATAGTTGACCTTATCCACATCCTTTAATTGATCATTATCATGAATACGACTTCGAAATAACTCAACAAAAATAGGCCATTCAGAAGGATCGCCAGTAAACTTTGGTAGAGACAATTTCGGCAAACGTGGTGTGCTAGAAGGTTCTATATTAGCTCTTGGTACATTGGCTGGATTATTATCTGAAAGGCGCGATTTAATTCGTGGATCTTTTGCTGCTACTAAAATATGACAGTATAAGTCACTGAATGCATCCAAAGGTTTAAGATCCGGAACAACATTCTCATCTAAGTGCATTTCAATTAAATTAATTTCATTCACCACATCAGCAAAATTAGACTTAGTTTGCTCTAATGATTCTAACTGACTAATAAAAAATTCTAAACATGGTTTATTTTCTAACTGTGAAACGGAATCATACACCTTTTGTATTCTAGAAAAATACATTTCTTTTTTAGAAATAAATAATTTTAATTTTGCTTCTAACGATTTTTTGTCATTTCCCATAGTTGAGCTTAATTTGTATATGCCAAACAGTAAAACAAACCCAATATATTCAAATTTAAATTGAACCAATTAACAAAACATTCAATTTGGAAAATGTATATTATTAACTCACAATGTTATTGAGATTATTGCCTTATCAACGTAACCAAAATCCAAAAACCTAAACATACGGTAACCAATTTCTCATTAACAAATTTAACTAGCTACAAACAACAAATGTGTACCAAAATTTAACTAACAGGTTCAATTGCAAGATTCAAGTATGTGCAAAAACTATAAACATCCGGCTCGAAGGACCAAAAAAAAATGTTTGCGCTGATAAAACAAATAAACAAATTAATAATTTATAGTGGACTGTAACTAAACAAATTTACTTACCCCAGGACAATATCTTAAACACTAAATATCAGGATAAAGGAAAGGGATGATAAGAATCCTGATATAATAAATTAATACCACTTAGGGTTCCCAAATAATTTTGCACAAACTTAATCTCACAACTACACTAAAGCTCCTTTTCCATATACATATTAAGCTCAACTGAACTGCTTTCCTTTTATCAGTCAGGTGTTTCAATAACAGCTGGCCAAGATAAAAGTGTATCAAATTTAAATAATGCAATGTCGCAAACGTGGATTGTTTTACAAACAAGCTTCTGACGCGTCTGGATTTTCTGTTGTGGATAACATTTTCTGAATTAATAGCTTTAGAGTTTTTAGGCATTAAATTTTAAGCTTGATTCGCTATGTAGACGATACTTGGTACACAAACACTTCAAAACTTTTAGATTATAAGCAGCCATTATACATGGGATCTGAAAAGAATGTATTCCTACCATTCCTTGATGTATTTGTGGTTTGTCACCCTAACGGGTTTTTAAGTTACTAACATTGAACGCCTACACAAACAGATAGATGCCTTTCTGCACTTTTCCATCACAGAATTCGTAACTAATAACTTTTTAATTAACTGAAGAATTAAGATTTCACAGCTAAAATATCCCGTCAGAAAACCTTCCCATTAAAAATCCGGTCTTATATTCAATGGTTATCACAATGCAGATACAAAATATCAAATCCCTGCGCAATTACAGTACATGGTCTTTAGCAGTCCATTCATATCTACAACGAGTAACCGACCGCATCGACAAAATCTTGCGAAAACACAATTTTAAAACCATTTACGTGCCAGATACTAAAAATCAAACAAATAGTTCAATATCCTAAAGGTTCCCGAAACCGCAGATACTTAACATAAACGTTGTCGCTGAACTAGCCAGCGCAGTCTTTAACAGTGATCGAATACCAACACGAAACAGGCCACGCAATCAATTTTGATAAAATAGAATAGACAGCTAAAATGCCGTTTTGCTGTAGTAGAAAAATTAAAGAAAGTATGAAAATCACTACAACGTTTACAGAGATGTGCGCTATAAACTCTCTGAATATGTAAGTAACATTAAGCACACAGAAGCGCAAGAGGTAACATTCACTCAAGCTCACTTAGAGAAAGAACCGTTCAGTTGCGTCGATCATTCATGCTAAGAGTGATGACGCCTGTATTACAATAACCTTTCCATGACCCTTCAGTTACTTTGCCATGACACGTTTTGGGTTGATTAGGCTAGCAGGTTTACTAGTTTTTAAGTAATTTCTTTGTGTACACGACTTTGTTGCAAGACACCTTTCGGTTTCATTGGGTATGTGAGTTTGAACGTTCATAATTTTTTGTGTTGTCTTAATTTTGTCCCTTACAATAGCAGTCGGAAGGTGAACTTCATTACTTTCTAATACAGTACAAATTCGCAACACGTATTATTATTATTATTATTAATTATGACTTCGGGCCGTATTATATACATATATTGCTATAATAACGGTCGCACGTTGGAGCGCCGCTAAAAGAGTGCTATGATAACGGTCGCACGTTAGTGCGTTGCCAAATTAGTGTTATGATAACGCCTGGTGTTGGGCGTCGCTAAAAGTGTGCTGTGATACAGGTACAAGAATTGAAGAATTTGTAATTACTGACACCTCTTTTACTTTTCTTTGTCTGGCTAGCTCAACGGAAGAAATGGAATATACAAAATGAAATCAAACACAGCAATACTATAAAGCATCTATACAGTCAAAAATATTTTCTCTGATACAAAAAAATATAGAACATTTACAGCATAGTTGCTTTCAATCACAAAATTATTCCTAACAAGTACCTATTTACTTAATTATCAAAATGTTCCTCACTGTGCGTAAAGATTGCGAAAGATTGCGAAATTCGAAGGACCTTTTAATATGTTTGTGATTCAACACAATGTGTAATGACATATGGTTATCGGCAGTAATGGCGATTAAATTTATATCAAAAATTATAATATAAATGCAACAAATACAAATTATTAATTGATTATAACAAAACGAACATACCTCCAGTAGTTTTCTGAGCAGGTACGGTACACTGCAAACGGCGATGATTAAGCGGTTTGGTTCACTTGAAATCACGCATTTCAGCCATATGGAGCAGCTGCACTTGTTGCTTGAAGTTCAAAATTAAGAAAACGAATGATAACAAATACCAAATCGTCTTCTTCTCTTCTGATTGGAGATAATTCGGCATATTTAGGACAATTGGTGATTATAATGCACCAATTTCAAAATAGTTTTATTAACAACTGGAGTTGTTTAAAAACGCGAAATAAAGTGCGTTTTATTTTAAAAATGAATAAAACGGGAATACGAACCACTCACCTAATGTTGCTTACAACGTACAGAACTAATATCTCTACTGTTATGGATAGTTTATCTGGTTTTTATTTCCACATTTGTAAGGTTGTTTGGCTAAAAAATCCTTGGCAGATGATTTATTTAAAAAGTCAAAGTGTTTCGAGCTCTTACCACAAACTTTCTGGTAAATATCCTTACAAAAAATTTTTTATATGATTAAAACTTATTCTACCTTAAATTCGAATGACAAATGCTTAAATATCAATTACAAACAAACTAATCTAAAATTAGTACTTGCGAAATCCACAAAGCGCTTATTCAATTCGTAATTAACAGTATTAAATACATTCTGCTTCTATTTTTAAATTGATGTCCAATCCTAGTTTACAATATCATACATATTCGTTTAAAATCTTCATTTCAAACATTTTCCAAAGGTACGTCCTCGATTTAATAACTAATTTAGCTTTAATGTAGTTTTTTGTATTGAAAAATGTTCCATCTCCATTGTATATTACAAAATCAAACAACTCCATATTTCAAACTATTTCATATATAAACTCTGCATGTTATTTTGACGGCATATCAACGTTACTTTTACTTCGTTGACGCGAAATTATGATTATAACATTGTCGATCGGGTAAATCGACATAAATCAAATTAATCATATCGAATGACTAAAGTCGAACGAATCTTCTTTAATAAAGTTCCCGTTTATATAGCTTTATCTAATTACGTAATGGTTCTCCAAAGTATTCTAGATTTTACGAGATTCTATTTTAAAGATAACGCACCTACGGACGCAAGATTTCTTGGAATTCCTCATTAGTTTCTAATCGCGTGATTTATTTAAAATAGTGACGCGCATCGCCTACCCTTGTCCAACACAACGAGGTTAATGTGTCGTTGCATCTATCCTGTAGTAATGCGAAAGATAATAAATATTTCTTATCGATTTTACAACATTTTTTATTACATTTTTAATGTTCGCTTTTTTCTTAGAATAAACATTTGTTTACTTAATTAGTTTGTACGACACTAATTGGCGTATTGTCTTAAAAATTCTAGAGGAATTTTCTATTTAAAAATGAATTTATGTTATACACGCACATGAGTCAAAATACATAATTAATTAAAGCTTTGATTGCTTTCTTAACGTGTTTTGCACATGCCAAAGATTTGTATTCTTAACGATTAAAAAATATATGCTTTCACGGTAAATTAAAACGTGTTTTTAATACACAAAATTATTTTATAAAGATTAAAGGGTTCTCAAGATTTATAATAGTTTGTTTTACGTAAAATGCGTAAAACTAGCAGTATTCTATACCACTTACAACCAATGTAGCTCATATGTTATGTATCGGAAATGTATTTTTATGATAATTAATGAAGAAAATATATGGCTTTGTATTTATAATGCGCTTGAAAATGATCGATTTGCATTTGCATGTAACGCGTTATGTATAGAACTAGCCTAACTTTAAAAAGGAAGATTCCTGTTATTTCTATAAAACAGTGATGTATTAAAAAAATACCTAAGTTTTAAAAAATAAGTGTGGGTACTGATATAAAAGTGTTGCAGTAAATACAATTTTCGCAAAATCTGAGATATCGTAATGGGAATTGTTTTAGGGTTTTAAGTATCACTTAAATGTTACTTTATATACTACTTCAAACTCTGTTTAAATGCTACATTGAATTCTACCACAAACCTTGATTCAAATTTTGAGCAATTTTATTTAAAAGGTATTAAAGTTGATTCTTCTGCAATTGAATTTGTTACAAATTGGTTTTTGTCTGTGTGCTGGGGAGGTCGTGTGTAATTTTCTTCAAGAAATTATCACGCTGTAAGGATAGTTTTTGCGCAGTAAAGTATTGAAAACTGTACAAGTAGGAATTTTTTGAAGGCACCGGAAATCAGTGGTCAGACTAGTTTTTAAGATTTGTGTTTTTCTTCTATTTGGTTAAAAGACTTTATGAGAATATTTAATCGGGATTTAGTATTTAATAGTTTATTGTAAAAAGTTGTAGCTATAAGGTTTAATTAATCCAAAAGTTTCACTAAGGAAGTTATTTATACAGCAAAGGTAATTTATGTGGATCTTTGAAAGAGGTATATTTTTTGAAAGAGTAAGTTCAGTATGAGAGAACTCTGACGCTGAAGGTCCTATATTAGCTTATTCTGGTTGTAAGTTGAAACCTTGGTACCCTTTTATATTTCTTTTATATGATTTATACTGCACTAGATTTCATTTTTCTCTGATTATTATTTGTAAATATTGTACTTCAAAAAATTGCAGTTAAAATTAATATACTAATTTATTTGAGCGGGAGAGTCTCTTAATGCTCTACTAACTGAAATAGTCGAGGAAGTGAATTTTTAAATTTAGTTTTGAGATAAATGTGTCTGTTACATACGGAAACTTTCTTTAATATCACAGCAGATATATTTTACGCCCATATTGTGGTGCTACTTTAGTAGCTTAATAATAGCAGATATCTATAGAAACTAAACTAAAGGGGCACGATTCCATAAAAATGACTCGATTTTAGTACGCAAAATATATTTGGCGACACAACTCAGGGGCAAGAAAATTCAAAGTCGGTAGCTCGAAAACTCTACGTCAGTAGTTCGGACATCACGATAAATTATTAATGATTCGAATAAAGGCGCTTGATTCAACATTCAGGCTGTTTTTGTATAAAGGTTAGAGATTAGGGGCATAAATCTGTATGATTAGGTTTAAAAGTTTTCATTTTTAAGTAAAAATATTTGAAAAACTTTGAATACAATGTAAGGGAAGAAAATGTAAAAACAGAATCAAGTATGATGGACTTGATAAACTTTATGAAAAGTATGAATCAGAAATTTGAGAAAAATCAGGAACAATCAAAACAAAGACGGGAAAAATTTTGTCAAGGATTAAAACAAAATTGAAAATAACTCAAAGAAGAATTAAAACAAAATCGGGAAGAATTCAATCAGAAATTTGAGAAAAATCAAGAAGAATTAAAATAAAATTAGAAAAAATTCGTTCAGGAATTAAAACAAAGTAGGGAAGAATTCATTCAGGAATTAAAACGAATAAATGATATATTAGATAATTTACATTTCTGATAGGACGACAGGTGTAGGAATTAGTTAACTTAAATAATACTTCGGTGAAAATAGAAATAAATACAAGATTAGATGCTGTGAGTATTACCACAGACAATCTACGTAGAAATAAATGAGCAAAACATGAGGGTGGATTTTAAAGAAGTAAAACAAAGTAAAATACATAAGTTAGGAGAAAGCTTGATAAATTAGGGTAGAAATAGACAGTTTTAGAAAGGGTGCTGGTAAAATTCGGGGATTAGCTATGGGAGCGATAGTATTGTTGTGCCCTTAGAATTATTCTCAAAATATTATGAGGATGGGAAAATTAATCCCAAAATAAATTTAAATAGTTTAAAAGTTAATATAACAAGCAATAGGGTTGAGCCACAAAAATTAAGCATTGACGGATTTATGCTAAAAGGTGACGAATAAATTCGATTTAGTTTCATGGAAATGAAGATAAGTACGTCCTTAGAATTTAAACATAAAATATTAAACTATTACTGGTAGGATAATAGACGACATAAAAATTAAAATGGTTTACTGATGGAAAAATATGATGATATCTTGGATACGGGACAAAGAAAACGTTTGAAACAGGATGGTCACTAAAAGTATAAAACAGGAACGCACTCTGGAACAAGAGATAAAAAATAAATATGATTTAGAACAGAGTAATCTTTAACAAATTAAACATAATTTGTAACGTGGTGTGGTATACAGAACAGTACGTATAATCTCAAATAAAGTTAATAATAGGGTCCCTAGAATAATCTTGGGACCGCAGATTTTAAGCAGCACCGTCTGAACGGATTGTATTACCATTAAAATTACCATGACAATGCTGTATATAAAAGTGACTACACCCTGATTATAGTGCAAGTTCCTCAACCGCAAGCGTGAAAATTTATGTGCATCTGTATCAAAATGAAAAACAACAATGCTTGGCATATAAAAATAGTGTTTTATTTAAGCTCTGTAGGATCTAAACTTATCAAATTAATAAAAATTCGTAGAAATATAAGGCTGTCAATCGGATCCGGATTCGGATCTAAGATCCGGATCTTAGTGGATCCGGATCCAAAAATTGATTCTGCAAATCCGGATATCGGATCCGAAATCCGAATCTAAGGGGATCCGGATCTCGGATCCGAAATCCGTATCTAAGAGGATCCGGATCTAGAATGGATTCTGTAGATCCGGATCTCGGATCCGAAATCCGTATCTAAGTGGATCCGGATCCAGAATGGGTTCTGTTGATGCGGATCTCGAATCCGAAATTCCTATCAAAGTGGATCTGGATCCAAAAACGTGTTGTATAAATGTGGTACTGGATTCAAATCCGGGAGCCCAAAATAGCTTGCATAAATCCGGATCGCAGCTTCGGATCTTTACTTCCGGATCTAAAAATAGATTGTGTAAATCTCGATTGGGGATCCGCAGTCTATATTCAAATCTCAAATCCGAGTTCGAATTCCAAACTAGGATTTTGGATCCGGATCCCAATTCCGGATACCAGCAATATTTGATCCGAATCTAGGCGGTTTTAGATTCAAATCTGGATGTAAAATAGATTACTAATATTACTATAGCATTTAACTAATATATTAATATATCCTAGTCAACCAAACTTACGAAGTAAGTTAGGTTAATATAATCGCTACGTCGTTCGTCGTCCGTTGCCATATTCCCATAATGATACAATAAATGATATATATGTACCTTGTTTAGTTTTTTACGCTGATTACAAATATGCTATACACTTTTCGATATCTCATTTAGTTTTCGAGGTAATCGAATTTATTTGAGAAATGTTAACAGTACAAACTAATATAAACTTTAATAGATATCCAAATGATTCTTATTATCATTTCGGCTCCAGTATCACATCATATAATTTTTGTGCAAAAGAAAATCAATTAGTTCGCGAGTTTAAGTCCTAGTTATTTAATTTAAAATATATAATTTCCTTTTATAAAATTTCGGTAAGTTTGGTTGTAAGGCGTACATGCGTCTTAGATTTTTTAAATTTTATTTTGTAGCCTAGTACACTACATACTACATAGCATACGATTATAATTACAATTACAGTACAAGTACAGGGTGTCTATATTTGGACACTTTTGCAAAGTATCCCGCTTATTTTGGAAGATAGAGGGTTGCGGTTTTCGCGACACTGTACTTTTTTTGTGAAACTAAACATACCGCCAACAAAATTTTCATAGCCTTATTGGTTTTTGAGATACAGGGTAAAATTCAAATTATCACTTTTGGGACATTCTCCGTATCTCGGTTATCGTTTAACTTATTAAGAGGTGACAAGGTATTCTTATAAAACTTTTCCGTAGAATCCAGTGGCGCAGTTTGCTTCCTTCTTGCGCCATCCGTTTTTTTTAGTTATGAAGCAAACATGTTCTTTTTAAATAGGACACCCTATATATTTTTAACTAATTAAATTAAGCATTTTTTCTGGGCTTTTCAAAAATATATAACAGTTTATCTTATTTTGAAAAATAACTAAATAAACTACACTTCCCTCAAAATTAATACGTTATTTAATAGTAGGAGTAGGCTATGGCAACGGTAAACACAATGACGCTCAATAATTCTCCTATATGCTCTACAACAAATAACCAAATTGTGCGAATTGTGTATTATAGATGATGGTAAGCATTTTGTACAATTTGCATAGTTATTATCATATGTTGTTGTTTTTAATGTATGTTATATGAAAAATTGAAAACTCAATAATTACAAATTATACAGTTAAATATTTAGATACGTTGTTTAGATAAATAAAACAAAATTATTTAAAAATCACTTTATAGCATTTTCAGAATAAATAATTTGCCAACATATATCTTTTTTTTTATCGGCGCCATGACGTACTATTTAGTAAGTTATTAATTTTGAGAAAAGTGTAGTTTACTCAGTTATTTTTCAAAATAAGTATATATACCATTACATATTTTTGAAAAGCCCAGAAAATGCTTAACTTAATTAAAAATATATAGGGTGTCCTATTTAACACCAACATTTTTACTTCATAACTAAAAGACGGATGGTGCGAAAAAGAAACAAACTGGGCCACTGGATTGTACGGAAAAAGTTCTATAAGAATACCTTATCAACTCTCTAATAAGTTAAAAGACAACCGAGATACGAGGAATTCCCCCAAGTGATAATTTTCAATTTTACCCTGTATCTCAAACCAAGAGGGCAATGGAAATTTTGTTGGCGGCATGTTTAGTTTCACAAAAAAGGAGTAGTGTTGCGAAAACTGTATCCTTCTATCTTTAAAAATAAGCGAGATATCTTGCAAAAGAGTCCAAATGTGGACACCCTGTATATTGTATTAAAAAATTAAGTAAAAACTAAAAAGCGAAAGAAACATGTCTCTATGCATTTTGGTTTTTAATGTTTTGAAGTAAGAACACTAGACATCGAACACTCTCCGTACTAAAACAGGCTCGTTTCTGCGTTATAATATTTTCGGATGTTGAAAATACGCGTTCCGACGCAGCTGAAGTTGCGGGAATGCACAAGTATTTTCCTGCGACTTTTGCCAATGTAGGGTAGCGATGGCGGTTTTGCTTCCACCAAATCAAAGGGACTTCATTACGGCCTATTGGTAATTCCAATTTGTAGCGACTAAATTCAAAGTTTTCCCCAATTTCAGAATCTTCTTCTGCTTCTTCCACTTCTTCGCCCAGAAGAAAATCAAGTGCAGTTGATCGCTTTTTTAAAATGTTGTTTTGAGTTTTGTTTTAAACTCCCAATTCTGAAACAATTTTTAGTTGAACTCTTTCTTTAACATTGTTTGGCAGAAATTTCAAGTTTTTGAACCTATTGTCTAAGAATGAAGCTAAGATTAATGGTGATAATTGTTCATTGCGAAACGATAAATCAAAACGTTTTTTTAGATCGTTCTTAACAGTACATTTAAAGTTTGATAGTATTTCAGAATCGGTAGATTCCGGTTTCAAAAATTTCGTTGTTAGTTGCACAATGATGAGTATTACGGAGGAACATGACACATTTTTATCCATGCAAAGTGTTGTTGTCGCTATTTGAAAAGGCTTTAAAACTGCTACAAGCTGTTCAATTAGCGCCCATTCTTGTTGCGTTATTTCTAGAGCTATGTCCTTTTGGAACGTAGTAACTTCTCTATCATTTAAAATCGCAGCAATAACAGATTTTACCTCTAAAATCCTTTCAATCATAAAAAATGTCAAATCCCACCTTGTTTTTACACTCTAAACTAATCGTTTTATTGGCATGCCCATTTGTTTTTGTCGTTTTTGTAGTTCTGCAGTTGCAGTTGTAGAATGATTGAAATGACCCACAACAGAACTTACTTTCGAAATTAGTTCTTTAGTGAATTTGTCACTCTCCAATTCTTTATTTATTGATAACTGCAGTGAATGAATGGGCTGAACATAAAATACTTTCGAAATCAATTTCTGTCGTTGCTTTAGTGATATTTGCTGCGTTGTCATGAACGATTGCAGATACCTTTTTATCCAATCCCCAGATGTGTATAATTTCTTTAATTCTTTCTGCTAGGTTAGTAGCAGTATGACGCTCGGGCATTGCTGCTGTATCTAAGCAGAAGTGTTGCATTTTAAACTCACTATCTATGTAATGGACAGTTAAAGTAATGTAGGAGTCAGTACGACATGATGTCCAGGTATCGGAAGTACATGAGACAAATACACATTCACTTAGCTTTAGTTTTAGCTCATTTTGTACTTCGGAAAATAAAAGATGAATTCTACTCATAATAGTTCCTCGTGATGGCATTACATAGTCGGGAGACAGCAAGCGTATCAATTTACAAAAACCAACGTCTTGTACTATAGATATGGCTGCAAATCCATACAAATCATTTTTGCTATTTGCCCGGTAATTTTTTCTGAAACCGCAGGAGACGCAGCAGAAGGTTGCAAACAAATTTTCGACTAAACTGTTAAACGTTTTTGATGCTGCGGCACTAACTTTTGTGTTGAGGATTCTGCTAATTTTGTAGATTCCGAATCCGGCGTAACCTGAACTACGCTTACCATTTCCACATCAGTCTCTTCGAACTCACTCTTCATTAAGCTGAAAAATAAAAAAGATTACTCTAAAATTCCAATACAGCGCGATGATTATTCAATATACAGGATTACGGCAAGATTCGGTTGATAAAAGTCAATTAACAAAAAGAATTTTACTAAGACAAATACTGCATTATGATAAAGCACTTACCAATTCGAGGTTGGGGCTTGTTCCTCAACCACTGCAACTATTTCTCTGTCACATTCCCTGTTGACTACTGCTGAATCGTCATGGTTAAGCGAAACACTTATATGCCTTGATGATAAGTGGTTTTTCAAGGATCCAGTAGAACTTCCATATTTAATTACTGCTCCACACAAGTTACATTTTGATTTTATCAAGTCAAGTTTTTCAAAATAGTCCCACATTTTACTTTTATGCAAAGACATGTTTTTAACGGAGCAACAAATTTTATAGTTGATTCTCGCACTAGCTGTTGTATGTTTAACTATCCTAGTTCCCAGTTAAGTTACTATAGCTGCCAACACTATAAAAAAATGCCTACCACACTGACTTAGGTTTAAATAAAACCATTTTAAATTGACAGATAAAATAAACCATGCAATACGTAACCGAACGGAGAGACGAGGTACATTGTATGAAGTTTTGTAAGTAAATAACAAGGTACAAAAGAAAGACAATAGTCTAAGTCTAAACTCTTATAGTTCTAAACTACCTGTATTTTATTACGCAGCCGGCGCCGCACGTTTTTGCTTCAGTTGCAAACTTCTTATCTTATCAAACAGAATCGCTGTTTCCGTTTCTTTTCTTCTAACCCGAAAAGTAATAAATTTGCGTGTACAAATTGGGCCAAATCGGCCCGTGTATAGTTATCAATAAATGGTAATGAAAATGAAAATTGAAATGAAATATTAACATATAAAGAAATTCATTTTATATTTATAGTAATATGATACACACGAATGTTGTTTTGTTACCTTCCATTTGCCTTGTAATAAAGCAAGTAAAAATAGTATATTGTACACCCAGTAGGAAAAGCTCAACATTCCCGGACGACGTGAAGATTGCTTGTCGAAACGCAAGCAACACGGAGTCAGGGAATGTTGTTTTTCCTACGTAGTATACGTTCTATTTTTTCGCAAATCGTTAAAAAACGAGAGAAATTAAAATACTAATTTAAAAAAAATCTGATTAATTTTATTTATAAATAGATGGTTCTGTCAAATTCTTAGTAAAAATTTTTGTGTATCCATGGAAACGTTCCTATCAAGATATTGAATTTTCAAACTTGACACATTGAAATATAGTTGCTGGTATTTTTAAAAGTAACAATACAAATTGTATAGTTGTACTAATTGTAAAATACCTGAAAATATCACACACAACTTACTTCAGAATCAAATACATTCTGAAGTTAGTTGTTTGTTATATTTACATAATGTGCTAAGATTGTTAAAATAGAATTTACCCTGAAAGCATGTAGTCAGTCATTTTTGTAGTCCATATGTATGTATATTATATACACATTTTATTTTTGCACAGTACAGTAATGAATATTACCTTAAAGTGATTTGTCGTTGCTTGGCAACAACTAATAACTTTGAAATTTTCAATTTTTCTCTAAGAAATTTTATCAGAAATGTCAAAATTTCTGAACGATTTGCGGAAAATAATTTTTTTTTAATAGCTTAGTACTTAATAGTATATTACATAACGAGAATTGTAAGAATCGAAGCATCCTGATTTAGAGCATATAGATCCGGATTCGTATTAGAACCGGATTCCGCTTCGCGTTCAAAATTGGATTGGATCAAGAACCAATTAATAGATTAAGAATTCTGATTTGGAATGTTAATCTGGAACCGGATCTAGATTGTTCAGAATAATATCCGGGCCCGAATCTAGATCCGGATCTTATTCTCGATTAAAAATGGGATCGGATTCGAATTTAACTAAAGATCAAAGATCCGCATTTCGGATCCAAATCCGGATAATAAAATTTGGATCCGGATTCTGACAGCACTAAGATCCGGATCTGAATCAAGATCCGGATCCGAATCAAGATCCGGATCCGAATCAAGATCCGGATCTACTTTGGGTTCAAAATCGGATCGGATCCGGATCCAATTAAAAGATGATGTATCCGGATTTCGGATTTAAATCCGGATCTGAAATTTTGGATCCGGATTTCACAAAATCCGGATCCTAATAGCAATAGTAGAAATCGATATGTTCGTGTGCGATTGAAGAAATTACTAAAGCATAGAATAAACATGTACTTGGATAGCCAGCATATCATTCGAACTAAATCCAATAGAATTGGTATGTGCGCAACAAAGAATGAAGTTGTAATCCTACCCGATTAAATAAAAGCGTAGATTCGTTTACGATACTAGACAAATTAGCATACGGACAGATATCGTTATTGCAAGTTTATTATCAAACAGTCTCTACCAATATCTTAAATATAAGCTCACCCAACACCCCTAATAATAATTTTAAAATCTCTCCCTAACGGAAATGTATTAAAAAAGTCATTAAACAGTTGCTCGTGCATTTATTCACGAATTCGTACCACCAACATGGAATTGGACAACTGTACCAGAACTAGTCTACTTGTACCTTCCTGTCTAGGCATAAGTATTCGATGCACTTCTCAAGCGCTTTTAAAATATGAACCACTATTCGCAGTAAGTGATGAAAATAATTCATTTTCTAATACTATCGACAAATATCTTAACAGAAGACCTCAGACCCATGTAAGTCGGTCTTCTTCATGTTCACAATATTAACGCGATTCACGCGGGTGTATCCTAGCCCACAAATTCACTACTTCCAAGAGTTACTAATGTATTAAACTTAAAAAATTTGCATAACGTACATAAATTAATTTCCTAAAATATATTTTGCTCTGGCAAGTAATAAGGAACCACTATAATGTTCTGTTGACATGAATTACGCTAGTTAAGTATTTAATAACCATATCGTTTACTAACTAATTACAAGTTATTGCTACTACTAGTGTTCAATTTTCACATACAAACAAATAAGGGGAAGTTCATGATTCACTGTTGTGACCCTTATAGAGAGTTCTTATGGAGAAACTAAAAGTAATTTTTAATTAAAGCAGGAGGGTGAGTTTATGCAGCAGTGCAAAGCGGTTTAATTCGTTTGAAAAAAGCTTTTACCTAAAATTAGTAAGATGAAAGAAGATGTGATGGGGATTAAAAGTTTGGACGTAATTTAGTACTAGTCAACAGTGGAAAGCGCAACTTGATGGTAAACAGTTTTTGTATATATATTTTCTAGGTCAGTGTATAATAAAAAGATGTTTAAATTATTGAAGACCAGTATAATATATTTACGCCACTGTTATACTAGAAATGCCTCTTCAACTAAAGGAATGTGTTTCAATCTCCTTTTGTAATTAAACTTAAAACAAAATGCAGTAAAATTTACACTACTTAAATGTTTACTACTGTTGAGTCAAAAACTATTCGAAAATCGATTTTACACGGGGTTTATATTAAAAGATCTCTATGAAATATCGACCATAAAGAATTGCATGATACTAGTAACGCTTACAATCAGTCTGCCGTACTACTAGATATAGAGAGCTATTTGTTTAAAGTGTAATCAGAAATTAAACTCTTATCAGAACACTCTATTTTCCAAACATCGCACACAATATTTGAGAAATATCACATCCTTCGTTATTTTAGGATTGAAGGTTTTCATTATCGAAGGTTTCGATACCAATTAATCATATGCAGGCCTGAAGGGCTATTGGATTTGCTACTTAGAATTGAGATAAATTGATCAGACCTTATTTCATATATCAAATTAACCGCTGCTTCTGTTTATACTACAAGGGGTTAAAATTTTATACAAGGACCTAGCTTCTCATTGATAATATTAAAATAACTGTCCAAAATAATTATTAGACTCCTTTAATTACTACTACAAGTTAAAACAAAAATAAACCAGACCTAAGCCTATGCTTAGCTCCAAAAGAAGAAAATACACTAAAACTGTAACTGTAACATCAATTTAATGGATTAATCAATTACCTCCAATCAATTTTACTAAAGACAAATGTATGATATCATCTTAATTATAACATATCAGTAGATAACCTAACTATGTTCTAAAACAAAATCAAGAAACAACCGCACATTTTAAGTACAATGTCCGTACCTTCATAAAAAACATCTAAGGTTTGTTTTGCAAATTTTTGTACCATCTAAGATCGTTCATTCGAGGATCTCTTAACATCATCATTTACAGCCTTTCACTTTCGCTGTTTAAGTTCAGCGTTCTACCTGCACCTCTTCCGCCCTATTTTCGTCTCGACCAAATGGAGAGCTTAAAAAGCATTCGATAGAAGAATATACCTTTCTTCTTATTAGGGGTACAACTGTGAACTCCAAATTGGGCGTTGACACGCGTATTGAATATCCTTAGTCCACCTGGAAAGATTAGAACAAATTCTAAAGGATATAGTAGTTTCTGTTCACCGGTATCGCTGATTGAGCATAGAAATGGAAATATACTGCAATAAATAAATAAAAATTTATTTGAAATGCATACACAGTAGCAATCAATGATTTTCTCCTAACAATAATATCATCTTATACATATATTGGGTAGACTTATATTTAATTACATGAATAATTATGCATACGATTTACATATATACAATATAATTTACATAGAAACTAACGTATAACATATATATATATATATATATATATATATATATATAACAGTGAACTAAGATATTAACAATTTTATAAACAACTAGATATACAGCTTATATCCTAATATTAAATATCTATACGACAGTCTAATCGACGTCCGTGATTAAATAATGCCCAATGGGTAATGTTTCATATAAACTGGGAAGCAAGTAGCGATTGTGATCGTGAGAACCTAGTGCAATCTTCTCTTGAGTAATAGTAAAAACTTGATGTTTCAATGACTGAATTATTTTCTGAGCATTAATGTTAAAAATCTTCATAATCATCAAATATGATTCTGTTCTTTATTACAATTTTTTAACTCTCTTTATCTTCTTGGTATTGCAAAAATTTCGAAGCCTATATGATTGTGAATACAAATCATCCTATTCTGTAAATCGTGAGAGTTTAGCATCTTCTTTACTTGCCTCATAAATCTTCGTTACATTCGATGTTATCTAATAAAATCAGTAGTAACATGTTCATTATTTTCGGCTTTATCATTCTTAATATTTTCTTGTTAACCAATGGATTTTCATTAATGTTGATATGAAAGCAGTCCAAGTGTCAAAGTATTCATTGCAGTTTTGCTTTATTGTCTCATAAGGACATCATTCACAGTTTTGTATATTAGACTATCAGTGTCGGTGTACAAAGTATGGCATCTATCTCTAAAATCAGCATTCGTATACTCATAGTGAAAATCGCAGATAATTAATTTTGCTATATCAAGGATGTACATTCCATAATATATAGGTTTATTAAAGTAAATATCCGTTTTTAGAAGTTGAGTTAAAGAACTAAATAAAGATCGAAGTTAGTTGGGCATCGTGTTATCACAGTAAGTGGTTAGGATCATTAAAAGAATCGTTTTGAACATATAAAACTTGGAAATAGTCGTCTCGATTTAACAAAGAACAATAGTTAAAAAGTAATTTACATTTGTATGTAACAGGTTTTAAATCTAGACATTGCTAAAAGCAATGATACAATGTTTGTTTATCAAGCAAAATGTCGGGGCGATATCAAGCCGCATTTTGTTTTCTTCTTGGTGTTGGTACAAAATTGGAAAGTCAAGTTCCATCCTAGTCAACCTGTCTGGCATTAGTGACCAAGATCAGCATAAGTGTGTGCAAGTTCAGATAATGTGGCTTAAATGTTGCCTAAAAATCCACAAGCACGAAGTCTGCAAAATGATTTGCCAAATGTTATTACTTGAAACTCTCTATTCTGTAGTACAGTCCACGTTGTAATTACTACGTGATGCGCTTTTCTTGCAAACAAGGGACGCTTTTTTCTATAAAAATTAAAAATAGTAAACTGATATCTATATATAACAAATCAAACAAGTTTTATGTAATTTAGTTTCAAATATTGTACTATTTCTTTCATGTAATGATTGATACATATTCTGCGGAGGAAAAACATATGAAGATATATTTCATTAAACCAGCTACCTAAACGCTGGCCTGATATTTCTATCAGTAAGCAAAAAAAGGAAGTATGTGCTTAAACAATGTTATGTACTTACATGTGAATGTGTGTATAATGAACAAACAAAATACTATGATAAAATAAAAATAAAAAACAAATGCGTTTTTTCAGAATTTTAATTTCTCACTATGATAGATCACAGACAGCAAAACAACCTGCAAGTAGAAACATTATCAGTTTTTAATATATTAGATCATTTACTAAGTTTTGTACAACAGCAAGCTTAGAAAAGCAATTGATATTTATACAACTATTTAGCCAAACATTATATATTTATATTATAAAATGATAAGTGTAATTATGTTTAACATATACATTTATTTTTTCAAATTCTTTTACATAAACATTTAATTTTTGGCTTACCGTCCTAACAAATGTTTCAATTCGGTATTAACTTTTAAGGAGCTAACACTAAAAATTTTAATCTCCTCTTCAAGCGCCTTAATTTTACTTGCACATATTTCAATTTCTTTTATTACATCTGGTTTAAACGATTATAAGGTAACTAATTTCCCAAATGGTTCTTTATCTAACACCACTTTCAATTGAGACCACAGCTCAGCACTAGTGGTAGATGTAATGCAATAAACAACATCAAGTTTAAAGAAAGGTTTATTTAAATATAAATCAAGCTAAGCGACTACACATCATAAAAGCTTCTTACGTTCTTCTGTTTCTGAACAACAAGTTACAGTAACCCCCTTACTTACTCCCTTTACTACCCTTAGGTCCATCGACGCACGCAGAAGGACTGAAATATTTTACACATCCTCCGGCGCGGCGGTACAACTTAGCTTATCACTTCTTACTTCTAAAGGATACAATAATTATATTGGGCGCCTAATTACGGTGCCATTCGCAATATTAACGTAACAGGCACGCACTTTGCCATCACGGCCGTTTATCACCTCTTTCACCAACCCTAATTTCCACAATAATCGTCGCTTATCATTTCCATGTATTAATACGACATCCCCTTGCTTAATCGCACACTCACGCGCATTCACGTTGTGATGAGCTACTCTTAATAATTGTAAATATTCTGCGCTCCATCTTTTCCAAAAATAGTCTATAACGTTTGTTCTCTCCTTTCATAGCCTACGAATCTCATCTCCATTAATAACACGGTCAACAAAAGGAATAGTAGCCAAAGCGGGTCCCAATAAAAAATGCGAAGGGATTAAAGGCATTAAATCTATAGGTTCACTACCTAGGTATGTGAGCGGGCGGGCGTTTATTGTTGCTTCAACCTCGGTAATGAGTGTATTTAGTTGATCTAAATTTAGTAAGGAACGTCCTATCGTAGCCCTAAGGGCGTCTTCTACACTTTTTACAAGTCGCTCGTAAAATCCTCCGTGCCAAGCGGCTCGCTCTACTATAAACTTCCACTTAATTTGGTGAGTGTTTACGAACTCGATCAATTCTGTACTCGCCATCACTTTGTTTCAAGTCGATATTTCACGTGATATTCTTTTAAATGTTTTAGCGTTATCTGAGTAAATGACCTTAGGAATCCCTCTACGGGCAAAGAACCGTTTACATGCACCGATTGTAGACGCAACATCCATTTTCAAAACAATCTCTAGATGAAGTGCTCGTATAACAGCGGAGGTAAATAAAAGCACATAACATGGCTTTAAGTGATAACTATCTTTAAAATACAACGGTCCGGCGAAGTCTAAACCTGTCACTTTAAAGGGCTTTGTTTGCTGTATTCGATCTCTAGGTAACGGCGCGAAAAGATGTGACCCTGATTTACCACGAAGTCGTTTACAGATAACACATCTTGCTAAAACGGACTTTATTAATTGCCGTCCTCGTACAATCCAAAATCGTTTACGTAATTCATAAAGTGTTGCATTTACACCACTATGAAGTTTTATGAAACTTCATTATTAGTAGTTTACTTAAATGTGCATTTTTCGATAGAATAACAGGATGCTTGAGGTCGAAATCTTTTTTTAAATTATGAAGACGTTCACCCAAACGCAGCAATTCATGTTTATCTAAGAAAGGGCTTAAAGTTGAAATACTCGATTTCCGTTCAATGCCCTGACCCTTTTGTAAACTGTTAATCTCCGAATAATAAACTTCCCGCTGCGCTTGCTTCAGTACATATATTTCGGTCCTTTCAAATTCGTTTACGGTTAAACTCTTCTTTTCTTTATTATTTCTGGTTTTTAAATTTCTTATAAATCGTAAAACATACGCCGTTATCCGCACTAAACGATCAAAATCACTCTATCTGGAGGAATCTATAAATTGATTGCTACCTTTTATAGTGTCGTTAATTAGTAAAGACATTTTCGATACTATATCTATCGTTGACGTAGCTGTCTCTATCGTTTTATCTGGCCACGTTTGTTCACTTTCTAGCAACCACCTAGGACCGTTTAACCAAGTTTCGGAATTTAATAAAGTACTTGAACTTATTCCGCGGATTAATAAGTCCGCACGGTTCTCGCGACCCGGACAATGTCTCCATGTTATATCTTTCGATATGGTCTGAATTTCTTTAACACGGTTAACCACATATGGTTTCCACTTTGACGCATCACCTTTAATCCAATGCAACGCGATCAGAGAATCTGTCCAACACACTACTTTTTCGATTTTAATTCTATCGTTCTGATTGCACCAGTTAATTCCTAACACATTTTGAATTTGTTCATTTTGCGATTCAACCTTGCTGTTTACTTCGAAATCGTTAATCGTCCATTTGCGTAAATTCATGGAGGCTCCTTGTAAAAGCTTACTTGAAAAGTCTTTTCAATGTTCTGCAACATTGTCGTTATTGTACCATAAGAATCGATGTGCGTCTTTATCGTCGGAATGTAAATAAATTTGTAGAAATGCTTTCTCAATGTCAGCCGTAATACGGATCTCGCCTACACGAAAATTAAACAAAATCTTAATTAAATCTGGACTTAAATTAGGCCCCTTTTCTAATAAGTCATTCAACGATTTTTGTTCCGGGGCATGTGAAGAGGCATCAAAAACCACTCGCAAACGCGTTGTTTGTTTATTTTCTCTAAAAACAGACCTGTGCGGCATGTAGTAAACACGATCGCCATTTGTTGTTTCAGCATCACCGCGGGAAATTAACTCGGCATAATTATTATCCAACATTCCTTTGATAGCAGCGTTATATTCGCATATTTTGTTAATATTGGCCAATTTAAACTTTAGCTACTGAGCACGAACTTGCGCACTAATTAAATTATCATCTTCAATCACCGCATCCTCATTCTTCCACGGTAACGCTACTAAATATCGATCATCACATTTATGAACGTTATTTTTAAAAAAATTATCGAAAAATCTCTTATCGTCGTCTGCTTCTTTGGTTATACCTATTGTTTCTAAATCCCACATACTCTCGATCTCGGCTTCTGTCTTTATAACTGTCGCATGTAACACTGTCTGCAGATTTACTTCTATTGTTGTAGCATCAACTGGTATGGGACCATGCAAAGCATAACCAAATTTCGTGTCCACTGCTACTAAACCTTTGTTAAGACGAATATTCTTTCCTGTCACTACTGCCCAGTAATAATCCGCCCCTATAAGTATACTAATTCCATCAACAATTAACGCTCGATCTATATTAAACGGGATACTGTCAGCAAGCTGCAAGTTTTGATACTCTACCACGCTTTTTTTAGGTATATGTAAATTATCCATGCAAATTTCTGGAACTTCCACAGCCTCAATCGTTAAAATTTCATCTGTATATTGTCCCTTTAAAGTAATTAAAACGCGGTTGTAAAGTTTAGACGGTATTGATGAACTATTTCCAAACGCGGTAATACGAACCCTATGTTGTCCAACAACAGGTAAATTTAATACCCTTGATAGATTCTCCTTAATAAATGAAAGTTGACTACCGCCGTCCATTACTAATCTAATTAACTTCTTTGAATTTTCGCCAAAGGCATAAACACAAGCCGTTTGCAATAGCACATTTTTGTTTATGTTTGTCATCAAACTGGACACCTACGGCGCCGAAGTGTTCATTGAACTCTCGCTTTTCGTTAATTTCACTGTAATACCTGTCGTCTCAGCGTTGTGTCTATCTTTACCTGGCTTAAAGTTTGGGTCGCATATTGTTGTTGCGTGCCTACCTCTGCATTCTTTACATCTTAAGAATCTATTTTTACAATATTTAGCACTATGGTTATTTCTCGTACAACGGTAACAATTTCCTGCTGCCTTTAGAATTTTTCTCTTCCTCGTCAAAGGTACATCTGCGTCACACATTTCGGTTTTATGGTCTTTCTTGCAGAAAGCACAGCATTCAAGATGTTTGTTCGGTATGACAAATAAACTAGACGTAGGTCCTTTGTAATGCGTTCTCTTTTCTGTTGGGAGCATCTTTTTTTTACAATCTGCATCCGGTTTTAAAGCTTGTTCCAACGAGTCGAGTTCGTTTTTAAGAAACTGCAACAAATCCTTCACCTGGCGATCTGCTTCTTCCTCTGACCTCGATGATGAACTTTCTAAATTATTCGTAATAATTTCTAGATGATTGGATGATTTCATTTTTATTTGTCGATAAAATCCTAAACGCAATTCCGTTGGCAACGACTTTATGAGAGTCGACTTTACGATTATATTATACTGAGAACTAGATACTTCTAAGATTTCAAGAGCACGCATAGCTGAAGTGATTAGATTGTAATTCTTCCTTAAAGTGCTTACGTCATTTCTGGATTTTACAGGTTCGATTTTCATAATGCTATCATTATATTGTTCAATTATCCGTTCCCCATTTCCAAATTGATCTTTTAATATATTCAAAGCTTCTTCATAGAATGCTCCAGATAGAGGAAATTCCTCAATTGCTTCAGCGGCCTTTTCCGTGACATACATTCGCAGGTATTTGAATCGATCTCCGTTCGTTAATTGTTGAAGGAAGCCAGCTCTTTGCAGAACCATCATACTTTGCTAACTGTACACGTTGAAGCTTCACTGACGTAAAGGACGGCCTACTTGCTTCGTTACTTACTGGTACCGTATTCGTTAAATTCGAGTCAACCTCTATCTGCGATCTTTCTGGGAGATTTAATCTAAATTCCAACTTAGACATCGTAGTTACAGCAACCTCTTCATATTCGTACCTTTTCATTAACTCGTCTTTTAGATTTTCCTTAAGCAGAGGTTCAATTCGGTTATCAATTTCTTTCAGATTGTCACTCGCAAGCTTTAACTTTGACATAGCTGTATAAATGTCTTCGACACTAAAATTATTTTCTAGCATAGAATTTATATTATTAACCGTTATAGTTAAGTGCGTTCTACAGATTGTCCGTTTTACTTGTTCCATTATGACACCTCGATAGTATAGCGGTCTGTTGATTATTCGCGTTCACGTTCCATTATTCCGAATATTTACGTTAAAGCTCGTTTATATTTATCACCAGATCTTCCCGGGTTTCGGCACCAAAGTTGTTGTAATGCAATAAACAAAATCAAGTTTAAAGAAAGGTTTATTTAAATATAAATCAAGCTAAACGACTACACATCATACCAATATTAACTAATCGTACTCTAACTAAACAAAACTTTTGTAACAACACTGTATAATAATGAAACAAACGTATTTTACTAATAGAAACAAACAAACTTCAGAGGATGGGTACCAAATTTGGTAACGATATCTAGTGGGGTGAAGATGACGTTAACAAAAAGAATTACTGGTTAGATATTCTTAGTACCTTCTGGCAAAGTGGACACAAAGCTCTAACCAGGAATGATACGAAATATGGTGCTGTTCTCGAACTAGCAGCAGGGAGGGTCGTGGGCGTTGCTAGCACACAGAAAAAGAAATAATAAGGGCGCCAATCGCAGCTGATTAGATCCACAGTCACCACACTAATTACTGAAAGACAAATCGGCTTCTGCAATTAAACCTACCTGCCTATAAGTGTAGCAGTAAACCTCGAGCTTATAATAAACAACCACCTTACCAAACATAAATAACTCTTATATTTACTGATTAATAAATCACACTAACCTTAACCTGACTGTACATAACTTAAACATTTAAATAAAGCCCACTGCAACCCAAAAACAAGTGGTACAATATGTAACTCCCTCCCCAGATAATCAATAAAATAATAGGTATACTCTATAGCGATTCAAGTCCCTTTAGTTTTTTTGATCTAGTCGTTAGCATCAGTTCTCAATTTCCCAAAACATAAGAATGGTGCACCCTCCCCCTGTCACAGGTAATGCAAACTCAAGTTTCTTTACGATGAAAATAAGATCATGTCCTACACTAAAGGATCTCATGCGCCTGAATTTAGACCACCCAAGTAACAATATTATAACCTTAATACAATGCATAAAGCCTGTACTATTTAATCCCCTTAATATTTGTATTTGAATTAAACTAAAAGCATTCTTGATACGTAAACAGAAATATCCACATTAAACAGAATCAAGGTAACAATACACAATCAATTAATACTCAGCTGCTTCTCCGATGAATTGGCTCCGATACTTCCACAGCACCAGCGGCAGTTTCTAACCAAACAAACCATCAATGTAGAAGAAACTTCATAGAACTGAGCCACGCGTGCCGGAATCAGGATATGTTGCTCTTGGCGAGTAGCTTCAATGTATAAGGACAATTGCCCTCCGAAATATAAACCGTGTACACACTGATTAATAAGATAAAAATGCACTTTACTACTTACGCTCTACAAAGCGGTTTAAATACAAAAGTTGTCAATCGGGTGCAGATTGTTTTTTGTTCAACCCAAGGAAAATATTTGTTACTCATATGACCTTATAATATTGTACTTGATATGGGAAAGCTGTCCAGAATTGGTTTATTAACCAAATGCTTCCAACCAGGAACACTCCAGATGCAATCGAGCACGTTTCTGTCAAGCACGTTCACACAGAATGCATCGTCTTCATAAAACATCTTATCGCTTTTGATAAAAACTTGGACAACCAAAAAAAAGTTTCTCGTGGCATCTAACCAAGTTAACTACTTTAAAAGCTCCATAGTGAGCAACTAGGAAATTAATAATTACCCGAGACCAACCTATTCTCTATTAAATACAATTAACGCTAATAGTTGCTCCAATAATTAATGAAAAATACAACAATAAATTAGTCTGTCATTTTTATAGATAATGACAGTTACACAATTACACTCCTGGTAGAGATATGTAAGCGAACATATTCTACTAGCTGCATTCTGAGTAGAATGTAAAAATCAATCTCAACTGATCCATGCCAACAAAAGAACGATTTAACCAAGAAATCAATGTGTATGAAATTAAAATTGAAACAGTAAGAAATTAACCGTTACACTTGTTGCAAAACTCTACCAGCCTATTTCCCCTGTCATTTCTCGTGCCTAATCCAAATAAACCTACTGCCGCTCCTTTCCTACCCTCACCTACCAATGCATTAAAATCTCCTGTAATTATTAAATTTTCATGTCCGTTTACGTATCTTAGTATGTCTTCGATATATTTGTAGATCGCTTCTACCTCTTCGTCACTGTAGCTAGAGGTAGACATGTATACTTGTATTATTACTGTATTTACCGGTTTAGATTCTAATCTAACCATGAGTACTCTTTCGTTCTTTTGTAAGTAATTTTTTACACAGTGTCCTATCTTGTTTCTCAAAACTATCCCCACACCCGAATTTCCTTCTTCTGCTACTGTATGAAATACCTCGAAGTCTCCACTCAAAAAATGCCCCGCCTCTGGCCACCGAAATTCGCTGATCCCTACTATGTCTAGTGCTAACCTATTCATTTCAATTCTTAGGTTCTCTAGCTTATTTACTTACTTCGTACTTCTAACATTTCACGCTCCGACTCGCAAAATGTTCCCGACTCTTATTCTGAACTTTCCGATCTCATTCTCCGAAGTAGTCCCCTCCCAGAGATCCGAATGGGGGACTATTTTAACTGGCGGCTCCGTGGCGTAGTCGGTATGCGTGTGACTACTACGCCCAAGTCCCGGGTTCCAATCCTGATACGGTCCGCTTGAAAAATGTTAGGCGAGTATTTTTCAGAAAAATAGGCCCTCGTTTGTGTGTGAGTGTTGTCACGCACGTTAAAGATCCGTACCTTGCTTGAAACAGCAAGGGTTCGTCAAAATTTAAAATTTTTCAAGAAAAAACTCGTTTCCTGGCCAATGTAGTACTTTCGGGTGGAGCATTGAAAAATCACTTGTAGAGACTATTTTAACTCAGGAATTTTTTACCCCAGAGAATGTTTATTACAATTTAAGTACGCTGTGTACTTGGGAGGTAATGTAGTGGTTTCCCGTTGCTTTCCACATCGCAGTAGTGAGTCTTAGACTGCCATACCGACCCCTATGGTCTCTGCCAATCTAAGTACCGAAAGAGCCGCTGCCCTCTTTCCGGAACCTGTCTTAGTCCTGTTCCTCACTAACGACCATACTACTTTAGTTGGACCTATAGTTTGGCTCTTTAGCTCATTAGAACACGCAAGCCATTTCACCTGTTCTAGTAATCTAGAACTTCGACAAGGTGCAAGTTCATTCGAAATGGTTTTTAATACTAGACAAAATTATTTGTTACTGCGAAATCCAGTCCTATTGTCAAATTGTACAATGCAATACACAACCCAAAACACAATACTAGAACGTCAAATACAAAATGAGAAATGTTACACAAAATCATACCAAACGCTTTGTTGCCACATCAATGAATAACGCTACGAGCTTACACATCAGTTTAGCACCAGACATGGTTATTTTGTTGGACAGTTTTACAAAACACATAAAACAAATTAATACTGGTTCACATCGGTATACTTGATGCAGTAAGTAATCTTTTTGCCAATAATTAGTGATTACCGATTCATTCAGAAAATTCACCTTACGACCTCCTATTTATATCCAGCTGTAAGCGGTATATTGCTTCTATAGAAATGTGCTATTCTTTTTTACAAAATAAAGTATAAATTTGCGGTACTTTAAGAAATTGCGAGTTCTTCATTAATATTAAGTTTATTAGTATACGAGTTTGCAGTTATACGCCCTGCTACCTAGACATGCAATTTCTAAGCTTAATAAAGCTGTCTGAAAAAAGTGAAAGAGCATCATCCCTACTCAAGAATTTAATAAATAATATTCTTAGGCGCGCAGCTCATCTAGCGTACATTTATGCAATTAGAAATAACGCAATTTCATGTAAACTGTAATTACAATTTTATTTTAAAAAATGTAATCTATTAAATTGAAGGATTTGATTAAACCAGACACTTTATATAACTAGGAATTATAAAAACTAATGTATATACTACCCCTTTCACATGTAGTAATTAGTAACGCTTATCCCCGGAACTAATTACAAATTCAAATCATAGTAAATTCACCCAATGATACGGTTTATATTTGATATCCTGAAATTAATTGTTGAGGGCGTGCCGTTGATTAACATTGAAATCAAAAACACGAGAAATTTTAATTAAGTAAGTTCCCCTAACTAGGTGTCGGCATTCGAAAATAATTTCTAAAATTATAAGGTCCCCAGGATTTAATTTATTTATAATTGCGATTCCTTAAGCTTGAATGGGAACATAAATTTATACAAAGGCAGAGAACTGAGTCTTTCAGATGTAAAAAAAGGAAGTAATTTCTTGGGTTTATCTAATTCTAGATATGATTGTGAGCGTATGTTTAAGCAATCTACACAAAAAGAAGTGCATATGGCCATAAAAACGCTGTGATATGAATATAGCACTCTAACTACTTGTGCATATTTACTTCTACTAGAGTTGAACATGCTTCTCTCAATTTTACAATTTTGTTGTGACAGAAAAGTTTGTAGTAATACAGGATGTTCGTTTTAGATTTTGTAATCTATTTTGTCCAGTCTTATACTGGGTACTTCTAAAACTTTTCACGGCAAAATGGTTGTATGATAATTAATGTAGAAAAAAAATTACGTTCGTGCATTAGAATCCTTTAAATTTCCCTATATTCACATAAGTCATAAATTCTGAAAAACTTATATTAAAATTCAACCTTCATTAACAAAGTAATGCAAGCGTTTATATCTATCTAATTACATTGTTTACCGTTAACAAATTTATTTTAAAGATAAATTATTTCAATGGCACTTCTAATAATATAGATTTGTCAAAAGAAAATTCATATTTCAAATATATATGTGCGCGAATTTTAATGTATTATAATCCCTAAAAAAAAATATCTTCCAGTATTATAATTCATTTAGAGCTTTTTGCTTTGTTCGTTACGTGTCGTATGAAGGGATCCACACTCTTGACAAAGGCAGAATTTGGTACCTCATGGCAGTGGCGATTTCTCTTAATGAGCTAGGTGTGCGCTACAAACTTTGAAATAAAAATTCCGGAATTCTATTTATCATCACAGCGAAAAATAAAAACCATCGAGTTTAACATTTCTCACAACACATATTAAGCTTACATAATTGGTCATTAATATTAATAATAAGTTGGAATGAAGTAGCTAAATTCTAAACGCTAAAATGCTAAATGTGAATATAAGAAGTTACGAACGACGTAGGTCGTGCTGTGCCGTTCAAAACGCCTCTGCATCTATGTGTATGTTTTAACACTCCGTACTATTGCTATTATAAATCCGCGAAATCAATTGGCAGGGCGAGTTGTCGAGCTTCAGCTTGCTAGGAATTCTTTCTTCTATTGAGTGCCGATGTGTTTCAGGTTTTGTATACGCTATCGCTGTCTCGTTTGTTATTGAGAAGCTTGTTCTTATCAAGTAGTTTTGTAAGCTTTTGATATTGAATTTATAAATTATTAGTACGGTTATAATAATACATAAGGCAGTTTTGTCGTTGTTGGTAGTAGATATTCAAGGGGGTTTCTGAAACAAACTTGTTTTGCGGGCCATTTGTTGATGTTAGGAGGTTGTGGGACCGCAGCGCTGGGGCTCCGGTGGCGGTGTCTTTGTTGGTAGATAGTACGGTGAATGGAGCGTAGCCCGCGTGGGGGCCACTCGTTTTTACTCTTGTCGCATGACACCTGAGAGATTTTAGGTTAAGCAAAAAATAAAACGTAGATGAATGCAGATCGGGGCTCCCTAGGACTTCGAGAATTTAGAAAATACAACGTGGTAAATAATTTGGATGACGTAATCATTCTCAGGTGTTCGCCCTCGTCACCGTGGTGTGTGGGGACGCAGCACAGGGGCTCCGGTGACGGGTGTCTTTGTGGGTCGATAGTATGGTGAATGGGGCTTTGCTTTCGTGGGGGCGCATGCTCGTGTTTTTGTTGGTCGGTTGATGAAGATCGGGGCTCCCTAGAGCTTCGCCCTCGTTTTTACTCTCGTCGCATGGTACTTATGCAATTTTATGTTAAGCAAAAATAAAACATAGATAAATGCGGAACAGGGCTTTTGCGAATTTAGAAAATAAAACGCGGTGAAGAATTTGGATGACGTAATCATTCTAAAAATGCGAAATGGAGCTTCCTAGCGTGTTCCGAACGTGGATGTGCCCCATTAAGTAATTGAATACTTTGAAGATTTCTAAGTTAAGCAAAAACGAGCACGTGGTAAAGATCGGAGATTTTTAGGTTAAGCAAAAACGTGCAGCAGTACTAGAGCTTCACACCCCGAGAGTCTCAAGAATTATTTATGTATTAAATATCATATAATATTTTAAAAACACACAAAATTTTAATTCGCGAATTTAGAAAATAAAACTTGGTAAATAATTTGAATGACGTAATTATTCTCAAAATGGTGAATGTGGAATGGGGCCCCCTAGCGTGTTCTGACCGGGGCTGTGTCCCATTAGGTAATTGAATACTTCGGAAATTTTTAGGTTAAGCAAAAACGTGCAGGTGGTGAAGATTAGAGATTTTTAGGTCAAGCAAAAACGTGCAGCAGTACTAGGGCTTCGCCCTCGAGAGCTTCAAGAACTATATTTGTATTAAATATCATATAATGTTTAAAAAAAACGGCAGAAACTATACGACTGATTGTAATTTAAAATAAAGTATGCAAATCATGTTAAAACAGGTATGCCGTTATTTTGTCCAAGGGAAAACCCGAGGTTATGTTTTTACATTTAGTTGCATCACAAAAGTAATTTATGCACGAAATTCGCAGCCGGATCTAGCGCAGATTCTTCTTTTTTATTCAATTTTCTTGTTTTAGCGTTGTCATCACTGTAGTACAGCCAAGTACTTGCTGGGACAACTTCATGATAATTTTATACTTCATGTATTTTCTAAGATTATAATAGTTTAGAGAGGAATATATAATAATACGATGATATGTGTGAAAATGAAGAGAATTCTTTTGAAATGAAACTTGATGAGACCGTGTGCAAATATAAAAAGAGTTAGAAATATAATATAGAAATACTAGGTTACAGATGATATTAGGATGCAGTTAAGGAAAGTTTAGTTAATTATAAGATAGAAATAGGTGGATTGTTAACAGGAAAAAGCCCTAGTATGAAAAGATTATGCGTGTGTATTATAAAGCTTATAGAGTTAGTGTAGATAGCAAGTAGTTAGAAATAAAAATAGTAAAATTACTCATACATGCGGAAAAACAACGGAAAATGACATGATAAGGGGTCACGAGAAGTCACTGAAACCCAAACTCTACAAATAAAGCCCACTAAAATATAAAAGTATCCGAAAAAATAGAAATTTCCGTAAATTCATGCTCATGTCCTGTATAATACAAGCGTACTTTTATTCATTAAAGAGCCAAGTAAAAATTTAATTGCGCGTGTATAAATAATCACCCTGTATGATATAAGCGTATTGTAAATAACATAAGATAGTGCTAGCGTTATGCGGTTTGCTGAAGAAACTACAACCTTGTTAAAAGAACTCCAATTTTAATACTAATTTTGTGTACTAAAACATGAAAACAAATATTTTTTATAAAATGCAACTCCTTTTGCAATAAAAAGCGATTAAAGTTTAAATTAATTACCTTGTACATTACATAAATGTATTTCAAAAAAAGAATTATCTGGAATAGACGAGATTAAGAAAGAATTTTTGGGAAAATTCCTCAATTTCGCATGAACGCATTAATATATTCCAAGAAACGGCCGGGACAGTAAGAACCCCGTAAAAGTAGATAAGAATAATTTATTACCTTTCACAGTCACTGTAGGATAGAAGGCGACGCCACAATAACTTTAGGTATTAAACAAAGACGGAAAGCGCACATAAATCAATACTAACGAAGTAATAGAATTTGGCGATTTTGAATGCTAATGAGAATTTCTCAGAGAGTCACATCATATAGAGACGTGTTCTTTGGAATGGAATTCTATACCAACTTCGAACGTACTAGAATATAGATAAATTGTATATAAATGGAAGCATTTGTTAAAAATTATTCATTCATGAATTCGATTGCAAAATGTTACTTTGGTTAAAGTAGCAAGCGTGTTGCTTTGCGAAGATGATATTTGAAGTATGCAGTAAGCATACCTTATTATTTATAAGTGATGTTTTAAACGTAACCTGCATAAAAATGGAACTTATTAGATGGGATTATATACAATGAAAAGGGAAAATTCTTCAATATAACGCTACTTTTATTAAATAATTGAAAGGAAGATTTAAGCAAAAATGTACTTTGGCAACTGCTGTTTGAAACGAAAATTTTAAATATGAAAATCTTGTAAGTTGACTTGGACGTCTATTTAAAATAAAAACACATTTAATTACGAATTAGATAAAAAAAATGCTTTCTGGATTTTGCAAGTATAATTTTCTTTAAATAATATTGTTTTTAACAGGTATCAGAGTTTTTGTCATTTAGTTTAAGGTAGAATAATAAGTGTGAATCATATAATCTTTTTTTGTGAGAATTTTTACCAGGAAGTTTGTGTTCAGAGTCCGAAACACACTGACCTTTTAATAAATTATCTGTCAAGGATTTTTTGGCCAAACAAACTTTACAAGGGTGAGAATAAAAAACCAGGTAAAATATCCATAAGAGAAGAAATTTAGTTCTGTAAATTTAGAATAAGATAAGTAACATTTTTATAAGTAAATAAGTATTTCTTAGAAATTATTTGATGTTTGAATGAAACGATGTTGCAAATGTTCTATATGTTTTTTTAATGAACAGAAAATATATACTGAATAAATACTTTGTGATATTGCTGTGTTTGATTTTATTTTTGAAAATACTAACAGTTCCGTTGAGCTAGCCAGGCAAAGTTAGAAAGGAAAGTATGTAATTAATTTCAAATTTTACAATTTGCTGTATCTTTATTACAGCATTCTTTTAATGACGCTCTCAAAACGGCGTCGTTACAGTACTTTTTCAGCAGGCCTCAATGTGCGGTCATTTTCATATCACTCTTTTAGTGACGCTCTCAAAGCGGCGTTGTCACAACGATTGATATGTATATAATTTTTGGCGTTGCTTCTCCTCTATAACTGACATAAGTCAAAAACTTGACAATATCAGATATGATTGACAAAAAATGCCAAACTTATTTGATAGTTAGGTTGATGTATCGTCGTGTACACGATTTAGACTACTAAATTTTCCAATTGTCGTCATCGGCTTCGGTGGCGTAACTAGAAAACGCATGATCCTAGAAAGACTAAGATACAGGTTCAAATCTTGTCTTAGACTTTGTATTTTTTATCTTTCTACTACTAGCTTAATTTGAAATGGTCATTTGGCTTGGAATAAAAGTCTAAGTTATTATTTCATCTTATTAACTATATATATATATATATATATATATATATATATAGCGATAATCGGGTTATTTAGGGATATATAGGATCACAGGAAAGGTATACTTCATGTGAACATCATAAAAATCAAGAAAACCAAACATTTAAATCATAAAAAGTACATAATTTTGTTCATTATGCAAAAAATACATTCCAATCACCTTGTATAAAATTAACAACTAACCAAAATTAATAAAAGTAGGCTCATTCTGTAGTTACTTAAAAACATTAATCAAAATAAATAGTTTGGAAGTCATTCAATACATTTCTAAACATTTAAAACATTTTCAAGCGCCACAGCAAATACAAATTACCTTGCATAAAATACAAAGAAGCTCATTCTGTAATAACTGAACCACAAATAGTAAATTGAATAACCCTGGGCGCAACTCAATTCATTGTAGAAACATTTAAAGCATTCAGAAACTCTAAATAACTACAAATTAGGCATATTTAAACGTGAAACAAATCTCTTTCAAACTCGACGCATTGCGTAAGGAATAGAAGGCATTAAAACGCATAAAACTCAGTTTAGAAAAACAAGCATACTTCATAACGCCATATTGGGGCAAACGTTGTACGTGACATTATATAAGTAAAAATTCCCACAATTTTGTAAAGCCCGGCATGGGTAAACTAAATATGGAATCAAAAGGTTTGGTATACGTGCACAATTAAATGGAAAATTTAATAAATTCCTCTACAAAATTGGTGTCAACGTGATGTTTCAAGCATAAATAACAACACTTGTTGGCAAATCCCAGTACAAAACGTTGAAATACGCACAAAGTTAAATGCATAGAGTAAGCAATTTTGAATAAAACCCAACAGATTAAGAGATAGGAGAGAACGAACTTGTTCTATATAAGGAACCCAAACTGACAAAAAACATTCATTCCAGTAACGACGCATGGCTGTACCAGTCTAGACAAATTTATTACGTGAATCTGAAATTAAGTGATGTCAAAAGTGACAAAATAAAATTCAAGTGAAAAATAGTAGAAGTGCGCGTGAAGTACGAATTAGTGAAATTTTGCCGTTAGTATTAAAAACGTAGGTCTAAATTTAATTAAAGCGAACATAATATTTACCATTTATTAATTTAGGGCTCTAAGTAATATTCTAAGAAACTATCTGAGTAAGAATCTGAGTATGGATCTAACAAATTCTCTAAGTAATAATATAAATAAAAATCTAATGATGATGTTAAACTAAATAAGCAACTAAAGGATTTATTAAAGAACGTCTACAAGTTATTGGATAACTGTGAATTACTGGGTTCAAAACCAAGCTAAGGGTCAACGACTGGAACTAACAATCGATTTGGGTCACAAAGCTTCCAAAGGAGTCAACCGAAAGATACAAGGCCAGAATTTAAATTTTTAATTTTTTGAATGTTGCATGTCTTATTTCAAATATTTCATAAGCATAACACTCAGATGTAATATAGATAATTTTTGTGTAAAAGATCAACAAAAAAACCTTGGTTAGTACGTAAAACTTACGTTAAAAGAGAAATAGTTTTTTTTAAAGTTCAATATAAAACATATTTTTGCTGGCTTTAATTGCTTAAAATTTTGGCAGTGAACAAATATAATAAGAATATTTATTTTTATATGATTCAAAAGTTTATATAGCTAATAATATTACAAGGACGTAAAGTTATAGATTGTACATTTTCTTAGTCTACTATAAATAATTTGGTGAATTGCGTTTGTCTTATTCAGGTATATGAAGTGTTAGAGGGGAGTGGGTAAATATTCTCTGTCATTATATCGTCGTTCACTCTGTGCAGGAAATAACTGAGCTAGTCGAGGTATAAACTTAATTGTGTTGATTAGAGGCACAGAGAGGTGACGAGCAGCAAGCAACTGAGCATTAAATACACCGGGCGTTTGGCGATATCGTAGCAATATGTATATATATATATATATATATATATATAGATTTATATATAGTGAATGTATTTAATGGGTTTGAAGTAAACACAAATAATAACAAGGGCAGTTACCCTCTGTAAAGAATTTAAACACGAGTCACTGTAATAAATTAATGTTGTAAAATGGCCCATGTGTATGGTAACAGTGAACCGGTGAGCATTATAGGTATTTACGGAAACTGTGTATACAAAGTGTTGCCGCAATACGCATTTAGGCATTTCGCATACTGGCTCAGTAATAGCAATTTTTTCATTGGTCAGACTCAAACTTTTAGCCAATCAGAGATTGGATGCCAAATACGGGTGTAGAATGTATATTAGTGTGAAATTTAGGTGAAGAATGCCCAGCTGGCAAAAGCAGCATTTTGTCATAAAAAATAGCCAAAATCTGTGTTTTATGAAATTAATATATGCTGTAGGTAGAAAGTATCATGGTACGATTATAATATACCTAGCGTATCATTAACACTAACTTAAAATAATATCTAATTATGGCGAAAGGAGTTTATTTTTATAGAATGTATTTATTCTATGCGCGTATATGTGATTGTAAAATTAGAGCTTTTAATTGTTTACAAATTAAGCTCAACTACCTTCAGTTCAGCTTTAGGTGACTTTAACAACAGTATTTGATATATTATCGGTATAATAATAAGAAATTAAAGTTAATACCTCGGTACAAACTAAACTTATATCTACACATGATAGGTGTAGCCATATAAAAGCACCTTTAGGATGCGGTCCATGTTTTACAGCATTCGGTCATGTCTTTTTTTGCCTTTTTCTTAAGGGGCTCTCCAGATACAGGGCGACCAAATTCCAGTCTTTTAGTACCTCTTATTATTTGAGGCCTACGTCTACTTAAAGTATACTCTAATGTTAGACTTTCCTCTAACACGCTGCAAAATTGTAGCTCCTGATGCAGTACTTAAAAAACTTACCGAAGATGTTTTTGTTCTCGCATTTATAGTCGTTGAATACAAGATTTAATTACTAATTAAGCTGTGCCAAATTCTTCATTTTTGGACTTTAGTATTCGAAACACGATTCCTGGTTGTCAGTATCGATTTCATATTGCTTTCAAGAAGTCGATTCCTTTTTCTTTTGGATTATTTCTTGGATGATTTTTAGATATACCGGGTGTTTGAAAAAGAACTCTCTAGCTTTAAGTATAAATTTAATGTCGAAATTAATGAAAAACATCAACGAGTACATTCAATAAAAGAGAGTACTTTCAAGTTGTGTTTTAACACTAAATGAACTTCAACGTGGGATCCATTTGTTACCCTGCACACGTTAAGACTATATCCCACTTCTCGCCACATATTCACCAACATATCAGGTGTAACTGACCCAATCGCCTTGACGATTCTTTTGTGTGAATGATCGATGTCTCAGATCTTTTCACCGTGCACAACATTTTTTTGTGTGTCCCAAAAAGAAAAAGTTCATTGAGGTTAAGTCCGCGCTTCGTAGTGGCCAAGAGATTGGACCAGTTCTGTTTATCCACCTTCCCGGAAAGCGAGTGTCTAGAGTCGCGCGTACGTGGTTACTGTAATAAGACGGGGCTCTATCTTGTTGGAAAAATACAAGTCCTTTTTCCGCTTCAATATCGTTCATTTAGTGAAAGACGCACTCTGTCAACATATCATATAATTGTTCATATTTATTGTTCGTTCTACAAAAATGAAAGGACTAATCGCACGATCTTCCATCAAGACGCACCAAACATTAACTTTAAGAGAGTCACGTTAATGCTGAATAAATTTATGTGGATGCTCTGGCCTCCAAATTCTGCAGTTGTGACGATTTACTGTTCATCATCAATTCTGTTTAGAAAGTAAACAGCAACTCCAACCTTTTGATTTTATCAGTATGTTTTATTTCATGTAACAGGCAATCCTAGTTGGAGACTACGTCTGGCCAATAACTTCTTGGTCCAATGACGGACAGTTTTTGCTGTAGGAGTTTCAATACCACACTGACGTCTAAAATTATGTTGCACTGTTATAATAGATTCAGTTTGCACGAGCCAAATAACACATTGCGCTTTTTGTTGTGGAGTGGACATTGCACTGCACTGCACGCCTAAACTGAATTAAGCGAACTGAGCGCTGACGCCGTCTCAAGGTCAAGCAGGTGTGTCAGCTGCAGGAGAGCAAAACTTGGACAGTTGATGAATCAAACACCACAAACTAGAACAGTGTGTATCACTTTGAACATTTTCTATGACACAATAAAATTAGAAAGTTCCTTTTCAAACACGCTGTATATTAACTTCAATGTCTACTGCTGATTCTGACATCAACGGTTCATAAAATTATAATGGCTGGATGTTTTTCCAAATGCTAATATAGCCATTGAAAAACGAGATTGTGCCGATGTAAAATTGATAGAAGAATTATGGAATGATGAACAAGAACAGCTTGATGTTTGCAGAACGACCCAAGTCACAGCTGCAAAATCCAACGTCAATATCAACTTTATAAAATTCATTGCTTTTTCGGACGGAGTATTATAGAAGTGATCTGATATGTTTTTGATATCTTCCTTTTTCAAATATATAGTTTTCTTTATATGCTGACTTCAGAATGAAGGAGCAAAACTGTCTCTTTTGTTAATAAAAGATCTGAGTCGTCTTTGGTAATATTCTTCCATAGCAGTGTATGAAATGTCAATCAATGCCATCGCACAGTATGCTTTGTTTCTTCGTAAAACAACATCTTGAAAAGTCTAAAAATTATTTCACTGTAATTATTTGTTTGATGTCTTTGCGCTGAACAATCCCTGTATACTAAACACCAGTCTTTTTTTCTGTACTAGTAATTTGTAATATACTGTACTCATTTAGGAGGTTCCTTAGTATTAAGTATTGCAGTTTTAAACACACAATTTTAGTGTTTGGTAAAACCAATATTTAGAGAACATTTTACGATACTCAGAAGGTACATACTTTTTTTGTCCCAAAACCATCGCCAAATAGACTGAGAAATTTGAAAAAACGACAGAATTACGTTCTAGAATCAGGCCAAACAAATTTTAATTCACTTCTCTCAGGGTCGCTATCATCTGTTATAAATGTCCTTGGATATTGTTTTTCTTTCCACAAAACGAATTAGGTACATAATCTTTAATTAATTGAAATCCAGCAATGTAATCACGAGTTGTCTAACTTTTGGTTATAACGACTGCTATAGGTACAACTCCAGTTTTAGAATGTATTAGCATAAAGATATAAGGTGACTTAATGAATCACATGAAGCTGTGCTGTCAACAAATACGATATCCTTAGAAAATGGTAAATCATAAGCTCTTGGCATAATATTTGTTACGATTACTACAGCGACAGGATTTTTGTAAAATTTAAGGATTATTCCTTCTCTAGTTTTGATTTATGATAATAAAGAGATTCCTTTCCTTCCCAAAACGCCGTGAAAATAAGTTTCAGATATGGATCTAGTTTCTTCGGAAGGGCGTAAGTATGAAAGGCTATCTTCCGAATTTAAATTATGATTATGATCATTATTGATAACAATTATAGCTAGAAACCTGTACTGAAATTAAAAATTTGAAATTGAATTTTTTTAAAATTAATTAAGTTTAGAATACCTTTACACGCTTGTCCTTTTTCTTAGTATCTTTAGTGGTATGTTTTATCAAAATTTTTATTCCAGCTTTACACCCACAATTTTTTGACTTGCCCCTCTTATTAGATTTCTAGATAAGTAGATTTCCAATTTCAAGAGCTTTGTATCTGACCTACAAACATAATGCGGAGAATTTCTTTTACTTGACTTAATTCTCAAATTTGTAGAGGTTGAGTTACAATATTCTCTCATCCATTGCAAAATATCACATTCTTCTAATAAGTTTACTCTATAAATATTGCAACTCACTTTAACGCATTGATAACTAGTTGGTAAATTCATTATATAACATAATTTATATAAAACAATATACTATAATCGTTAACTTACACAACAAATAACGCTAATATTAATAATAACGTGCAACGTGGTTTTACTACAAAGCCGTTGTGCACCTAAATTTTGCACTCACGTACATTCTGTGCACGCATTTGGCACTCTCACTGACGCATAACTGTTTAAGAAAGTCCTTTACTACTTTGCCATCAGGGTATTCTTTACCTTGATTTTGCCTAATATACGTTCTATATACGTATTTGGCACCCGATTGGAATTGGCTGAAAATTTGAATCAGACCAAAGAAACTGCTGGTATAGTAGGAACCACGGAAGAAATCATCTACGTCATAGGCGTCAAACTCAATTCAAACATACGTTTAAGATTATTTAAAAACTTAAAGACTGTAATACGATTTGTACGTGTTTTAAATAAAGACATACGTGAACACGTTCATCTGGGAAAACGACAGAGAAGAGTATGTGTCCGTATGTTCGGAACTTTATACTTAACAGGCTAACCTTTGGTAAAATTATGCCTTTTCTTTAAAATAGGATATCTTTCTTAGTTTTTTGTAAATGGAATATACTTTTTAAAGTTTTAAAAGCTTGACGGAAACTTCCGAATCGGAATATTTATTGGGTATTTATGAACTAAATGCTACATTGACTTAAAGTTTTCAACCTAATTCGTACGAATACAAGTGATGACGCCGACGACTTCTTTCATGGTTTCGACTATATTAAACCAGTATGCGGTATAAGGTTTGTATACTGCACACTCGTGTAGTAGATTTCAACCTGCAATGCGCACGTGCATTGCTGTAGTTCCACGGTCAAAACATACTGGTGATTTAAAATCAGATCGGGGAGTAGTAGTAAGGCCGAATGGGGAACCACCTAATATTATTTTATAATTGTATAGAATGAAGGAGAAATTCTAGAATTCATACATGACAATTAAGCAGCAATCACTCCTGAAATTGCTGCTCATGTACAATTAAACCAGTACAAAATACAGAAAACTTTGGCGAAAGATCAGTAAACGTCTTTTCACGTTTAGAAAGCTCAAAGCTTTATGACCAGCAGACTATGTGCGCAAAGTAAAATTCTGCAACTAAGTTTTAGGACGACACACGCACTCCGAACCTATTTTAAGATCGATTTGTGTTACTACAAAATGGCATTTTGGCTGATTTTATTGGTAATATGCATGAGTTTTTATATAAAGTTTTCGAATGGATGGACAGGTGTGAGAGACCTGTTCAGTGGCCACTAAAACCAACAAACATAAATCATAAATTATTTTTGTAAAGTGCCTGGAAAATTTTGGTTTTTAAATCCGTTGTGAATGTTCGCATGTGTGAACAATTAATAGTTAGAATCATAAATTCAATGTAAATTATTCGTGTGTAACCTGCTTCTGCATTACGTCCACGACGAGTCATGACTTCGACGCGCAGACATCTGTGTTGCAGCATAAAGGTTTTTCAAAGAATAAGAGACAGACAGTGACGCCAAAGTAACTATTTTATAGGTCATATTTGAGTTACCATTAAAATTTTGTCTTTCTTTTCTTTATTTATGCCTCTCTAGGTAAGATTCTGACTAGTAATAGGCATAGTGTACTTAAATTTAGATTTAGGAATTTAATATGAATAAAAAGGTCTTTACTTAATTATTATTTATGAAATAATGATATACTTTTTTTCTAAATTTACAAATTTTTATATCATGTAGTATAGGTGAATCATCTGATTCCTTATTCCTCGAGTGGCATTAATTTTCCTAATTTGTAAAAATTTCGGCATGAACTTGGATTATTTTACGACCTTCAAAAAGATTCTTTTATAAGCTTTAACAGGTCCTCAAAATCTACAATCTCTTTTGTTTTATTCCACTCTCTGCCTATTAGCCCCATGTATTGAATCCGCCTTCATAAACGAATGACCGAATTTGGAAAACCTAATTGCTACTATAACGTCAGACCTCAAATTTCATTAACGAAATTAATCAAGGGCGTAAATAAAGTTCAATTTTTGTTTTAGGTAAGGCAAATTTTCTGACTATGTTTAACACCATTCAACAAATTTTTAAGAACGTTGAAAACGTGGAAGCTACATAAGGACCTGTCCTGTCTTGTATGGTGTCGTGCCACATTACACAAATATTTATTTAAATTAGGAAGAGCTTCATTGAAGGAAAAGTAAAGTTTTTGTTGTCATTTTTGGCATAATTAAAACTTTTTGCATGTCTGCAGCAAAAATTTCAGATTCCTTGTCGCGTGAATTGGAAATATCACTATAATAGGCTATGGCTATTCGTTCAGTCGTGTGTATTGTAAATTTCAAATTTTTCGCTATTTTGAAAGTGACCCTTTTCTTTGTTTTCAATTTCGTTGATATGCCGTGTATATGCTAAATATATAGGACATTCATCTCAAGAAGGTTTTGTACATCGTATGTTTTTTAAAGTTTACTACTTCATCGTTTTGAATAGGCGTTTATAATTTTTTTATAGTTTGTAAACTGAGAGGTCTTGGGAAAAATATCTTCTAATTGGACCATATTCTAAATTTTTATGGGACACTGTAGAGTGATGTGTCTATACAGTTCTTAATTCTGCTATAATTTTCTTGCGATATATCTTTCATTTGTAAGGATTTTTCTCATGATGTCTTTCATTTGTAAGAATTTTTATTGTCACTTATATCTTTTAATTCTTGAAAAGATTCATCGGCGATTTTTTAATAATCCATATTAATGGCATCAGTGATTTTGCAGATCTGAATTTTTGCTGGGATTTGTGTACGTATAGGTCATTTTTATTTTGCAACTCTTTAATCTCATGGTATACTAATTTGTTGTTTTTTTTTTGAAAAAAGTACTTGATGGTAGCGCTTTTATGAGATGCGCGTTTTGTTGCGCGTTCTTGTTACTTTAAATAGAAACTAAATAGAAAAGGTAAAGTTAATTTTAGAGGGGCAGAATACACGCAAATACACCTTGTGTAATAAACTTAAATCACAAAACCATAGATATTTTATTGTACCATACATAGTTGAACGTAACTCAGGTCAATAACTTGGTTCAAAACCGCAAAAAAGAAAAAAAGCTTTCAATACTACGCATTACTAATTTTAATACAAAGGTGCAAGAATGAATAATTATTATAGTCAGTTTGTGTAAATAGAATAATTACAATTCTAAAATTTCATAATGTGGTCATGTTACTTTAAGAAAGCTTTTATAATAATTAAAGCAGTAAATAACACTACATTTAATTTCTAATACTGTACCGGGAAGTACTGTATTGCCCAAGAAGCGAGTTTTTTACATGGAAAATTTTGAATTTTGCCGAACCCTTGTTATTCAATGCAAGGTTAAGATCTTTAAAGTACGCGACAACACTCACACACGGAACTTCCATTTTACCTTTCATCCAAACGAGAACGTACTTTTGTAAAAAATGCTGGTCTGACATATTTCAAGCGGACCGTGTCGGGTTTCAAACCCGGGACCTTGAACATAGTAGTCTCACGCATACCAACTACACCACGGAGCTCCCTTCTATTTAAAACAACATTAGTTATATTATTTTGTTTTTTTATGCCTTGGCGATACGTCCTGCTCACTATCTATTTCAGTATATCCACTTTAAGTTTTGGTTTTTGATTTAATATTGAATCGTCATCGCCTTCGTACTCAAACTGTTTTTGTTCTTCGCTTCAAAATTTTGGATTCTTCTTTAAATTGTGATTCGATTTCTAACAATCTTTTAATATCTGTAGCGTGACTGAGCATCAATTCAAATTCTTCCTAATTTCTTATTTTGCTTAGACTGAAAATATCGTTACAACGGTTTTGGTAGTATCTTCTAAATGGCATGTTACACTTTGTAACATTATGCTAGCAAAATTAATCTTATTGAGCACATTGTACCATGTAAGCAGTGATTACATAAATTTATAGGATTTCAGTTTTGTAGCAATTCTCGTTGCGTCGTTTCTTATTGTTGCCCGATGAGCACCAATTAGATTTCCATCTTCAATTATATCTATTAAGACGTCATCAATTTTTCAAATTAAATTTTAGAGAGCTCACAGCTTTTATTCTACTCGCCCACCTCGTTGAACTAAAAACTTTAAAGTTAGACCTTTTAGATGTGTTTTGAAAACAGACCATCGAGATGTTGATGAAGATGAAAAAAGGTATAAAGTGACTGAATAGTGCCAAAAAATATAACAGCTTTAGTGTTGCAGCTTGCAGCATCGTTCAAAACAAGATTTAACGTACGGTAGCTACAAGGAACATAAAATGCCCAAAGATTTGTATTTAGAATAAGTTTCTGAAGGCTAATATTTTTGCCCTTTCTGTTTGCACCATTGTAATTTGCCCTCGGCTATTTTCTAAGAATAAGTTCATGTTTAAAAGTTCAGGAGACAATAAATCTCCTAAACCTGTACCGGTGGTGTCTTCCAGCGGTAAAAACTTTATAAGATGTTCCTCTTCCTGAACCTTTTCTTTAACGGAAACTAACCTTATTATAATAGAAAATTGCTCTACGTGGCTTATGTCAAGAGAGCAAGTCCAAGTTATGAAATAATACAATGCAGATTTTATTTATTAAATAATTTATTCTTTGAATTTTTTTGCCAGTAGATGGACTACTTCCTTCTGAATATTTTTTCCTAAATAATGCACTTGTGTTTTCAATTTGTTATTCTATTTACATGTTCTAAAATCGGGCCATATTCACTAAATAGCCCAATGATTTTCAAAAATATTTCATTATTAAAAGTATTTATCACGTCAGATGTTCCTGTATAAGGTAAATTTAATTGAGCTATTGTTTTGCATGTCTGTATTTCTGTGTAGGATATTACGCCAGTACAATTTTTCTTTATTAATAATTCCCTCATGCTTAGCATTTATTTAGGTATATGTAGATAATCGTTATGCACATTCCAGTCACTGCAAAAATGCCTTTACATATACTCCATTTTTCAAGATGAAGCAAAGTTTAACTTATGTTCCTCCAATCACTGTATCCAGGTATAAATCCATTGTTTACTGTAGTAAATACTTTGCAACAAAAGCAATACATACAATTTTGTGCCTTAGAGTATATTAACAAACTCCTTTTACTTTTTCCTATTTGCTATTATTTTGAAAAAATGCGTATTGTAAATCTCTTGTTATTTATATCAGGAGGATATACATTATTTTCTAATTCACAAGAGAGGTCCTTTTTCTAAAATTAGGTCTCTCACTTTTCCACCTCTATTAATAACTGTACCCCGCGTAACAAGATTATTAAAGTCAAAATTTTTCCAACAAATTACAGTGTCACTATTAGTTATAGGAATTCTAGGTGTTTCTGTTTACATTTTTTCTGTTGTCAAGCCTGATGTAATTGTAGATTTCTCCCTTGACTTTAATGTATAGCCTTTTGCATTTTCTTCTTCGGTCATTGCCTATACTATAGGAAATAGAAGCCGAAGAGTAGTTGGTTGTGGTAAAAGAGATTTTGAAGTCATAGATGTTGATTCTTCAGGTTCGGTTGATGCAGTTGATAATGACGGTATTGACGGATGTTCTTCGTATTTTAGGAATGACGATCAAGACCTCTAAGTTTTCAACTTCTTTAGTTTTAGAATTTCTAATTTTCTTATATTGCGCTCCTGATAAGTGCACTCGTTTTTATTATGGAATACTCATTATTAACGCCACCTACACAACACTCTCAACAGCAAATTTAAAACGACTAATTTAAAATTTATTATCTACATTTACTATACACTACGAACTAACACTACCGTTATTTCATTAATTTATACGTAACTTATAAATTTGTAATTAGGATAATCAATTCCTTCATCATATCACTACCACTAATGCATTTTTATTACAGACCAGGCTTTACACCGTAGTAGTTGTAGTACTTGAGTCATACTATATCATACGCACATGACATGCTACTAACTGAAACAGAAGAGTAAAAAACTTTCCTCGAGTAACTTGAAATACTAACCAACAAATCGAGGCACCATTGAGAATGGGAATACAGAAAAGGATTTATTTAGACGTCCCATGTCTATCTATTTACTATCTATATCCTGAAGAGTAAAGATAATTTTTAGCAGGCACTAAATCAGGTTAACACCCGGTGGCTAACGCCCGGTGTATCTAAAAGAAAAGAAGGCTGATGCGAATTTCATGTGCAGGAAGCAAGATTTTTTTTGTTAGTATAAACATTATAATATTGTTGTTAATATTCTTCAAAAAGCTACAGCAGTATTTTCTGTACTTTTCACAAACTTAAACGATAATCCAACGAAACCTTTTTGTAATAATTTGCATGAGCCAAATTTCTTATTGTTTGTTTAGGCAAATTTTGCCACCCCTTCCAATTTTAAGTGACAAGCGATTGCTTGCTCCGCTTGTATATAAGGGCAGCCCTGTGTATCATCTACGGTACATAGAAACGAATGGATACTTTTAATTATTTAATTTTTATAATGAAATTAAAGTCTCCTAATGAAAATAAATACTTTGTCAGAATGTGGGCATTTTGTTCACAAAAGTCATTCTTTTAGCAACAATGAAAACTTAATTTATAAAGTTAAGTTATTATATACACTAATTCTTAAAAAAAGGCGTCAAATCATTAATTTCAATTTTAAAAGAAAATTAAATTACAAGCATCCATATTAATAAGGGTTAACTGAAATGAAATTTTAATAAAATGGTCAATCGTAAAATATTTCACAACTCTGATATTAAGAAAAACAAAGTCTGCGAGATCTCAAATTAAGATAAAGTAATATATCTCAAGGCATGTAAAGAAAAATACTTTTCTTTTGTAACAGTACTCCAGATGCAGCATGATAACTCTCTCAGCCTTGTACAAAACAACTTTAATTAATCGTATCGCCCACCTGCTAATATCATGTTACCTATTCTTGTCTGTAATTCGAGATAATTTTTAAAACCAAATAGTTAGAATAAAAAAATTAAGCTGATGGGGTCATCATCCATTATTCTTGTATAATTACGATAAAATACAAACACACAGTGTCACAGTTAAATCTTTACATTCGATCATATAATCAAAAATCGTACGTAAATAGTTGTGCTACAGTTATGAGAGATATCCAACAAAATTGAAACTTTTTAAATATTTAAAAACGTACCGCTGATCGAACACAACAAAATTAAACAATTATTTAATCTAAAGACCACACACAGCCATTAGTTGATTCTTAAGCACTTTTCTTGCTCCCAAGGGTTAGTGCATTTTGACCAGCTCTATAATTTAGAACTACGCAAATTAACAACCAAGAAACCACCTCCAAAACGATAAAGAACATCTTGCAAACATTTAAAATCCAAAAATACATAACGGTATGATATAACAAACAAAGTAACATGTTCTAAACAGAGGAAATTAAACAAATTCGCGTCGTTTACTCCAAGATAGTTCAAGGATTTCTTATTACTAAAAATTTTAAATAAACATCAGGTGAGCGGAAAATAAATACTCTATACAATTTCCCATCCTTATGAACTTGCATTGAGTAGATTATTCAGGTTTCGAAACATACCGAAAAATGTGACAGTGCATGCAAAATTGGCAACCAAGTTGTTTTCGCATTTGTATACACACCTACATGTATTTCTTGGAGGTTAGTACCGTTATTATAAGCTTGATAGCGGCAGTCAGATAACGGTATTGTAAAAGACGAAAACAGCAGATATAATGCGCTAAAATATTTATTTAGCTCAGACCACAAATGCCATTAAACGCTCATCAGTTGTAAAGAACCATTGTCTGGTTTCACTTTTGTGATTACTTTCTACTATCCGATTTCTTTTTGAAAATGGAGGAAGTGTAATTACACCAGTCGCTTGGATAGCATTTCATTAGGTTTTTAATATCCACATCGAACTTAAAATTAACGGATCCGACATTAAAATAGATGTTTAATGTCGTAATAGTTATTAATAAAGTAAGTCCGATCAGAGTAGAAGAGTTAAAAAAATAGAAATAAAGTAGGCAATTAAATTGCATATTTCATTTTTATCACACAAAGAATAAAAAGTACCCTGAAAGAAATAGATTGCTATTTGTTACTAATTTATTTTAGTTAAAGGTATATTATTAATCACTGCAAATATTTTTGTACTTACATCACTATGCCTTTTTTCGCTGCAGCAAACGTATGTTGTGACGCAAATACACCTTTACTTGTATAAGTAAATTTGTACTGGATAATAATTTTATTTGCGAGCATAGCAAAATAGTTTATTAATGTGAATGAGAATAACTTGTGTTTGCTACGGCTAGTATTTGCTTTAGTGATGAGAATGAAGTTGATCGGTTCATTACTCACCACCAATCAAATCGTTTCTAGTATAGGCACTAAAGTGGTATCTACACATTCATCGTCTACCATATTATAACCGATGTATAACTCCTTACGCATTACGTATTCACCAGCAATAAGAAACATAAATAACTTATTACAGAAGTATGGACCTAAATTTAATGTAATTTATTTTCGATTAAGGAATTATTTAGGGCCGTTGTACCTGTGGAATTTGTCCGAATATATCAATGTATTTCAGGGTAAGAGGTAAGTAGTATATTCACTTTATAGTTTATAGTTATTCCTCTGTGATAAATTATACAGTGGCCATGCTGTTTTAATTGCATATAACAATCTATAGGTTGCTAAATTTTCCTTCAGATTAAGCTATGAGATAAATTGTGATAAATTATGCCCTTTTCCCTTTTTTGCAGAAAATGGTTTAGAGATTGCCAGTATAACCCTACATAACGTATTGTATCGTATCTGATACAACCTAAAAACTAACTTGTTTCCAACTGTGTATTAAATATTTTTCGTTTAGTAACGCTGTGTAGCAATTCTGATACATACCTATTTCCAATTTACATTAGATCTAAAATCGCTCAAATTTATGCTCCGCCGACAGAGGACGTGAAATGATGGTAGTGTTTGTTTGTCTTGCAGAGTTTACCACGTGTTTGGAATAATCACAAATTTCAGCAGAATTGACTGTTTATTGTTGAAAATATTATGCAAAAATGTAAGTATAGTTTTGTTTTTACGATTTAAGTAAAATATTTTTATCTATATCAGTCGATATACGGCTACGACTTGAGCGTATCAAAGCTGATACATAGTGAATTCAGTAACGCACACTTGCCGTCATAATGAATAAACACAAACCACTCACAGAGACTGAATTAGAATGGTATGCTGAGCATTTATTTGATGATAGCGTGTGCAGTGTGGATGGATTGGATGACGATGAATCCGATTTGAAAGACGATGTAGGTAAAATCGACGAGGTTGATATTCGTAATGCCACCATTGAGTTTGAAGACGGGATTGTAATAGGCGAGCAGACAGGAGACCATGAAACTAACGTGACTCTAGTAACATCGAATAAGCAAGTTTTGGATGCAAAAAAGAAAAAACGGTCACCTGGAAGAAAAGAATTTGATCCTAGATGATGATGTGAAATCTTTCAAAGGTATTGAACAATTATCTCCACAAATTATGAATCTAAGTACTCCGTATTCATTTTTCACATATTTTGTTTCTGAAGACATTCTGCAAAAGATAGTTGATGAATCAAACTTATATTCATTACAAATAAATCCAAATAAGCCGGCCAATATTACCAAACAAGATCTTCGTAAATATTTAGGCATATGTATTTATATGTCTATCGTACATATGCCGAAGATCCGGTCCTATTGGAGTACCAATTTAGGTTTTACTCAAATAAAACAAGCATTAAGTGAAAAGAGGTTTGACAAAATACGCCAGTTCTTACATTTCAATGACAATAGTAAAATGGTCCCAAAAGATAATCCCAACTACGACAAATTATTCAAAATTAGGCCTATTATTGACAGCTTTTTGTCAAAATATCAATCTATTCCACTTGAAAAACAGTTATCGCTCGACGAGCAGATGTGTGCCAGTAAGGGCAGGCATTCTCTGAAGCAATATATGCCTGCTAAGCCGCATAAGTGGGGCATCAAATTATTTATTCTAGCTGGTATATCTGGCTTTGCTTATCACTTTGAGGTATATGTTGGAAAAGGCAACCATGAATTCGTGCCTAACACTGAGGAGGATCTGGGAGCTACCGGAAATTTAGTTCAACGATTATGTAGAATTGTTCCCATAAATCAAAATTATGTGCTGTATTTTGATAACTATTACACCAGCCTTCCTTTGGTATCATGTCTAGCAAAAAAATGAATATTTTCTTTGGGTACAGTAAGAAGGTCCAGAATTCCAAACTGCAAGCTGCCAACAGAAAACGAATTCAAGAAAATGGCAAGAGGCACATCTCATGAATATGTTTGCAACTATGATGGTGTCGATATCTCATGTATTGGCTGGAAAGATAATAAAACTGCTTGCCTACTGTCTACATATACCGGAACACTTCCAAAGGCAACTTTAGAAAGATTTGACAGAAAGCAAAAAACGGATTGAGATAGAGTGCCCGAATGTAATAACTGAGTATAATCGCCACATGGGAGGCGTCGATCTTATGGATAGCCTTATTGGCAGGTACAATATAAAAATTCGTTCCAAAAGTGGTACATACGTTTATTTTATCACCTCCTTGACCAAATGATAGTGAATGCTTGGTTACTCTACAAACGAGTAGAAAAACAGCGTGGTGAAACTACCAACATAAGACTTGCTGATTTTCGAGCAGATATAGCTTGTTGTTTATGCAAAGTAGGCGTCGACAATTATTCAAAAGGGCAGGCCCTCTGAAACTGAAAAAATTGCAGCTGAAAAGGCACGTTCTGCAACGACCTCTTATGTTCCACCAAAAGACGTAAGGCTTGATGGGGCAAGTCATTGGCCAATATACGAAGAAACTCGCCAGAGATGCAAGTACCCTTCATGTAAATAATTTTCTTATATAAAATGTCAGAAATGCGGTCTACATTTTGCCTAAACATAAATAATAATTGTTTTGTAAAATTTCATACTTCTTAGGAAGATCGCTTAAGAGAAGCATTATGTATCATATATGCTACAAGTAAACATTTTGAAAAATAAATATATATTAGTTAATCAAGATTTTTTAAATTATTTTTTCCTTTATGTAAGCATAATTTTACAGTCAAAAATATTTTTCTTATGGCTATTAAAAAAATTGCGTTATGTAGGGATAAGTTTACTGGACGAAAACAGTGCAAAAGAATTAATGCCTCTACTAGGCAATTACTGAAAAATTTACTTTTGACAAACACTGCTAGTTTTTGATACAAATTTTAGTTTGTGCCAACTGCAAATAACATTTGCTACATTAACAAAATTACTTACTTTGGAAGTAATCTTCATTTGCATCTGTATCAAACCTACTCATAACAGGTACAGATTTTAGTTTGTGTCAACTGCAAATGAAAATTGATAGTAAAGCCAAATTGCTGACGTTCGTTAACTAATACAGGTTTGGATTACTAGCAAACACATTTGTATCATGTACAAAGTATAGTTTGCGCTAACTGCAAATAAAATTTGTGGACATAAAAAAATTATTCGCTTTCGTAGCTACTACAATTTGCATTACAACCAAATACATTAGTAAATTGCTAGTTTTGAATTTGTCTCCAGAGCAACTTTCATCTGTTAAGTTTGTTAATTTTCCTGTACTAGATTTTTGTGTAGCCATAACAAAAAAGCATACTGTCCATATATCCACAAAATTTTTTAGTTAGATATACTATTTTTTTTGTTAGTGCAGTAAATCATTTCTTTCAGTGTAGGAATCGGCTCAACCGGTGCTCAACTCCGGGGAGGAGAAGCAGTTGGATAAACAGATGCTTTCATAGGAAGGCAAGATATGAATAGTTAAACTGAAGCTTCTGTCTAAGTTCTAAAAGGGAAAAAAAGGAATATGAATGACTGAATGCTGGGATCTGAAAAAGAGACAGTGCAACAATGCCACGGTTTGAGGAGGTTAGAAGCTAGATAACGTCCATCTCAGAAGTAAATGTCGATAAATAAATTGGAGAATATAATCTTTTGCAAACTTTCATTCGGGGATCTCTTACTACTTTCTTTTCTGAATCCCTGACAAATCTCTTTAGCTCATTATGAGTGTATCTAACTTACAAACAAAACTTACAACAACCAACGCAACCTGTTTAAAAATATATTACAAACAATTCGCACTGGCAAATTCTTATACCGTACATGAAGGGCACAGCGCACTACAAACGTTCAAAGAAGAACCATTAACGTTAACTCGCTTAAGTACAAAATGTATAACGTTTTGCCGTCGTCAAGACTCGGTAGTCTTAAATATTGTAAAATTAAACATGTATTTATATATTAGTCATTACTAACGACTTTTAACTATGTTGTCCTGAAACATATCTATCTAGTATTGAAACTTTATGTAAAGATTATGCAAAGTAAGTCTTCTACATACACTTGCGAAAACCAACAAATCAACATTGGGTCTGTTGAATATAAAAAAAGATATATGCCTAAATAGGAAGTTATTTTCAATAATATTCCAAAAAAAAGTAAATTTAAAGTATTCGATAATTTGCTTTTTACCAATTGTGGAGTTCAATAATTTACCATTGCTTGATATTTAAACACACCAGAATCAGATAGAATATTAATCCTACTTTGCAATGTTAATTGATTAAAGTATTAATTCCTTATACTGGATATAATCTTGAACGTCAAACCTGCTATCCAAAACATCTCATCTTGAACTTAGATTTTGGAATACATTTTTAGATTTTTGTTAAACCCATTAACCTACCATACAAGACCTTTTTTTACTTTATTTCTGTCCTGCGTGTATAGTATAATAAGTTGCCAGTACAAATTGTGTGTAGTATATTGTTTTTAACTAAATCAGTTTTAATTTTTTGGCCGCCGCCTTAATTTAAAGTCGAAAATCGTGTTTTCTGGATATTAAAACACGTTGTGTTGGTTGTTGTAAATTTTGTTTGTGAATTAAATACACTCACAATTGGCTCAAAACATAGATCGGGGATCTAGACAATAAAGTAGAAAGGAATCGTCGAATAGGAGTTGGCAGAAAATTTAATTCACCAATTCATTTATCAACTTCTATTTCTGAGATGGACTTGTTTCTAGCTTCTAGTCTCCTCAAACCATGGCACTGTTGCACTGTATCTCTTCTTTAGGCCACTGCATCCAGTCATACAGATGCATCTTTGTTTTTAGACTTAGGCAGAAGCTTCAGTTTAACCATTAATATCTTGTTTTCCTATGAAAGCATTTGTTTAGCCAACTGCTTCTCCTCTTTGAAGTTGAACACCCGTTGAGCCACTTGCTACTTTTTTATTCCTTATGTGATCAAAATGAAAGTTTCATTGCTTACTTTATTTCTATTTTCGTAGCTCCTATTCTGATTGTACTTACTTTATTAATAACTATTGCGACATTAGAAATTTATTTCGATGACGGATCCGTAAATTTTGAGTCTGATGTGGATATTAAAAATCTCACAAAACGATATTTAAGTGCCTATGACAGTTGCACTTCTACTATTATGTCATGCAGTGTTCGTAAATTCAAACCCCATATATTCACTAAAGTTTCCGAAAGCATCCACTTCAATAGCAGTATAAAAATGTTCAATGCTACATAGATCTCTAAATCACAAAAATTGCAATTGAGAAAACGTTAGCACCTATAGTTATATACAAGAGAGCTAACCATGAAAAACTTCTCCTTGGTACCTATTTTATAACAGCCAATACTATAAATATTAATAATCTATCTAGTTTATTGCTGGAACGAAATGGAGTAGCAATTAATCGTACAAATTGAAGTAGAGCATCCAATATATAATATAACCCTCGCTATTCCATGTTCTGATCAATTTTCAGGTAATGAAACGCTCAAAACGCTTCCGTTAATAAAGGATCCTTTAATTTGTACTTTAACAAATTTCAGTAAGGCATTCATCATCAGAGTTGGCGAATGTTCTATATTATTAAAGAGACGAAGTCTGGATGACAAAAATTACACCAGTTTGGGTATTTGTGGGAGAAATTATCTTCAAATATTTCTATCTATTTATGTTATATTTGTACAAAATGTGCTGTAACTCAGAATAAAAGCTCCAAGTAATAATCTTCCATTTTCATGTTCAGCGGATTTTAATACCTTTCAAAGCAGTGGTTATGTTAGCAGATGACATAGGACTTTAATCATAGTTTCTAAACTCAAAGCTTTCATCCCACAGATTGAAAACTCTAGTTAGAAACGTAATCTATACCATACGTCTTTGTACGAGGATCGGGATAATACGTATAAGATGAAATCAACTCATTAGAACTTTTGTATTCTCCAGCTACAAAGCTCTTTAATTGAAACAGTTCGATACTTAATGCTTCCGGTTTTATTTCCTGCAAACGCTTTTACTTGATAAACATTACTCTGTTATTAAAGCGTATTTTTATTGTTATATTAACAATTATAGTATCTTTATTCTCTTTAGTGTAGGTCAGCTCAAAATTTTGTTTGGTTTTATAATAGGCGAGGATCCTCTCAATGTAGATACTCGTAAATACTCCAGCACCCAACTAATTAAAGTCACAGGGACACATGAAACATACATCATCACTATTGATATTCGACAAGTGTTTTAGCTTCACTTTATTTAAATGCACTGCTGATAGGCTTTTGTAAACCAACCACTATAGGTTTTCGCATTGTTTGCTTTTGTTCATAGTGTTATCTAGAAGGACGCCGATCTTCTGCGTAACAGTTCGGCGGCACACTCGCGAGCACTCCAGGTTAGTTGTTTATTGATTGTCTGTATTTTAAAAGCACTATTCAAATGTTTTTTATTTCATCATCATTAAGTCTTCAGTCCTGGAAATGGTTAGACGCGTATCTTCATTGTTTCCTATTCTGAGCTAACCTACACATTTTCCTGAAATACCCATAGTCTGCATCTTTCACTATCTGCGCGCAATAGTCTGATCTAGGTCTACATCTACCTCTCTCTTTTACTATATCTGCTTGTAATATAGCCCGCACTATTTCCCAGAAATGCCTTAGAAGGTATCCTATCTTTCCATTTCTCCTATTTTTTATTTCCACGTGTATCTTTATTCTCATACTATTTTTATAACCTCTTTGTTATTAACTTTATCTGTCCATGCAATCATCTTCATACATCTGAAGTATAACATTCCAAAAGGCGTCTTCCTTTTTTTGTCTGCGTCCCTATTTCATAGACGTACAATGCTGTGCTCCACACATACGTTTCCAACACTTTTGTCTTTGTTTCTATATTAGTTGTCTTCCAACATAGCCGCTGCTCTTTTTTGTTAGATACCCTTTCTATTGTTTTGTAAATATATACCCTATTTCAGTGATATTCAGTGATATGTGAAGGGAGTTAACCTGTAGTTGTTTATAATAATTATCGAGTTGGAGTAGCTGTTAAATAGTTGTTGCAGGCAGTAAAAGATTAAATGATAATAACTTTCTACTTACAGTACGTTCAACCACGCTGGTAATGCCAAATTGTATAACGAATCTTCTGTTGTTTAGGACTGTATTTCATAGGCTAATTGCCATTCCATGCCATATCACTAATGTTCAAAGATGCCGACAAGCGAATGTTTTACCACTAATTTAATGACCACTGATTGTTTACACTGCGATAACTAACTCCACGCACTTAAGTAACTGTGTGCCTTGGTTTTAAGTGCAACGTGCAATTGTGATATGCACAATGTGTTAAGGATGAACGACGAACACGTAGTGACAAACATTAATGTCTGTTATTTTTAAGATTAAAATAGGAAAAAAAGGGATGAGTTCGATTTAGTTCGGATTGGATCGTTTTGGAAAACCATAAATGTGTAAAAGCCAGGCTGGCACTTAGCAATTTATGCAATAAGTGATATTTGATTTGATACAAATTAAACTAAATGTAAAAGGCATTAACAGTAGTTGTTAAATATAGCATATTAGGGCAAGAACCTTGGGGCTATCACGTGTGGACACCATGTTTCTATTTATCGTTATTTAAAATGTAAATGTACTTACCCATTTCGGCATTGAGTTTTGAATAAATAACTTTAACGTTGTGATATGTTATTGGTGACGAAGCAAAGATTATTCTTAAAAAATACGTGCAGTATTGAAAGAAATGGCTCAAAATCAAAACTTTGTAGGCCAGTTAGGTGAATTCAATTCGAAAAATAATGATTGAATAATTTTTCAACGTAAATTGAATAATTTTTTCGCGTTAAATGATATAACGGAAAGTGGAATAAAGCAGGCGTTTTTACTCAATGCATTATATGATGTTTACAAATTGATTTACCGCCTATCAGTGTCAGCAGTCTCGGAAGCTAAAATCTGCGCCGAATCCAAAGCTTTGTTAAATGAATATTATAAAGTTCCAAAAACAGTGTTTGCTGCTCGTAGAAAAATCTATGAAACGGAAATGGGAAGCTTGGAAACGTCAAATGAGAAAGCGGCAAGATTAAAGGGCTTAACGATGAACAGCGATTTTGAAAATGCCCATATTACATTTCTTCTTCGAGATAAGTTTCTAGTCGGCTACAATCATAAGCCTGTAAAAGATAGGCTATTTGAAGAAAGGAAATCTCTAAAACTGAGGGATGCAGGAACGTTAGCGACGTGTAAAATGGCGGCAACGCAACCTGATCTTGGTACCAGTATAATGATAAAAATGGAGGCAATCCATCACGCGCAATCTGCAAAAAGCGACAGGCACATCTTGGTCATCCCGCAACAATTTCCAAAACGTCCCTACAGTAAGTGGAGCTAGAAACGCGACCGTAGATGGTGACAAAAGAGTGAAATGTGAGGGGTGTGGTATAAAAAAGCACATCGCTTCTAAATGTAGGTTACGTAATTTTAGTTGCAATAAATGCAACGTAATGGATCACCTTGCACCTATGTGTAAAAGGAAAAATCATGGAACTGTAAAATTTTGTAGAAACGGATACTGATTTAAAATTGTTTGCAATTCATTCTTTTAATGTAAATAACAAATCAATTTGGGTAGAAATTAAGGTTCAAAAGTATCCAATATCATTTATTTTTGATACAGGTGCAAGAATTTCCCTGACATTTTCACAGTCTGTATCTTTCACTATATGCGAGCAATTGTCTGATCTAGGTCTACATCTACCTCGTATTTTCCTACTTTTGCTTGTAATATTATCCGCACTATTCCCCAAAAATGCATTAAAACGTATTTCACCCATTTTTTTTCCACAGATATTTTTATTCTCTTACTATTTCTATAACCTCTTTGTTAATAACATTATCTGTCCATGCTCTCATCGTCATACATCTGAAGCACAACATTCCTAAAGGTTTCTGCCGTTTTTCTGTATGATTCTCGTACTGTCCCTATTTCATAGACACACTGTGCTGTGCTCCTCACATATTCTTTCAACAATTTTTTACTTGTTTCTATGTTTGATGTCTTTGAACATAGCCGCTGCTCTTTCTTGTTAGATGTAGTTCGGTTCCTCTTCTATCGTTTTACAAATATATGCCCTATTTCCCCGATATTCAGTGGTATGTGAAAGGGGTTAAGTAGCCTGCGGTTACCAAGATCCCCCAACACTTGAACATTTGCCGAATTAATAGTTTTCCAATTTATGCTTTCGCACAATCAGCACTAGTTGAAAATATTTCAAAACCAACACCTGTAGTTGTTTATAATTATCATCAATTTAATTGCCATTATTTTTTTCGTCGTTAGGTTTTCCGTCTTCAAACTGGTTGAACGGGTACCTCCACTTATTTCTATTCTGAGCGAAATACAGCTAGGTTTTCCTTCTATTGTTTTCTAATTACATACCATATTTCACCGAAATTCAGCGGTATGTGCGGGGGGCGCTCGGTGGCGTAGTTGGTATTTGTGCGACTACTACGCCCCAGGTCCCGGGTTCGTATCCCGACACGGCCCGTTTGAATAATGTTAGGCGAGCATTTTTCACAAAAATACGCCCTCGTTCGGATAAGAGGTAAAATCGAGGTCCCGTGTGTGAGTGTGGTCACGCACGTTAAAGATCCCTACCTTGCTTGGAACTGCAAGGGTTCGGAAAAACTCAAAATTTTTTAGGTACAAAAATCTCGTTTCCTGGCCAATGTAGTTTCTTCGGGTGGAGCATTAAAAAATCAATTTATCTTAGTTAAAATTTTAAGTACGCTTTGTACTTGGGAGATAATGTGGTGGTTTCCCGTTGCCTTTCACATCGCAGTAGTATGTCTTAGAATGTCATACCGGGGACCTGTCTTAGTTTGGTTCCTCACTAAAGACCTTACTAACTTGGTTGAATCTGCAGTTCAGCTCTTTAGATCACTGGAACGCGCAAGCCATTCCACCCGTTCTAGTAATCTAGAACTTCTTCAAGGTGCCATTTGGAATGGGGAATTGTATAAATTATTTTAAACAGGATATGGTTGATCAGACATTACCCAATTTTAAAACGGTGATTATTCGTTAAAAAGCCAATAGAAACTATCAAGAATGATTGTTTGCTCTCGAATAATCGGTTGATTATACCCATGAAACTACGTATACTACTTTTAAATCATTTGCATTAGTCACATTTGGGTATAATCAAAACAAAAAGTTTTGTTAGAAATTATTTTTGGTGGTCTGGTTTAAATCGTGAAATCGATGAATTAGTATTAAATTATACTAATTGCCAAAAATATCGTCGTAGCCCACCAAAAATTTAACTAAATAATTGGCATTGGCCAGAGGAGTCTTCGTCTAGACTACATATTGACTTCATGTGTCCGTCTTACAATATGTACGTTTTTATCGTATTGGACGCCCATTCGAAATGGAATGAGGTTATTACAACGAAAACTATTACTTTTGATTTTACGATTAAAGCATTACGTACCTCAATTGCTGATTACGGTTTACTTAAAATGCTTATGTCGGATAATGGATCACAATTTTTGTCAAAAGATTTTGAAAATTTTACTACGAAAATTAATATTACAAGTTATACTACGGCAACTTACGCTCCTCAATCTAATAGGGTAGCAGAAAACGCTGTTAAAAATGTAAAGAATGCACTAAATAAAATGTTAGTGAGTAGGAATAACATCGGATTGAATCTAGTGTTACAAAATTTCTTATTCGATTATCGTATTACAGAGCATTGCAGCACGAAGGTATCCCCAGGATATTCATTGTTTGGAAGGAAGTTAGGAACTCGATTTGATTCATAAAGATTCAATAAATTTGCTAATACTGCTATTAAAAAGAGAGTAATTCAGACACAAAACAATCAAAAAATTTTGAAGGGTAGTACAAATGTTCACTTTAAGGAACGAAGGAAGTGTTAGCAAAGGATTACAGAGTGTCAAATAAACCTACCTATATTAAGGTCGTTATACAACGTATAATTGGTAAATGCTTATTTATTGTAGAAGTTCCGGAATTATAGGTAACATGGAGACGTCATTCTAATCAATTGTCTAAATACAAACAATTTGTAATCAGTTGTAAGTAGTAATTTATAAGACGTATCTGATGTTCCCTGTAGTTGTTCAGCAACTGTTACTGTTAACAATGTAAATGTAAATAATAATAATAATAATAATAATAATAATAATAATAATGGAAGTTACATGAGTTGACGACCTAGAGGTGATATTAGAAAAGGTCTGAATTATTAGTAAAATAATTTAGAATTGTGTGTATGTAGGTACAATCATTGTTAAGATTTAGGGGTGTAGGTAGTATAATAGATCGCAGTATAACATTATCAGTTGTTGAATATAGCACATTAAGGAAAGAACCTTGGGCAATCACATGTGGACATCATGTTTATGTCTATCGTTATTATAAATGTAACAAATGTATACGTACCTGCTTCACCATCGACTTATCAATAAATAACTTTAACGTTATAATATGTTACAATCTTGATACCAAATTTTTTGCAACTTGGTTCTAAATTAATGGGTTTAGTAGTTAAAATTACTTATGTAGGTAATTAAAACAATAATTCAAGATACATCGAGCAGGCAAGGTACAAAATTTCCAATGCATTGAAGCATTTATATAGTTCGCGGATATGCTGTGGAAACTTTGACATTTTTGCTCCTCTAGTCTTTGAAAAATAAGATTCAAGGTAATGGTGTGGAATATTTTACTCCAATAATGTTATATAAATTCTTAATCTCAAATCTTATAGTATTGCGAAAATATATTTCTTGGATTTATAATTTTCCTAATAGATCCTCCTGTATACGTTGAAGCTACTATAATCATATTTCCAATAGATAAATAATATTATTCTAAAATGCAATAAACTGCTGATATTTTATATTGAACTACATCTTGTAAATGCTATTTGCTTGCAAATTTTTTTCCAACCCTCTAAGAGCAATAAACCTGCATACTAATTGAATACAAATTTAAAAGTTTGCTTGAATGTTAAGTTAAATTTTAAAACTTTTGAAGTTAACTTTGTGTATAAATATTAAGTACGCCATGTTTAAAGTTAGTTTCTAAGTCTTGAGCGAATCGTTATTAAGGGATTATCATATATTAATACAGTTTGTATTGAATTAAAAATTGTATGTTTCCGAAACTCTACCCCTAATCATTAAAATTGCTTCATATAGAATTGTGTGCGAGAAGCGAGTTTTGGTGAGTCATGCTGTCATCAACTTCAAAAGACGGTATCGTTTGTTCCTTATAATTTATGCACCTTAATTACATGGGAATTTGTTATATTTTACTAGTTAAGGTGACGAATGTTAAAAGACATTTCGGTTTCTTAAATTTCACAATTTTGTTTTGCTTAATGGAACTGATCTATTGTTTTAGAGAGTTGTTAAGGTTTTATTAAAACGGTTTCCAGACATGCTCACGTTTGGATTGTATGTAAAAACGTCTTTTAAAGCTTAAGAAGGGCTCACGAAATATTGCAATATAAATTTTATTTTCCCTCTTTTATTATCTATTATTTGTTCACATTTAAAGCATCTTTCATGTACAAATGATCGTAGATATTAGTTCGACAGCTGGTCAATCATATGGAATATGTTCAAGGTGGTCTCGCGCAGAAAGCAACCAGAGTAATCGATTTTTTTAGTAGGTATTTTACGGGTACACGATTGCTCCATTTTCAAAATTCTGTATTCATATTTGTTAAAAATTGATTTTCAAATAAAATAATTAAAGGTATCAGTAGTGATGGATTCGAACCGAACCGAACCGAACCTTGCCCTAGGTTCGGTTCGGTTCGAAAACTTTTTAGTCCGGTTCGGATCGAGGTTCGGTTCGAAAAAATATATTCCGGTTCGGTTCGGTTCGGTTCGAAAAAAACGAACCGAACCTCGAACCGAACCGAATCGGTTCGACATTTTGATATTTCAAACAACTAGTGCGTTCAACAACAACAATTTAAATGTTCAATGTAGTTTTTATATTTAATAGTTGCTACTTTCAAGTAAACCCAACATTAATTTGCTATAGATTTTAGTAGCATAAATCATATTAATACTATTTGTCCAGATTTGATTTTTCAATACGTACTATCTTTAACGAAGTGTAATTACAATTAGGTTAATAATGAAAATCACCTCCAAAATTTAAAATGTGTTAATAATTGATGATTTTTACTGATATCATTTTACCGTGTAAGAACGATATCACACAATCTTTGCGATTACTTTTATTTTAGTTTTAGTTAGTATAAAAAGGTATCAAGACAATAAGGTGCTACTGATATCTGATACAGTACAAACAAAAGCAGATTGTCAGTTTATCTTTATAATTAAAAATTAAACGATAAGGGAATTTTATTTACTTCGTATAATACAGGAATAAAGAAACTGTGTTTATATAGCAATTCATATTCAAATAAATTCTTACAAAAATCGTCTTAAACACGTAATATAAAAACATTGAAAAAAGTTCATACATATTTATAAAATTCTATACTTACCTTGACCTATTATTTAAAATCATTATATTGCTTCACTTTATTACTATATATATATATATATATATATATATATATATATATATTACTCATATTTAGACCAGGGTAGAAAATTAATGAATTACATCAAATAATTTTAATCACCGTGTATAAGGAATTTTATTAGATAATACGCTTTATTAAAAAACCGTGGAGAATAAAAATTCATTCGTTTCATTAAAAATAAATTATTTACAAAACGCTTTCTATAAAAAGAAGCAGTATTAAAATGCTCAACGTGTAATTTAATTATTCCGAGTAAAGAAACAAATGGAAATTACGTGCAAAATTTATATTAATTAATTCAAGTATTAAACAAAATGTACAAATAATAATTGAATATTTAATTAGGATTCACTAAAAATTAAAAGGTATTATTTTAATTGGAGTTAATTGAACCATTAGTAACATATAATATGCATAAAAGCTTGTAAAAACCCAATAATATTCAAATCGTAGAAGTGTTAGTTAGAAGTAGGACGATTGAACACCTGCGTATTTTTAAAAGTCTCGTTCTGCGTAAATTTTGCAGATAACAAATGGTTACAGAGAATGTTGGAGAAACTGTCGCTTAATATTCACGAGAAATGCTAATAAGGTGGGTTATTTCACAGTCCACGTGGATTGTACAAAACCGATAATAAAGAATATCGATTTGTACCACTCAGAACAGGGTAGATAGAGACGGATAATATGCGCAAGACAAAGACACATATAGTAAAAAGCGTGATTTGAGCAACGTCACTGGGTTGCGATTGGTTGAAAATAAGAGGCAAACATGAGAGGTAAAAATAACATTTCTGTATAAAAATTAATTAGTTATTCTCAGACGTTGCGAGTCGTGTCAAAATTTCATAGATTTTAAACTTGGACGTGTGCAAATTTTGTAGAAGCTGTGCCGAGCGATTGAAAAAGGAACATAGAATGACGAAATTCTGGAAATTGTCCGTTTGCGGGACAATACCGACGCACGGGCGGGCTATTATATATACACGGGTTAATATGAGTTTCGCTCTCTTAGATTTTGATTATTCGATGCTTTAAAAAGTGCTCTTAGTTTTTCGGTTTTGATTGAATAATTTAAACAGTTTGCTCGTATATTTTGGTGATTATTTAATACTTTAAAACAGTTTGCTCTTTACGTACTACGATGAAAGTAATTTAGTGCACTTAGAAAAGAAGATGCAAGGTAATAAAGTCTAGTATCACTGTACCAATTATTCAAATTTGCAACGACAAATGAATACACAAAAGTAGGCAGTTTTGGCGTATAGCGTGAAAGAAGTATGAATTTCTTTGCTATTGTTCGGGGGTGTTAATAATTAAATGATTCGTAAACGTGACTGGATCCACAAAACAAGATACAGATATACACAGATGAGTTCCGGAAAAGCACTGAAACAACTTTAGATGAATGGTGGTGTAGAAAATTTTAAAGGCGACCAGTAATCCGAGGACCTAAACATAACCCAGGTGGAATGGTGTGATTAACAGAGGACGATGTACATTGGAGCCACGAGTGCATTAACCTTCAGGTAACTTATGCTTTGTTGTTCGATTTTTGATGTTTTGGTGTGTGTTGAATAACTTTATAATTTATTTACTTAAAATGGACAATAGTGAATTTGTACTAACAACAAATTTTTAATTTTAGGTGAAATTTTCTTGTTTAAGTAGAAAGGAGTATTTAGTATTTATGTTCTTGATGAAAATTTGGGTATGTCTTTGAGCTCAATTAGACGAACCTGGTTAATTAACGTAAAGGGGTGGGAGATGCTCCCTTTGTACTCAGACTCAGGTCTGCATATATTGTTATATTAATTAGTAGACATCCTACAAGGACTTTAATTCTGGATGCACATTAAAATGATAATAAATTTAATCTTGAGATTTTCTGATACTGAAATTTATGCTGAAATTTAATTTTGAAATTTTATTGTATTATGAATATTGATGTAAATAGAGTTAACGTTGATGTCTGTGGTAGGAATGTGTTTGTTTTTTTTATGAATGAGGATGTAAGTTATCTAGGGGAGCAGCCGAGGCGAAAAGAGTAAAGAGGCGATTAACAGAAGAAAGTCAACGGACCAGTTAATTTAAAAGGTTTCACAGCATTCTTGACGCCCAATCTGTGGGACTCGATTTGAAAACCTTAGTTTAAGATTAATGGAGAGGCTCTTTGTAGGATTCACAGCATTCTATATATATAATTTTAGTAATGTATAATCTATAGTGCATAATAATACAACTAATTCTAATATAATGGCAATTACTTATTTATAGTTATAGTGTTTAAATTGGGAAATGATTTTACTACCCAAGAATTAAGGCAGAGTAGACTTTGAGCTGATTTGTGATTAAGTTTATTCCTCTGCTTCCTTATAACCAAACTTGCTTTTGAGAACAGTCTTTCAGAAGGGATTGAGGTTACTGTCACACTATATAAATTCTTTGCCATACTACTCAGTATAGGAAACCTTTCCTTGTTAATTTGCCACCACTTTAAAATATTTTCATCACTATTGCAACGCGGTACTGCTAAATATATTGCTTATTCGTCGGCCTTGTCTTTCCTTTTTCTTTTGGATTTGTACAGTTTTGAGACACTAAAATCGTCTTCTGAATCTTCAGAAGATTCAAGCAAAGGAGAGTGCAGGTTTGGCCCTTGTTTTGTATATTCTTCATAGAGATTTTTGAAGAAGTTCAGTGATTCCACTTTTAAGTGCTTTCCCCAACTAGTGTGGTCAAAGAGTTCTATTTTGTGTCTAGGGTCGAGCACTAGTACAGTACAATATAGCCAATTGGTAAGACGATAATGTTTTAATATTTTATTTCTTGAACCCTGGTATGCTATCAACAACTGCTCATCGACTGCAGATCTATTTGCCTTTTCATCTAATTGTCTTATCTCTTCTTCTATTTTATCCAATAAAATATTAATACAAACTACCACGGAGGGTAAGGAACGTACCTGTCTTCTCCTAACTTATCAGTTACTCTTTTAAACATTTTAAAAAAATTACACATGTTTCCTAAGATTAACCACTCACTTTCATTAAGATTTCAATTTTTTAGAGTAGGATCACTTTCGCACAAGCATATTAGTCCCCGCTTTCACTTAAAAGCTATATCTAACATATTATAAGTGGAATTCCACCGTGTAGAAATATCTAGAATCAGTAAAAGCTCTGTGGACACACCGACAGTCTGACAAGCGGTTTTAATTCGCTGTCTCAATAGCTCGGACTTTCTAATTTTCTTAAAGACTATTCGAATTCTCTCGATACAATTGAGTTTGGCTTTACTGTTAAATTCATCTTCATCACTATCACTGCTATATTCATCTTTATCTTCAATTTCTTCTTCATCGGTTCGTTCAGAGCTTAAATTCAATGTACGGAATAAATCTTGCACGGGCAGATTTAATACATGTGCCATGCATCTATAAAGTGCTGGTTTACGCTGTCAAATGTCGGTTGCAGTATTTTCAATTATTTCATGAATGAACTGTTGACTGCAGCATTGTCAACAGTTATGCTTTGTATCCTTTATTCAATCCCGTAGTTTTTACTGTTTCAAAAAAACTTTAGCTATGTCTTTTCCTGGGTGTCCATCGTAAGACGGAACGAAGTCCATCCGTCTAACGTAGAAGATATTTTTAAACTGGTGTTTTGCAGTATGTTCATAGCAATGTTTTTTAGTTCGTCATATCGTTCTAAAACTATTCGTCACTGTCATAGTCTGCCATTGTTTAAATTTTTACTGTAAGTCTAAATAGTCGTTTTCTTCAAAATTCAAGTCCGGGCAATAACTTACAAAGCTTTTCAATCTTTTTCAATAAAGAAACTATTATCGATTGATAGGGCTTACAAAACGGTCGTTCAAAACGGACATATACAACAGCAATAAAAATAAAATTGAAACCTTGCATAGCCATTAGAAATATCAATATAAACCCATGTTCTAGGGAAAAATGTTGTAAATCTATTTAAGTATTATTTCTTTTAAAAGACAATATCAGATGGTTGTCGGAAAGAATCGTAAATCTATCTCAAACAGCGTTTACGTTTTTCATAATAAAATATAGCAGAATTTATGGCACGGACATTATATTTGCTTATTATTTGCATTATACTGTGTTATTTTATGTCGGCATTGATTGAAAAGTTTATGCCGCCACGAGTCATAAACATCAACCCTTGGTTTTGAGAGAAAGTTCGGGGTCATTCTTCTGGAGTATCGGTTACTTCTAAAGACGTTGGTGGTAATGGCCACACTAAATGAACAGTAAATATTATGATATCATGCGTTTTGTAACACCATTTTTGTTGAGCGATTATGTACAAAAAACAAGGAGATTAGTTTTTGCTACAAGGTCACCTTTTTTAATATTAATAGAGAGCTCGTTTTCATACAAAAGTAAAAAATTCAAAATTATGGATTAGTAATATATACTTAATTAAGGATTAAATTGTTTCGTTTATTCTGAAAACTTATGTAGTTTCTAGACCGTGACGTTGGCTTGTATATGTGTAAGATGGTTTTGCGACACGACTCTGTTCATTAAATAAAATAAGCTTGTTTTTAAAACCAAATTTTTAAAATCATTTAGAGTTTCTTTAATATTTAATACTAGTTATAAACCACCAACAATTTGAAATACGGAACATTAAACAATTTGAACTAATCTAGAATTTTTTGATCTACAAGCGTGCCACGATGACAAAATTTATTAGATGTGTAACACTAATACCCATTACATTTTTTACCTATTGGCTTAAAACTCGATGACCATATACAGTATATGCTTGCGACTAGAGATTTTTAAAATGTGCATTTGGGAGAAATTAAGATTGACATGTTCTTAGTGAAAATTAAATTTTTAATTAAATTTTTATTTAAAAAATCGAACTTTTCGAACCGAACCATGAGCTAGGTTCGATTCGGTTCGAAAAATTAGCCGGTCCGGTTTGAGGTTCGGTTCAAAAATAAAATGTCCGGTTCGGTTCGGTTCGGTTCGAAAAATCGAACCGAACCTCGAACCTGTTCGGTTCGTGTCCATCTCTAGGTATCAGTAGTTTCTGAGTAGCACGAATAATGCAAATTCCTCAGCATTCTACCTTATACCTATAAAATTTATGTTTAATTCAAAGAAGACATTTTAAATTATAATCTCTAATTAATTTTTTTGCGTTTGGAGTGTTTGTTTTATTTCGGAATTGTAGACACCTTGACTTCGCTTCCAAGATTTGATGTTTTCATATAATGGCAGATCCAAAGGTTAGGAATTAATTTCGTTTTAAAGTTCCTTATGTATAAATCCATTATTTATTCAATAATTGATTTCTTTTAATCAATTAGTTATCGAGCGTTCTTGTTTTGTATTTGTTTAATTTAATATGGGCGCAAGAATGTGTTCACTTATTTTAAGTGTGTATGAGCTTAGTGAAGATCTGTGTACCGATAATGTTAAAAAAATTCAAGTATGCCATGAAAATTTTTAGCTAGTAGAATTTAATGATTTCCATTTAGTTTCCACCTTCATTTGAAATAACCCTAACCCCTTTCTTTACCTTTAATCCTAGTTAGGAACACCCTCTGCTTCTTAAAAATTAGTCCCATTATCTCTACCCCCTTGCTTGTGGTCTTAACCACAGCTGGCCAATTCTCTCGGAATTTTTGCTCTAGACTTTTATTTCATCCATTTCAACCGTGAGCTCAATTGAAAAGAAAAAAACTCCCTTAACTTTTTGACGGTACTTTGGAGGCAGGACCTACTCATTAAAATGTTTTGCCAACAACGCAACAGAAAGAACCTTTTAAAAATGGAAAGGAAACTTCCATAAATTAAAGTTTTTTACTTGCAAAGAACATTGTACTGCGTAGAACTAATGCCCTTGGTAAAAATTTATAAAATTATTTGCTGAAGATGAGCAGAAAAGTAACTTATTGGCAATACAATCTGATGAAGCCAATAACGCGAGCGACGGTTTCAAAATACGCATTTCTGTTAATCGTTTTAGATGTTTAGAAGTGAAAATATCTACATGCTTTAAAAATATTTTGGGCAAAGTTGAACTACTATTTCACAAATTGGTGGCTATTATGAGGAATGCAGCTCCAACTATGTTGGAACAAAGAATTGGTTTTGCAGCAATGTGCAAAGATGATGATGAAATTTGTGTTGCCAGACTAACTTTAAATCAGAGAGGAGGTTCTTAAAACAGTCAAAACAAAATTAGGTTACAAACTTGAGCATCTATTAATACATAAACGAGCGAAATATTAATAGAGTAAACGTTTACAAATCTGTAAATGTGAACTTTTTAGTACTCCTAAATATTAAATAAAATAAATATCCGCTAAATAACTTCACCCAATTAATTCCTTATTGGGTGTTGGTGCTTTATTCTAGTTAGAAATCAAAGTATTCAAAGTAATCACGATTGAATGTCCTTAAAATCGTATCGCTACAGGCGAATCACGTGCACCCTGAATTATCCCGTGTAGACAGCTGTGACCTAGATTGCCGGTGAAAACTTGAATACCTCTGTAGAGTTCTGACAGAACATTCGCTGCACATGTTGTGGTGCTCAAGTGTAAGCAATAACAAAAATAACACCCAAACATCATAAATTATCACCTAATAACCGTGGTAGCATTAATTTTGTTACCAAATAACGTATTGCGATAACTATAATGAAATTTACAGTGGCGACCATAAATCCTTAAGATACTCGCACAATGTTAACCCGAAAGTACTTTTCAATTACCACTCACGGTACAGTGGCAAATTGTAATTATTTAAATTACATTGTTTCATGCTCTCGTCACCTAGAGCATATCGACTAGCAACGCATGCTCAAACTGCTACCCTACGACTGATTTTTTCATCTTTCATCCCCGTCACCCAAACAATTAACTACATACCTCAACTAAACCTAACATAAGGGTTACTTTATTGCCTCTTTTAAATGACAGATACTTCTACAAATCCTTGTGACTAATCAACTTCTCTTTTATGGTAAAGAGTTCATATAAAGTATTAGTAACTAGTCATCCTCAACGTCTTTAATTAACTATAGGTACTCATCAGACAGAATATGTACATAAAGAGCTACCCATTGTGAATGCATCCCAATTACTACACCACAGAATAGATAAATACAACAAGCTCATCACATTATCCCCTTAAGATTCGGGTTTGGAAGAAGAGTGGGATAAGACTTTACCCAAGGATAATCTTAACAATAATGACACCAGTAGTAATTACCCAGCTATCCCTAATAACCCTCCCAAGGAGAAACATTTTTTTAAAATTGTAAATATTTTGTATATCGGCAACACCACTCCTTCAGATTAGCCTCATATGAGTTAGAACCCGCAATTCGTGTTACTATGTATGGCCCATCATAAACCGAAAAAATTTTATGTTAATGCTTCATTAGCTGAAGATTTAGGATGAGTCCCAACGCCAACATGCACCCAATTCCTTATATTAAACTCTGCTATTTTCTATGCTCCTTACAATACCGCAATCTAATTATTCCTTTATATTCTGGCAACGCTTCATTTAATAGATTTAATTTTTGAAAAATGACCCTGTCCCCTTTTTCCCATATGTGCCTCGATTGGAGTCGCTTCAATACTCTCATGAACAGTTTCGTTTAACTATTCTTCCATTTGCTTCACAATATGTGCCCACTTAGCATGAGAATCATTGCACATTGCATTAAACGTATATTCCGATATCAGTCATATCCACCTCGTTAATCTTGAATTTACTAGACGGTATGTCAACAAGTACGACAGTGGTTTATGATTCGTAGCAATTATTTACGGCGGAACTAAAACATACGTTTACCACTGCTTCAAAGACTTTACCACCACTAACGCTTCTTTTTTCACGACCGTGAAATTCAATTTCCTACCTTATAAAATCTCGCTGGTAAAAACTAAAATTCTGCTCCTGTCCGAAAGGGTATCAATCTGGAAAAACATTTTCTCATCCCATAACCAGAACTATCACACTGAATATAAAAACCGCGCATTTAATGTTGGATGAATCAGAAAACACGCACTTAGGAATGGTTCCTGTACTTTCTCAAAAGCCTCTTGCTCCACATTTGCGCAAACCCACTTAGTATTCTTTTTAAGAAGTTGTAACAAAGGCAAGGTAAAATAACAATAATTTTCAATAAATTTCCGAACATAATTATACATCTCTAAGAAGGCTCTTAATTATTTAATATTCTCGGTCGCGGGAATCTTTGTATGGTTCTTATTCGGTCGAAATCTATACAAACACCCTCTGGCAAACTTGCACTTCCTCAGCTTAATAGTAACACCCGCTTGTGAAAGGCACCTGAAGAGTATATTCAGGTGTTTCAAATGCTCCTCTACGGTTGATGGTCCCACCAAAATATCATCCACATATGGTTTAGCAAAAGACATCACGTCCACCCCAACACTGTTGACAAGCTCCTTATAAAACTAACCACTGACGTGCTATGCCTAAAAGAAAGAACGCAAAATTGGTAGGTACTATCCTCAATCTAGGAACCTGTGTATTCCCTACTATCTTTCCATAACTGAATTTGGAAATAGGTCTAAGTCAAATCATTAGTATTCATAAACATAATCTTATTGGCTTCAAAGATTAAGTTATTCGGATTAGGCAGCACTATGCGATCCCCCACCTTTTTCGAATTTAAATGACTTGCATTCATGCAAACTCGCACATTCTTATCTTTTATTACTACATCTACTACTAACGGGCTGATGTACTCGGTACGTACTGGTTCAATAACCCCTATTTCCGCATTTTCTTAATTTGCTCCTGAACAGTTTTCTTGTACGCCATTGCAATTGGATAAGTTTTCATACAAAACGACCTTTCATCCTTGACCTCGATAATATGTTCGTATCCCTTAATTAATAACGGTTAATCCGAAAATACCTTTGCATGACGGTTGAACACTTCTAGCAACTCTTTTTTTCGGTTTCCGTAAAAGAACTAGCTTTTCTCACACTCTCCTCCCTATTATCCAAAGTATAAATATTTTTTTTGTTTAACTGTTTCTGGCCATCTGTGGTTAATTCGACTACCGAAGAACACTGAATGTTACACAGAATACTCGACGCCTCTCGTCAAAATTTAATTTAAAGCACAACAGTCATTTCGCTTATTCCAAAATCTAATTTTACATGATACTACTCGAACCATTCGCAACCCAAAATCTGTTTCCATCGCTAATCCTGAAATAACAATAAACTGTACTTCATACTGAAAAGAATAAAATAATTTACACTTAATAATGTCTGCAACTTGACTTTGGTCACATTTGTACCTAACGGCCTGCTAACGCCTGATACTATGTACGGGAAAAATGGGTATCTTTGGCTCTTTGTTAGGCACCTTTTTGAATACGACTTCTGCCATACAATTTAACTGACTACCTGAATCGATCAATGTTCTAACCTTTACACTATTTATTTATACATTAACGCACGGCAAGGATACCTGCTCTACATCTAGTTCGTCGAGATCTGACAATAAATCACTTTCTGGTGTTCACTGAACTAGTCTAGCAACGCCTTCGTTTCCATTAGATTCAGATTTGATTATCGTCCCTCTTGATTACGCATGTCTCTCTTCGCATTGTCCTCATTGACTAGCCTATTTCCTTTGTTATCCATTACAATTTCCCTCCTATCATTGTACCTTCTGTACCTACGTTTCTTTTCGTCCTCGTAAGTACGATCTAATTTTCTCAAAAATACTTCAACTTCATCGATTTCCACCCCCCTAAATTCAATATACCCCTCTTAGTTAATGATAGATAATGCTGTATCAAAGCCTCAACTAATTTCGTTTTCGTTAATCTACTTGTCAAATAAGTGGTCTCCCGCACTAACTTTAAAAAATAGTCAGATTTGATATCCTTTCTATATTTTCCATATTTTATTTCAAAAAATATATTGCTTTCGTTCTCTGCACTCCAGTATACAAGGGTGGTCCGATAAGTACTTAGCCTACAAAAAAAACAAAAATTTTGGAAAAGTGGCAATTTATTTCTCAATTTTAGCTCGATACACTTGACCCTGGGATGCTCCAACTTCTTAAACCCATCGGAAAAATATGTTTTTTCGAGGTCTGCATAGTAGACCTTAGTGGCGGCGATGACTTCCTCATTCAAGTCAAATTTCTGCCCGGGGAGTGATTTTTTCAAGTTTGGAAACAAAAAGAAGTCGCACGGGGCCAAATCTGGAGAATACGGTGGATGGGGCAGCAGTTCGTAACCCAATTCGACAAATTTGGCCGTGACGAGGACGGTTGCGCTTGTTGTCCGGAGCGAGCAAACGCGGCACCCTTCGCTGCCAATACGAGGCGGCACCGTGGTGTAGTTGGTATGCGTGTGACTACTATGCCCAAGGTCACAGGATCAAATTCCGACACGGTCCGCTTGAAAAATGTTAGGCGAGCATTTTTCACACAAATACGCCCTCGTTCGGATGAGAGGTAAAATGAAGATCCCGTGTGTGCGTATTGTCACGCACGTTTAAGATCCCTACCTTGCTTGCAACAGTAAAAGTTCGGCAAAATTTTTAATTTCCAGGTAAAGAGACTCGCTTCCTGGCCAATGTAGTACTTTTGGGAGGAGCATTGGAAAATCAAATATAGGGTCTGCCAATACGAGGTCGTAGATTTTTATCATGTTATCCTTCGTGGTAGCCGTTTTTGGGGTACCTGAGCATGGCTCATCAAAAACCGACATGCGACCACGTTGAAACTCGTTAAACCAATTTTTGACGGTCGCCATCGAAGGAGAAGAGTCACCGTACACAGCATCCAAGCGCTCTTTGATTTTGTTGCGCGATTTTCTTTCCAAAAACAAGAATCGAATCACCGACCGATATTGCTCTTTTTTCATTTTTTTAAAATCCGCGGGCATGCCCGCTTCCACACGCAATCAAAACAAAACTACGGATCCGATTCGGCTGAAATTTTGACAGTAGTCGTCTAAAAAAATTACTACACGATTATAAATTTTTCTTGCGATAGTGGCGCCATCGGGCGGTGAGGCTAAGTACTTATCGGATCGTCCTCGTATACATTCATAAACGGTTGCTAAAATCTTGAAAACTGTTAAAGGAATCTTCTTTAGCCTTTACCTATTCACAGACTGACCACTTTAAGAAATTTCTTGCCAAAGCAACCTTTATACATTCAGGTACTCCCGCCTCATTTAAAGGATTAATTAAATTTCTCATAAATTCAACTGGATAAACGTTGACCACCAGAGAAAAATACAATGAATTATTCCCAAGATGCTACCATAACGCAATATATCCACGATCGTATTCTTTATTATTTTGTTTTATCGGCGACGGTGGTGTAGCGCCTGCATAACCGGCCTCGTTTATTGGTTTATTCGGTATTATTAATTTATTCATGGTTTGCTGATTCGTACGTATACTTTTCATTAATTGCTCTAAAGTTCCTTTTACTGCCTTTAAGCGGTAACTCTTTTTCTCCTCGGACTGCCTACAGCTTTTTTTGTTTTCTTACTCCACATTGTAACTCTCGATTGTAGATCGTCTGTTTATTACCTTACCAAAATGAATATTTCATCCTACTCTTTTTCTTACAAAATAACTCTACCTTCCTAAATTCAAATCGTTACATCTTCTATTATGAATGCGTTGAAAACGAGCTATCGGTCTCGCTTAGCAGACGCATATTAATTTCTGTTTGCGCATCACAATAAATAACCACACTATCGAAGAGGAGAGCCCGATGGAGAATATGCAGTGCCAAACTTTCACCCAAATACACATTGTTCATAAGCGAATGTGAAAATTGAACTAGTTTTTTGTTACTCTATTGATTAAGGATTCTCCACCAAAAGTTTTAAAACGTTTTACGATATTTTTATTCATTAAATGTGTAAGACTGACAGTTTTGTTTTGGGTAAAAACCTTTGAAAAGGTTAGACCACTATCGATAGTTTAAACGGTAATGTAGTCTGCTCCCATAAAAAGTTTGGACACCCCTGATATAACCGTTAGGGGGAAAATGACTTTCGTCCAAAAACCATATATCTCGTTACGTTAACTTTTTGAAATATAGCGATTCTGCATTAATTTTTAACTACCGTATTTAAGCTCTCTCTAAAAACGTTATTCTAAACCTTTTTTATGCTATTCTCAAATTATACAAGCCTAACTAGTTCAATAAATACGTGTTAGACCGTCCTGTATAGAAATTTCTCTCAGTACGTGGAATATATACTTCACAGCGTTTATAAATTCTTTGAAATGACTGCTGGTCGTTAAAACCACTTCTAATAGGTTCTTTGCTAAGATTAAAACTTATGACTTATTTAAATACTTTAAATGGGTTGTTATCTGCTCGTTTACTGTGAAATTGTATTTTGTTATTTGCAGGCGTTCGAGCTCGTTTAAGTTTTCTGGATAATAAAATCGTTCCTTCTAATTAAGTCATTCGTGGTATTGTCGTAGCATGAATCTCGATAATAATACAAACCTCTTTTCTTTTTTAAAAGTTAGGCAACTAATTTTTCTTGACCGTATCGTTGGTTGCATAATCGCCCCGATGTTTTAAAATATATTTTGATTTCCCATTGGAACAATGAAATTCAATGGAATTAATTTTCGTGTTTTGTTTTTATTACTTGCATTCTAAGAATGTTTCGCTGTTTTGCTTGCTTTCGTACAATATTAAACATTCTATTGCTAGGAATGGTTTTATGTTATTTCCTTCTTGGTTTTGAAGTTGTATAAATGCAAGTTCAAGTTTTGGAAAGGTTCTCTTATTTATTCGACTACTCTTACGTATCCGACTTTCTTGCATACGATTCTAATGCTATACAACGTTTTTGAGCGTTGTAAAGTCGCAATTTTAAAATGCGTTTTGTGCTGATATAGTTAAGTTATTGATTCCAGCACCCAGCCGTAGACAAATGCAGCCGCATTTCCTCACCCTAAGATGGTACCACAGAGAAGGTAACTTAAGGTACAGTGCATTTTTGTGTTTGCTTTATTGGTGTTGCTGTTTTGGAAGATATACACTTCGTTTTGGTTGATTCCACAATAAATTTCAGACTATACGTTACAAAAGACACGCTCTCAACGCGAACGATTGTGTACATTATTCTTAAAGCTTGCGTTAGAGCACTTTCTACTGTTTATTTTTCTGTGTAAATTAATATTAACCTCAAAAACCTTCTATATAAAATTTATTTTTACATTCTTAGATCTGCGAGGTGCACTTCCCAAAGCAGATGTTAAAATATTATTTCTTGCAGATGTTACTGTATTATTCTTTGCATGGATACTGTATTATTTCTTGTACATATTTATAGGACTGAAACATGTTGTAAGTATTCTTACATGTATATATGTACCTATTATTTAGATAAGAAGATTTTTTTCTCGATATTTTAAAATGTTTAGATATATATTGTATTATATGTAAATTCACGTTTTGTTTACATCACGTTATAACGAACGATTACGTAAATGCGTGCTCCTGAGGTTTGTAAATATTCTTTTGGGTGTGTATTATTTACTTACACGTTGTAACATAGTTTTTACTGAGGTTTCTAACTTTTTTCTTTCTACATTACCCACCCTACTCTACGACCCTTTTTGAGCTAGCCCGAACTCTAATTCTCATGGAGTTTGATTCTAGCATTTTACCCCTGGTTTGGTTACGGTATTCGGTGTAGGCGATTTTCTATCTTTACTTTGCCGCTTTCTTTCTTGTCTGCACGGAATACCATGACATTCTCAAGAAAATAAGACCTTTGTATACTAGGTTGAATGACCACACTGTTGCATGTTTATTCTGAACTACTAATTACTGTTCAATTTGAGTGCGATCTGGACAATACTACTAAATTTGAACAGTCATCTTGTGGATGTTTTGCTAATTTACAACTTATACATAGTTCAGAACGCTGTTGTTATAGCAATAAAAGCTACAGTTTGATATTCGAGTTTTATTTGAAGGAAATAAAAACATATTTACGAGGAAATGCACCATTTAACTCAACCGTCCTTGATATTTAAGGCACAAAACAAAACTTTGAAGGTAACAGTTTATTGATATATTATATATGAACACTTTTAGGTAGATTAAATAAACTGAATACTAGTAATATAAATTTTTAAGCAAATCTTACAAGATATCTATTTTTGTCCTAGTCGAGCCCCGAAATATGCTACTCTTCAAAGTGTTTCAGAGCAACCTATCGATGACAGTAATATCACTGACCTCTGACACTCTTCCTACTAGTAATCTCATTGCTAGGAGTATGAGTTAAGATTTTAAAGGAAGCAAGTATAAAATACAAATCATCTTGATTATTTATAACTTATATATGAAACAAACGACTGAAAGCGTTAGATAACAAGGTAGAAACGTATATAATTTGTAGTGGTGTTGACAGGGATGTAGTTCATTGGCAATTTTGTTTAATTTACGTACGAAGTAAGCAACACATCGAATCAAAGAAGTACAGTATAACTGTGCCGTAATTCAAAGGAAAATAATTTAAATACTCATGTTAGGAGCGAACCAATGTAAAATGCGACCCGAACTATGAATTAAAATTGCACTGTTTTGGTTAAAAGAATATATATGATGTAAGAAATATTAGATACAAAAAAATATATGATTTAATGATATGAACAACAATAACACAATGTAGATATAACAGTAGGTGCTAAACAATTCAAAGTATACAATAAGTAAAAGTAAAATGAACATCAGATAACTAAAATTGTGCTTTTTTTTATACGATCTATAGCTATCTGTTTCAAAGGCGTATTTCTAACTTATAATATATTTCTTACTTTTATAGCAGCTCATTCATTAATAATTTTATTAGTATTTAATTTATTTCAAATATTGTTCCATTGTTGTTGTAACCAACTTCAATTTACAGCTATTTATTCGGTTCTATACGAGTTAAATTTTCACAATTATTTACAAAGGATCCTTAATATATATACTCAAACATCTCTAGAGATTACTAACGATAATTACTATAACATTTACAGTACTAATTTATTTCTTAACACAGCGATTACATTTTATTTATTACTAAATCTAAAAAACTAACAGATCTATCTTAATTTATACAGACATTATACGTATTTATTTTAACCACTTTAATAACAATTCAGTTTTTATCGTTTGTGAATTAATATTCCAAATGTCTTGGCTGTCGGGTTCTATGGGTTACATATTGATCTATAATTATTCTAGAACCTTTTGACATACAAGATCATGAACGAATCGCCTATTTTGTTTGCTCTATATCAATTTGTAAATGCGTCCTTGTAGCTGTCAATCGATACATTGTTGTCGAACAGGTTTATTCTTTTTAATTTTAGACCATTCAGCGTCATTATTTCACTATTAATGATAAATCTCAAATACCTTTTTAATTAATTTTAGTCGTGAAAATGAACGTTCTTCTCTTGCTACAACTACAGGTAATGTTAATAATATACGTAAACCTATGCACATATTCACAAAAGTGAAATTTTCTAACTCGATGCAATGTTTTTTAATGTTCTCGATAGAACTTTTTAAATTTATGAAGATTATATAAAAATTTAAAACTATTGTGGCATTCTAATTGCTCATATTTGTTTATGTATTTGTGATTTAAAAAGTAAACTGAACCGCATCGACAATTTAAAAACTGCTGCTTCTTGTGCCAATAACACCGCTATTATTTAAGGGGCGCTATAAAAATAAATATACTATGGTTTAAAGAAATTTGAGAAATAAGCAGCCCTTAATTAAAGAGCAATTTATACTACCAGTCTTTGTTCTTCTATTAAAACACAACTTTAGCAAAAAGACTCTATGAAATAGTCGTATTTAGGTAATTTCACTAGCTTCAATTGCAACATATTAAAGCAAAATTGAAAAGCGCTTGAAGTTGGCTCTTATTAGGTTTACTGAAACTAGAGATGAAAAGAAAAAGGTACTAACTTAGACTTAACTGTACTGTTTCTTTAAGGTAGTAATAGACTTTTAAATATATGTTTCAAATTTTGATTGTCATCAGCTAAAAACAACTACAGTATTACTATTAAATTTCTATTCAAATTAACTATAAGCGGTAAAAACTGAATTATTTGAATCAAAGAAATCCCTTCGTGAATTTGTCAATATCTCTCTGAAATTTTATATTCATACAAGAATTACTACTTGAACAAATGCTGAATTGATTTTATCATCCTCATTATTTGCGCCACTTTAGGTACCCTGTCTTGAAAGCATTTGTTGTTAATTGGTAGCAGCACAAAATGAAGTAGGTCGAGTTTAATGAATAAATTTATTTTCATATCTTAAGGTTAATACGGTTCTGAGCAGAATACACTAGCAGCGTTGTAATATAGTCCACTGAACTCAGTTTATTTACTGGTCGGGAAAAGGTTGAAGGCGCGTCGACAAAGATGATCAACCAAGGAGAAAATTAAGATGGAATGCAGAACATAATTTACTCATACTACTGTAGTGACCGTCTGCTTAATCCAATACATTTATAACACATATTTCAAAATTGGAGTTTGACCAAAAGTCCTGTTCATATTTAAAAAAAGAATAGATTTAAGAAACATGACAACCCTTTTATTACAGATAGGAAATGTTCCGGTTTACTGATCTGAAATAAATACTCACAATTTTACAAACATAAAGCTATAAATCGTTACTGTGAGGTTGTTTTGAAACTGAACTTGCTTACAACCCTTAAACGTGTAATCTCATTCTAATGTGGATGAACGCCTTTATTACTAATTGTATTTAAAAAGAGTAGGCAAAGAATCAATTTTTTTTGTATTAGAGCATCTGCATTCTTATTGTTTAGCATGATCGTACCATAAGCATTGAATTGCATTTCTCTAAATGACTTAAATAGTCGAGTTAGTTCTCTAAAACACCTGATAATACGAAAAATAGAAGCTTTCAACAATATTGACGTAAAATGATAAGAATTTCGCCGTCATTTGAAGATAGATTGGGAGCAAGCATATACATTATACGTGACATTTTGAACATTTATTCTAAACTTAATTTATTTAATTATTATTTAATTTTATTTAATTATGTAATTAACAGTCGTAGCTGTAGTTAATAGATTATTAAATAACAACATTCTTTGTAGTATTCTTCAATAGCAGGTTGCTTTTAGTTACACGAATTAACGTAAAGGATATTTTTGAATATAACGAATTTAGATAGGGAACGCATAAAAGAAAACGAAAAGGCAATTAATTAACTATCTAACGCTTTATTAAAATTAAAAAAATTCAATAGAAAAGAAATTGTGAAAAATACACACGCTCTACATTGTAAGGAAATTTCAAAGACAAATATTTTAAAAAAATACTACAGGACATAGTACACTTTTCAACATCTTTAAAATCAACATGCGTTTTTTATTAGTCCAGTCCCTAACAATCAAATAATAACTTTTTCTTCTGCAAACAATTGGATATCTCGAAAACTAAAATGAACGAACCTTTAGTGTTTAATATAAAATTAAAGCTCATGTTATTGGCTTTTCAAAAATATACTTATATACAGGGCGTTCGGTCAAAGAAATATGAGTTTGATTTGTCTTGAAATTATGGATCATCCAGAATGCCTCCAAATATTTCTAAAATATACACTTTTGCCGTCTATATACACTTTTAAATTTTGTTTACGTAATTTTTATAATGACGGAGTTATTGACCGTTGTCACATTAAAATCTCACCATACAAATTAAACAGTAATAATACAAGTATACATGCCCACCTCTAGCTACAATGAGGAAGAGGTAGAGGCGATCTACAAAGATATCTAAGACATACTAAGATCCGTAAAAGGACATGAAGATTTAATAATTGCGGGAGATTTTAATGCAGTGATACGTGAGGGTAGGAAAGGAGCGGTAGTAGGTTTATTTGGTTCAGGTACGAGAAACGACAGGGGAAATGGGTTGGTAGAATTTTGCGACAAAAAAAATTTAATCATCACAACACATTATTTCAACATCATGCTAGAAGACGATGCACGTGAAAAATACCAAGAGATATAGGTAGATATCAAATAGATTACATTCTTGTTAGACAAAGGACTAGGAATCAAATAAGGAATTGTTGAAGCTACACATGAGCAGATATAGACACTGACCACAACATAATAATTATTAACGCAGCGTCTCAATTTAAAAATTCGAAAAAAAACACGAAAAAAGCACTTTGTTTTTGAGAAACTAAAAGATAAATCTATCCACAATAGGTTTGAAAAAAAGTCAGACAAGTTGCTGAAAGACATCGGAAAAATTTCTGACACTAATAAAATCGAATCAGAATGGAATAACGTTAAATCCAGCTCAGACATGGCGGCCAGAGATATTCTGCGATATAAATTAAAAAGAGAATAATAAAACATCAGTAACAAAGGATATTTTAAAATTAATAGAAGAAAGGCAAAAATTCAAAATTAGTCCAGAAGAAGCAAGAAGACAGAGATACAAAGCCAGAAAATGGCAAATTTACCGCAAATGCAGGAAAGCTAAAGAACAATGGATTAATGTCAAGTGCAAAGAGGTACAAACTAAGATGCAAATAGGAAAAACAGGCAAAGCATACAGACTAATTAGAATGAATTTTAGGGATATACAACCGTATAGCAACAATATTAGAGGCGCGGAAAAAAAACATCATTATCGAAAATGTAGAGAAGGTGGTTAGATGGCAAGAATATATAGGGAATTTATATGCAGAACTAGAACAGGAAATAGACATTGAAAATGATAGTTTGAGAAAGCCTATACTTAGAGATGAGTTTGAATTAGCATTAAAAAGTCTCAAAAGTGGTAAGGCACCGGGTATCGATAAGGAGCAAGCACAAAGTCCAAATGCCGAAGGACAAGCAGTAACAGAACGTCTCCTACAACCTGTAAGTTATATTTATGAGATAGGCGAGATACCCAAAGCTTTCAAACGTAACACCATAGTCATTATACCAACAAAAAAGGTGCGGATAGATGTACAAATTTTTGAACAATAAGTTTGACAGCACACGTATCAAAAACATTAACTGGAATTGTACAAAGACGGATAGAAAAACTGGTTGAAGAAGTACTAGGAGAAGATCAATTTGGGATTAGGCAAAGCCGAAGAAGGCGGGGTCATTTTAGCTTTAAGAGTTATAATGAAGAAAACAATAGAGGAGAAAGCGTGTATATAGAGTTTAAGATCTGGAAAACGCATTCGACAATAAAATGGAAAAAAATGTTTGAAATAATCAAAAACATTTGAAAAAGTTTTATAGATAGACGGATAGTAGTACATAGCTTATACACAGAGCAAACGGCTGTAATAGAATTAGAGCAGGAACGTAGAGAAGTAAATATTAAAAAGGAGCAAGGCAGGAATGTCTCCAATCCCCATTAATTTTTACCTTGCATATCGGAGAAGCAACGAGCACTGTCATATGCAAAAAACAATTGGAATTAGTAAGAAGATACAAACGATTGATATACTTAGATGATATAGCGGTATTAGCATTGAAACTTCTATCGTGGGCACCAGTGAAATGTATTTAGTAAAACTTTATGAGGACTTATAATTTTTCTTTATTTGATTTGATTATGGAGTGGGTCAATTAGTGAACAAAACCTCGGTGGACCCACGAGCTTTACTATATTCGCGGCTTAGTCTGGGAATTACCCTAAGGGTGAGCAATGAGTTTGGGCGTGGATATAGGGTGGGCTCAACTACAAACGAGAACAAAAAACGTAAATGGACGCCACTGCATCTATATAGACAATAAACAAAACTAAAGTATCCTACAGGAAGACGCAGAAACCTATAGGATATATTGATTACCAAAAAACATACAAATTACAATAAACAATACCTCTGGAAACCTCTAGGACCTCTGCTCCAGCTTCCGCGATGTCGGACCTGCAAGAAAATGTCACACAAAAAAAATAAAAAATAAGACACTGTTTGTGCCTTACAATAACAAAATATTTCGATCTTTATAGATCGATTGGCCTGAATTTAAAATCTCAATAACACCTTACCTATGAAAAAATACTCTACTGGACATTACTTATTCCGTTTCTATTACCTGGTACTGTATCAACTTTTTCTACATTCAAAATTTTGCTGATCTAATTTAGACAATGCTAATTTCAATTAGTGAAATAAAAAGACGAAGGTATTAATTCAAAATTTAATTTAAGTGTAATTCTCTTTTGTTGCAAAAATTATTTACAAAAAAAATTAATAATCAATATATAATAAGTTTCAAAAATTTCTTAATGTGTTTCTCTATAATCAAAATAATCAACATAAGGTAAGTTTCAAAAAATCTCTGAATTTGCTTCTCTACTTAGAGAGGTCTTAGCATTTATAAATTATTTAATACAGTCTGGGTTCTTAAACATCCATAAAACAGATCTGTTCTGGCTTACAAGATTTTATCTAAAGAACTTGTTACATAAACAGTTCATATGGCTTAAGCATGAAATTAAAAAAGTCAGTTCAACATATGTTAGAAGCAGCTTAGGTATTCTACTAATCACAACATATTGCAAGAAAACATCTTTCAATCAAAGGTGGATTTTATACATATTTTTATCAATTAACATGTGCATTATATACGTGCTTTGAATAACAACTTTTAAATTATCTAAAGGTTCAAAAATTTCTCTTATAAAAAAATTTAGTTCTGAACAAAAAGTATTTGACCTATCAAATTTCTAGGGTATAAATTTCAAACTGATTTTTACGTGAGATTTGAGCATAAATACATCTTGCAAACAAACTTGAAATTTACATTCTTTAACAAAAGTTTCTTATGATTTAGTAAATGTTAAATCAAAGCTTTAACCGTACGTAAAATTAATTTTCAGTAAATAGTTTTATAAGTACCTGATTGATTTCGTTTTAATTATACAACGGCGATGCTGACGAACTTAATAGATGAACTAAGACACATAGCATTCCATCCCCTTGAAATTCAGAAAGATACAAAACATGCCTGTATTAGTTACAATCCTTCGGACAGCTTCAAAACAAACAATTTCACAATACACCACCAAATTCTAATTCCATGTTTAAGCGTGTTTCTTAAATGTGCTAGAGAAATTGAACCATGTATTAGTTTTATACTAGGCTGGTTAATTACACAATGCTCACCAATAATGGACCTCCTCACCACGTGTCGTAACTGTTGCTCTAAGTTGTCTGGGCAGCTTTCACGAGAGCTCCTTCGTGAAGCCTCCACGCGGCAACCAAAAGCCCTTCCACTATCCTAGAGCTATTCTTAGCTCCCACTTACAAGCAAAGCTTCCCATCTTCAAAATGAAGTCTACGTACACGTAGTTGCTTGCAAGATGGCTGTGTTCCTTCTTTGCCAACACCCTAACTATCGCGTCACTTTTCGCGCAGGCGTTGTGTTTAACAATTGCACTAGTGGACGTCAGAACGCCTGTAGCGTATGTAATTCAAGTTACGTTCAAGGTATCCACGGATATCGAAAGTATAGGAGTCCCCATTAAATACTCCCTATAGGTGAAAACAATGCAAACGGAAAGAGGTGTTCTTCCCTATAGTACATTAAATTATTTAACGATTTTACGCTAAATGACAATTTCGTAAAATAACAACAGCTAGTAATATTTTTCTTTAGAGATATTTAACGTAACAAAAAATTTTGTTACACTGCCTCCGACCAAAAAGAAAAAAACTTTGAGGTTAATTATATCTTAATTTATACATAACCGAGAAGATTTTTTTTTATAGACAAAAACTATCGCCTTAACCAAAAGATAAATACAAAAAAGAAGCATTATATCTAATCTAAGTAAGAACAAAGTAAGTTCGAACTTTGATATCTGAGCCAAAAAAATCATGAGTGATCTCTTGAATTAAGAAGAGGAAAATGGGGTGCAACCAAATGAGTGTGTAAGTAACTCTGCGTACCACACATCCGTCAGGAGTCAATATCGGTAAGTCATAATCGGTAAAAAGTCATAATCGGTAAAAGTCAAAATATTGTAGTCTAACACTCGAGTTGCAACCAAACGGGGAACTAAAAAAACTAACCTACTTTTCAAAATATGAACTGAAATTCAAACAAAAAGCTTGACATGAACTATCGCAAAATAACAACAAAAAGATTTACTTCCTTACTATTACCCTTGACACGATAACCTTACTAATATTAATAGTAAATCAAAAACTCACATCTATATACATAAATATCAATACTGTTCCAACAATGATTACGTATTCGCTGGTCTCAAAAATTCCAGCTCAACACATTCAGCAAAACTACTAAAAATAAACCGCTCATCAAGCCAACATTCCATACTCATTGTAGCTTACTAATGAATACTTGGCTTCTTCAGCTCACAGCTATTCATAGCTCTATCGCTACTCTCTTCTTTGGGACACTCCAGTCTCAAAAAAAATCCTCAACTCTACTGTGGCCACACCAAACATCTCGAACCAAAAGCTACTCAATACTATAATGGCCTCACCAACTAGCTTACTTTAACTTACTCCAACAAAACAAACAGCACCTATCTTCCTCACTTACTCTAAGCATAACAACACATGACGTGATCAAAATACGTCTACAAACATGAAGCAACAAATATTTGTTTCGCTCCACTACGGGCTATAACAACAACACGGGCAAAATGACATTTTTGTCTTTCTCATCTACTACTACTAAATATTCCATTAATGCACATTTAAAACAACACTATTTGAGAAATTTTTCAATCTCTACCAGCAACGAAATACTGGTAAAAGTCTTCAATTTGGTCATCACCACTCTATCCCATAACTAAATTTATAATATATCCTTTGCGACACAAATACTAAAGACAACCAATCAGTCCTCTCGTACATATTCTGGATCTACGACAGAATAGGCTTTTAGATCCTTGACATGCCACCTGCCTGCCTTTGATCCATCTAAATTAATTAGGTCGTACACCACATTCGAGCACTTCTTCTTGACTACACTCAAAACAAATTTTGGAGCCAGTTTAGCGGTAAATTTATTAGCCGCGCTCGACAACACCTTATTGGCCCTCCATACTTTATTGCCAACCTCAAAAGAGATGTTCCTTCTCCTTAGATTATATCGATTACTCGACCTTTGATAAGCTACATGCAACTTCGCACGAACGTCTTCAAATACCTTAAAAATACCTTGATGGTCTGAAACATATAATGGGCGATTACCAGGAATGATTTCAACATCAGCTTCAGGAATAAATCCACTACCGTAAAATTTACCGGATATGGGGACGTGTCGGCCAAAAACCAAAAAATTCGGAGTATAACCCGTCGACTCATGCTTAGCAGAATTAATAGCAAATTGAATCTGCGCTAACTCAGTATCCCAGGTATCATGTTCTTCGAGATAGGATCGAATAGCTGTCCCTACTGTCCTATTAATCCTCTCAACAAAATTACATTGTGGCGCATAAACAGCATTATACCATATCTTTTGAATTTCAAACCTATTACATAATGACTTAAAAATTCGACCAGCTAAATTTGAACCATTATCGCAAATAATAAATTGGGGCACACCAAACATTAAAAACACTTTCTGTTCTATAAACTGTTCAACAACATGTGACTTTGCACTGCGTAGAGGATGTAGAATTGTATATTTTGAGAACCAATCTCCTACTACCAACAACCATTTAAATCCTAATTTTGAGCGAGGGAATGGACCCATAAGATCTAACGCGATAATTTGAAATGGAAACTTGGCCTCTTTTTCCTTTCCCATTAAACCTAAAGGACCTGCATTAGAAGATTTTTGCGCACCACACACTAAACATGCACGACAAAATTTCAACACATCTAAATTCATCTTGAGCCAATAATAATGTTCTTGGACTCTAGCAATTGTCTTCGAGAACCCAAAATGTCCTGCAACTGAGGGGTCATGACACGATCTGATGACTTCTTCTCTTTGAACTTTCGGCACTAAATATTTCCACTCTACTACATTTGACGACATAGGCAGGTTTGACGGAATAAACTTAAAAACAAACTCGTTCTCAACTTTCCATTGAGGGTAATTCTCAGGCGACGCCAAAATTTTCTCACGTAACGACACATACCAATTTTCTAAATTATCAAGCTTGACCTCTATTAAATTTACGACATGTTTTTCTTCTGGAGTTGCACGACTAAGACAGTCAGGAACTACATTAAACTTTCCCTTCCTGTGTACCAAATCAAACGAATGTTGTCTTAACCTTACAGCCCATCTAGCTAACTTTCCTGTAGGGTTCTGCAAATTACTCAGCCAAAGCAACGAAAAATGATCGGTTACGACCGTGAAACGAACTCCTTCGACCCATGGACGGAACTTTTCAATGGCAAAAATTACCGCAAGGCACTCCTTCTCTGTCGTTGAATAATTTCGCTCAGCACGATTAAGGGTTTTGCTGGCATACGATATAACACGTTCTTCTCCACTGACATTCTGAATTAATACGGCACCTAGGCCCGTATTACTTGCATCACACTCAATAGTAAAGGGAACGGAATAATCCGGCTGCGCCAGAAGTGGTGCAGACACTAAAGCCTCTTTAATCGACACAAAGGAAGCCTCTGCTTCTGAAGTCCACGTAACGACTTGACCTTTTTTTCTTTTCTTGACTAGATCATTGATTGGTGAAACTAAAAATGAAAAGTCCTTAATGAAACGACGGTACCAACTACACATACCAAGAAATCTTTTAACTTCAGTGGTGGTCCTTGGGCGTGGAAAATTAACCATAGCTGACACCTTATCCGGATCCGTCCTTAAAGAATTTGACCCTACTATATAACCGAGAAACTTGAGTGACTTCTTAAAAAATTCGCACTTTTCTAAATTCAACGTTAAATTTGCCTCTCGAATGCGTTCCTTGACTTCGTACAATAACTTTAGGTGTTCTTTAAACGTCGATGAGCATAGAATTATATCATCCAAATAGCAGAAAACGTATGGTTCAAATTTTGGACCGAAAATTGCATCAACTAAACGCTGTTGAGTCTGTGCAGCATTTTTAGACCAAACGGCATCGTCACAAATCTATACTGTCCCGCGAAATAACGCTAAACGCTGTTTTATCCTTCGACGATTCACTAAGAGGACCTGCCAAAATGACTTTCGCAAATCAAGACTGGAAATATAATTCGCATTACGTAACATCCCTAGGATTCTGTCTATATTAGGAAGAGGGTAGCTGTCATGGACCGTAACATCGTTTAATGCCCTTCCGTCGAAACAAAATCTATATTCTTTACTATCTTTTTTCTTAACTAACAACACAGGCGAATTCCATGGACTCTGACACGGTTCTACTACTTTTAATCGAATCATTTCATCTAACTCCTTATCCAACTCTTTACTAATATAGGGAGACATAACATAGGGTCTTTTCCTGAAGGGTTTTGTATCACCTGTATCGATATCCATCTTAATCATATTAGTACGCCCTAATTTATCAGCACTAGAAATTTCCTGAAATGAATCTATGGCAGCTTGCGCCTGTGACCTCTGATTAATCGACAAATCATCCAAATTGAGTAAGTAGTCACTATACTTTAAGGGAACTGATGATGGACCCACATACGGAACACTACTTTCCGCATCGCCTTGCATATGCCACGAATTATTCTTAAAATTTGCTATCAATCCAAATAGCTTAGCAAAATCACTACCGAATATAAATGCGTGTGGTAAAGATGGCACTACGAGAGCATTAAGAACACGACATTGTTTTCCTACTGAAATGGGCAAATCTACGATTCCTTCAACCGGTTTCAAAGCTCCATCTGCTGTAAAAATACCTTGGTTCTGTGACCTGAAAATTTTTAACTCTAACCTATCGATTAAAGGAATAGCAAGAGACCCAACTACCGATGTAGTACATCCTGAATCCAAAAGACCAGTGACATCTATATCAAATAATTTAACCATCACATATGGCCGATTATCACCAGATTTTTCAACAAATAACGAATCAGTTTTGGGCTGAGGGTTAGTACGACAAAATTTTTACTACTTTTAACCATTCAGACCACTTTTTCTACAAAATAATTCTTCTGTTCACAAATCATAACTGCCGCCTTTTGAGAAGGAATGGAATGCCGGCCGCGCAACATCCATCTCCTCACTCGTTTTTGAACATGCTGGACACTTATCACGTGTAACTCCTTTATGACCGCAACCGTAGCAAAAATTCTTTTGGGAATCTACAATATCGAAATGAATGACCATGTCGCGAACAATTCCAACACCCTGAAATAGTTTTGTTGGACCTGAAGAACTAGCATGTGTAGGTACTGGAAAAGCTTTATTATTACTTATAGTCTGAACCCGTGGAGCACACGTTTTTCGATTATCAACACGAGCTTCTGATGTAGAAGAATCTTTCAAATAAATAGGGTATTTACTCTTTACTGACGAATTAGCACTATTATGAAATTTAGCTGAGCTAGTCGACTGACTGAAAACTGATTTTGTTTCAACATCATGGCTTCCTCTAATTTTTGCATAATTTTATTAACGTAGCTGTATCCTCAATATCTGAAAGAGCAAGTTGCGATATGAATTCTGGTAATAAATTTTTCCTGAGTATCCTCACTTTTGTAATCTCCGCTGGGGTATGGGGTAGTCTACTAAATAAACTTTCAACATGAGCAACGAATAGAACAATTGGTTCATCCCTCTTTTGACGACGATTTTTTATTGTCTCCCAGATCTCTTCCTCTGAATGAGCGGGTAAAAAATCTTCTTTCAACCTACTCTCAAGGGCTTCCCAATCTTTTACGGAATCTCTAATACTTCTAAACCACACCAAGGCATTACCAACGAACAGTTCGACGGATGACTCAAACAAGTCTTTGTATGATACCTTACGTGAATGTGCCAACTCCTTTATCCTATCCAAAAAGAAATACAGCTGCTTGGGGTCTCCTGAAAATTTAACTGACCAAGAGCCAACAGGGATCGGTGGTGTAAAATATGGGAACGTATGCATAGGTGCAGCTACTGCTAACGAAGTTGTGTGACTTGCATCACTTGCACTGCTTGACCCTGGGCTCGGCTTCACCTTCTCGTACAATTCAGCTTCGACAGTAAGGATGGTTGCTAATAATTCCTTTTTAGATAGTTCAGCTTCTTTCACTTTGTCAGACGGGAGTCTCATACGTTTAACTCGACATGATACATGGACAAGCCTAGAAAGTACTCTTTTAAAGATTGAATCTCCCGAATCACCTTCAAATTCTAACACCAAATATTTTATTGAATCGATGGTAGCATTTATCTCTCTACATTCTTCCTCAAATTCTACCCTGTATACTGACAGATCTACTAAACAATCAGGTTTCCCTACTTCTTTCGCTAACAATCTACCTAGAATTTTTCTCTTTTCCATAACCGGCCTAGCACTTTCTATTCCACGGATTTTTAATTCATATTCCAGCTCTTCTTTGAGTAAATGAACAATTTGAAATGTTTCAGCCATTTTAAAAAATTTATTTTGACAACCTAAAGTTATTTTATTTCTTGACCAACTCAATATGACAAAAAAAATTCTTTAATGCGAATCAAACCTGTTGGGACATTCAAATAACTAATGCTTAAAAGACTTGAGGTTCCAGACACGATATAAATCCTATGGAAATTTATAACCAAATTAATTTTGAGTTTACCAACTAAACCAACACATTAAGGGATATTGAAATAACTTATTTTTACAAATCGAGCACCAACAAAATCGAGCCTCACACGTTGTGCGCCAGTGAAACTTCTATCGTGGGCACCAGTGAAATGTATTTAGTAAAACTTTATGAGGACTTATAATTTTTCTTTATTTGATTTGATTATGGAGTGGGTCAATTAGTGAACAAAACCTCGGTGGACCCACGAGCTTTACTATATTCGCGGCTTAGTCTGGGAATTACCCCAAGGGTGAGCAATGAGTTTGGGCGTGGATATAGGGTGGGCTCAACTACAAACGAGAACAAAAAACGTAAATGGACGCCACTGCATCTATATAGACAATAAACAAAACTAAAGTATCCTACAGGAAGACGCAGAAACCTATAGGATATATTGATTACCAAAAAACATACAAATTACAATAAACAATACCCCTGGAAACCTCTAGCACCTCTGCTCCAGCTTCCGCGATGTCGGACCTGCAAGAAAATGTCACACAAAAAAAATAAAAAATAAGACACTGTTTGTGCCTTACAATAACAAAATATTTCGATCTTTATAGATCGATTGGCCTGAATTCAAAATCTCAATAACACCTTACCTATGAAAAAATACTCTACTGGACATTACTTATTCCGTTTCTATTACCTGGTACTGTATCAACTTTTTCTACATTCAAAATTTTGCTGATCTAATTTAGACAATGCTAATTTCAATTAGTGAAATAAAAAGACGAAGGTATTAATTCAAAATTTAATTTAAGTGTAATTCTCTTTTGTTGCAAAATTATTTACAAAAAAATTAATAATCAATATATAATAAGTTTCAAAATTTCTTAATGTGTTTCTCTATAATCAAAATAATCAACATAAGGTAAGTTTCAAAAAATCTCTGAATTTGCTTCTCTACTTAGAGAGGTCTTAGCATTTATAAATTATTTAATACAGTCTGGGTTCTTAAACATCCATAAAACAGATCTGTTCTGGCTTACAAGATTTTATCTAAAGAACTTGTTACATAAACAGTTCATATGGCTTAAGCATGAAATTAAAAAAGTCAGTTCAACATATGTTAGAAGCAGCTTAGGTATTCTACTAATCACAACATATTGCAAGAAAACATCTTTCAATCAAAGGTGGATTTTATACATATTTTTATCAATTAACATGTGCATTATATACGTGCTTTGAATAACAACTTTTAAATTATCTAAAGGTTCAAAAATTTCTCTTATAAAAAAATTTAGTTCTGAACAAAAAGTATTTGACCTATCAAATTTCTAGGGTATAAATTTCAAACTGATTTTTACGTGAGATTTGAGCATAAATACATCTTGCAAACAAACTTGAAATTTACATTCTTTAACAAAAGTTTCTTATGATTTAGTAAATGTTAAATCAAAGCTTTAATCTAATTAATTTTCAGTAAATAGTTTTATAAGTGCCTGATTGATTTCGTTTTAATTATACAACGGCGATGCTGACGAACTTAATAGATGAACTAAGACACATAGCATTCCATCCCCTTGAAATTCAGAAAGATACAAAACATGCCTGTATTAGTTACAATCCTTCGGACAGCTTCAAAACAAACAATTTCACAATACACCACCAAATTCTAATTCCATGTTTAAGCGTGTTTCTTAAATGTGCTAGAGAAATTGAACCATGTATTAGTTTTATACTAGGCTGGTTAATTACACAATGCTCACCAATAATGGACCTCCTCACCACGTGTCGTAACTGTTGCTCTAAGTTGTCTGGGCAGCTTTCACGAGAGTTCCTTCGTGAAGCCTCCACGCGGCAACCAAAAGCCCTTCCACTATCCTAGAGCTATTCTTAGCTCCCACTTACAAGCAAAGCTTCCCATCTTCAAAAATGAAGTCTACGTACACGTAGTTGCTTGCAAGATGGCTGTGTTCCTTCTTTGCCAACACCCTAACTATCGCGTCACTTTTCGCGCAGGCGTTGTGTTTAACAATTGCACTAGTGGACGTCAGAACGCCTGTAGCGTATGTAATTCAAGTTACGTTCAAGGTATCCACGGATATCGAAAGTATAGGAGTCCCCATTAAATACTCCCTATAGGTGAAAACAATGCAAACGGAAAGAGGTGTTCTTCCCTATAGTACATTAAATTATTTAACGATTTCACGCTAAATGACAATTTCGTAAAATAACAACAGCTAGTAATATTTTTCTTTAGAGATATTTAACGTAACAAAAAATTTTGTTACAGCATCTAACAAAGAAGGGCTAGAACCAGTTCTTAATGAAATGGAAACAGTACTAGCAGAAAAGTACGGTATTATCAACAAGAATAAAACTAAAATATTAGTATGTAAAAAAGGGGTTAATAAGTCAAAAACCAGAATTCAAATAAGAAACGAAAACTTACAAAGGGTTAAGAATTTTTGCTACCTAGGAAATCAAATAACGCAAGATGGGAAAAGTGCAAAAAATATAAAACAAAGACTAGCACAAGTCCGTGCTACATTTAACAAGAAAAACAACTACTATATTCAAAGACAACAAACATAGAAACAAGGAAAAGGTTGCTGGAAACATACGTTTGGATCACAGCACTGTACGACTGTGAATCTTGGACAGTAGGAGAAGCGGACGGGAAAAAGATTAAAACATTTGAAGTGTTGTGCTAAGATGTGTGATGAAGATATCATGGACAGACAAAGTTAAGAAGAAAAAGGTTCTTGAAATAAGGCAAGAAAGAAACATGTGGAAAACGGTAAAGAATAGGAGAGATAGAATGATAGGAAGCATACTAAGGCATGAGGGAGTAGTGCGGAATATATTAGAAGTAGAGAAAAGAAAAAAGAGAGGTAGAGGTAAACCTAGATTGGGATATTGCACACAGATAGTGAAAGATGTAGGCTGTGGTAAGTTCAGAAAAATGTGTAGGTTAGTTCAGAATAGAAAACAACAAAGGTGCGCGTCCAGCTAGTTCTAGGACTCAAAACCTAATGATGATGATACATATTTAAATCGCAAATATAGAAATAAATATGAAAAGTTACAATAAATCGTCTTTAGATTTTTATATAATCTTTATAAATTTATAAAATATCAATATCAGTACTTTAAAAGAAAATTGCACCAAATTAGAAAATACTAAAGAGATATAAATTTATAACGAATTACTATCATACAAAGATTTATTTATAATGAAAAATTTTTTGAAAATTTCGGAATTTCTTTAAATCCAGTTCATAAATAACACTAATTTATATTTAACTTTTGTAAATATGTGCATAGCGTTACGCTTATTATAAATATTACCCGTGTCTGTAGCAAGCGGAGAACGTTCATTTTCTCTATTAAAGTTAGTTAAAAAATATTAGAGGTTTAGTCCATTTATCATTAATTGTGCAACAACGACGCTGAGCGTCTAGGAGTGAAAAGGATAAAGCTGTTAAACGAAGAATGTATTAGTTGACAGCTAAAAGGGGGTTTTAAAAAACCGGTATAAAGCAAACAAAATAAATGATTCGCTCAGGACTAATTATAGCTCAATTTATAAACTATGTGACCCGACAAGTAAGGCAGTCGCGGTATTAATTTGCTAGAGATTGGTCGGTATGAAACATTTTGAAGGGCAGTGCATTTCTTTCCAGCTAGGACAAAAATAGATACTCTGGTGAAGATTTGCTTAAAAACTTCTATTATTATTCAGTTCACTTAATCTACCTAAAAGTGTTCATATAAAATTTATCAATAACTTGTTGTTTTCAAATTTTTGTTTTGTGAATCTTTTAACTAGTAAAGATGGTTTCGTTGCATGGTGCATTTCGTTGTATATATGTTTATATTTACTTCAACTCTAACCTTAAAAGGTATCTTTTATTGTTATAGTGGCAGTGTTCTGAACTGCGTATAAGTTGAAAATTAGCAAAACATTCACAAGTCCACTGTTCGAATTTAGTCGTGTTATCCTGATTGCACACGAATTGAACACCGACTAGGGTTAGAATAAATGTGCAAGAGTATGGTCATTCAACCTAGCATACGCAAATCTTATTTTCTTGAGTAATGTATGGTTTTTGGATAGGAGTTACGTTTGCCCTAACGGCTATATCAGAGGTGACCTTTTAATGTGCGCGGTCTACATTACTGTTTAACGTATCCATATTAGACTACTCCTTTAAAAGTATTTTATCTAAGCGCAAAACTGACCACCTTACTCATTTTATGTTTGTGTAATTCTTTATTCCCTACTTGCTAGTGGCATGCATGCATTTGAATCTTTTCTGAGGGCGTTTAAATTACACTTGTCATATCAACCAAAGTTCTGTCTTTTCTTTGCAAGGTTAGATTTCGCACAATCTGATCCTTATTTATGTCGTAAGGAGAATTTAACGTTGTACGCTATTGTACGTCTTCTAACACGGGAACATTTCGCTCTTTAGGTTGCAACAGATTTATTATTTTCGTAGATAATTAACGATGTTTTTAGAAAAGTACAGCGGCCTAGCCACCTAATATTTAACCCACCAGAATATCCGTGTTTAGCGTCTCTTTAGTTAAATAAAGCTCGAAAAATTAACACCTCTGCAAACTTTTAGCTCCAATCAAATTAGCTATTTTCAAAGCAATTTCCATATATTATTTGCCTTTAGAACTATAGAGCGCAAAATCTGCTGGTTCATGATGCAATGATGGGTTTGTAAACTTAGAATTTCATCATGATTTATGTAGATTGTTGCCAAACCAATTTTTTGTTTCAACATAGTTGGAGCTTCATCTATCGTAATTGCCATAAATTTGTGAACTAAAAGTTCAATTCTTCTGGTAAAATTCTTAACGAATGTAGATATTTTCACCTCTAAACCTCTAAAACTAAAAGTTCAATTCTTCTGGTAAAATTCTTAACGAATGTAGATATTTTCACCTCTAAACCTCTAAAACTATAAGCATAAAAATGCATGATTCGGTAACATCAATTACATCAAACTTTATTGCCAAGAAATTAAATTCTTGCTAATCGTTACTGAATAATTTTCCAAATTTTTACCAACTGCCTCAGTGCAGCGTATTACAGTGTTTGTTGACAATCAAAAAACTTTAAATTATTTGAGCTTTTATTTCATCTGTAAAATTATAAAAAATGCATTTCAAGTTACATATGTAACTTCCTTGATAATTAATTTATCTTCAAGATATCTTTTGTTTTACTAATTGTTATGTTATGCGAAAATTTTTACTAGTTGGCTGTTGGTAAAACATTTTAATGAGGAAGTTTCACCTCGAAAGAGCAGTCAAGACATAGATAGAGATTCTTCCTTTTTAACTGAGCCCACGATTGAAGTAGATGGCATAAATGGTTAAAGCAAATTGAAACCTACGCAAGAAAAATTAGCTAGCTGGGGTTAAGACTGTTGAGGCGTGAACGTGGTGTAAGGATAATGGGGCTAATATTAACGAGGTAGGGGGCGCCACCTAACCAGGATTAGAAATAAAGGAGGAAACTAAAGCTCCTAAATTATGCGGATATTATTAAATCCTACTACCTAAAGATTTTTATGACACTTTAAACTTCTTTTAGAACATTTTCAGTACACTAATTGTCACTAACCTCTTACACATTCAAACATGTAAAACACACTCTTGCTCACACATTAAATTAAACAAAAGTAAAACAACAACTAACTGGAACAAATAACTTACAACACATCCAATAACACGCTTATCAAAAAAAAAGATGAATTGGACAAAGAATGAATTTATTCATATGTAATCTTAAAACGGAATTAATTCCTTACCTTTGAATTCACCATTCCGGAACATTCAATCCTGGAGGTGAAAGCGAAATGTTTATAATTCAGAAATAAGCACACAATTCAAAGGCCCAAAGAATTAAATTGGAAGTTGTAATTTTTAATATCTTCTTTGAACTAAACTTAAATTTTACGCACACATTAGAAATTACAAAATTAAAATTTTCATGCTGCAGAATTTGTATCATTCGTGCAAGTTGGAAATTACCTGACAGCAGTAACTACTTCATATCTTTAATGAAATCTATGTCTTTTAACAAATATTAATACTTTATCACGATGTGCGCATTTCGTTTGCAAAAGTTTTTCTTCAACCAACAAAAACTTAATAAAGTAAACTTATTACATCGATAATTCCTTAAGAAAATGTGTTAAATTATTAACATCAAACTAGCAAAAACTAAATAACAAACATCAATGTTAATAACAGGTGGTGGAAATTCCTTATGTATATTTTAATAAACTGGACAGCCCTAAAATTTTGACGAAATCACGCTACTTCAGTATAAAAAAAAACAGCATTTGTCTGACCCTAAATTAGGATATGGTATCATACCTCCAGGTGCATGAAAGAAAAATACCTATCTACCCTAAAAGTAACCTAGTTACAGCATAATAAGTCTCTTTGCCTAATACAAAACAACTTCAACTACTAATTGTTATCTTCCACGTGCGAAATATCCGTGATATCCTTTCTGTCGGCACTTCTATGTGATGTTTAAAATCAAATAAATTTAGTAAAAGTAGAATTAAGCCGATACAGCTTCTATCAATAATTCTTGCATAATTGCGATAAAACACAAAGACACAGTTCCACAATTAAATCTTTACATTTGAGCGTATAATTAAAAATCGTACATAAATGGTATGTTACGGTCACTATTCTACTTCTAAACATTTCGATATCTTTTGTAGAAGTTGATATTATTTTGAAAGTTCAAATTATAGTATGTTCAAGCTGGGCAACCCATTTCACTAATTTCTCGTTTATACTGTGAATTCTTATTTGCTATTATCTTACGACATATGTTCCTGTAGTCTAGTTTGAGATTGCTCTCCATAACCATGTTGTCTATATAATTTAAAAGTCCCTCTTTGAACTTGGTTACTTTGTTCCATGCTTTGTCAATATATGTACAACTTCTTTATAGTTTTACTGTAACTTAAGCGAGTAATTATATACGTACATTTTCAGTGAAGTATGCGCTTGTGTAATTGCTCGTTTATGGTTAGGTTTTAAGTTTTACATGCAACGTGACGTATACATTAATGGTTTCTTTTTATCCCGGTTTTTACGCCTTTGCTACTACTTTGTTCTTGATCAACTATTAATATTCAAGATACGTGTGACTAGTAGATAGTTAGTTGGTTGTTGACACTAATGAAACTTGGCAGTTACAAGTTATCATTGAGATCTGCTGAAAATTAATTCCTGCAGCCCTTGCGATGTCACCTTGGTAAATTTTTGAAGAAAATCCTAACCTTTATTAACTGCAGTGAAATTCTAAACACTATACGACTTCCAGCTGTGATATTTATCTTTACCAACCAATTAACTTGAACGTTCGATTTACTTTATTACTTATTGTACCATCAGATCGCCGTGGCACACGCCAATGTAATATTTAGTGGTATGTATGAGGTGTATCTCTTTTTATATCATTGTACCTTATTGAAGTAAGCTCAGTTGTTTTGCGTGCGTTGACTTCGATAACCACAAATTGTAGAAGTAGTGGACGTTTAAAACTATGTGCAATTTTAACATGCGGAATCTTCAGGTAGTAAACTGCAACAACTGCAACTTTGGCGGTGATGGCAGGACGAGAAGTGGTCGACTATTTGCGCAACTCAAAACATGTTAATACATCAATAGCACCATAGCTACGAACACCTTCCTTTATACAACTTCGTACAACAACTGGCGCACGGCACACCACAACACAAAAGCACTTAAAGGTTATTCGCTGTAAAAGCGTAGATTATACTATACACGACGGAGGGGAATTACGATAATTTTCTTTGAACTAGAATTACAAACGGAACACCAGTTCTACGTTTGTCAGTACTGTTTTATAATACTATTTTGCATTTAGAGCATGTCACTAATAAAATTACATTTAGTATATAGTTGCTTGCTTTGTGAATAAAGTTTCTATTTATATTAAGGCGGGCCCATATGTAGAGGGCCCGTATTTTAGGGTGTACATGAAAAAACGTTTTTGTATTTGTCCATGTCTCCTATTATGCTCGACGCTAAGAAATACGCGCGCTTTCAGTCTAAGGACGGGTATAGGATTGATATATTCACTTAACTTTCCCATTAGATGTATATTGTAATATATAAATATCTGTAGCCTAGAGTTTGATTCATTTCTTGTGTTAACTTTAACAATGTGGTTTATGCGTGTAGTTGAGATTATTCTTACTTAATATAATGCTTCCTCCTTCGGTACCTTTTAGTTTCTTTTTCTAGGTGTACGCGTACGCACGGTAAGTTGTACGGAAACTTTCTTTCTTCGTTTGTATTATATTGTTCCCCTATTTATTTCTGAAACTTTGAAACGACAACGTTTGTATTACTTATACGGCCATATCATTGACGTTCTTTCAGAGTATTTTATGTACTTGTAGTTTTACCGCCATGTGTGGTTTACTACCCACGCAATTCTTTTCAAGCATCTAAGCCGTATACATGGGCACATTCTTTTCTATCTGCCGTTCTGCCACTTTTCCAGTTTCTACTCCTCTTTTTTATTTTATACGGTACTTTTTGGGCAGCTGCCTCATATGGACCGACACAAGCTGTGCTACAATTATGGACGTTATCAAAAGAATTAAAATTTTGTAAATATTTAAAACATACCGACGATCGAACACAAATTTAATACAAGGCCACACACGTCCACTAGGCACCTCTTAGGTACTCTTCTCGCGACCAAAATTTAATGCATGGCGATCAGGTCTATAATTTAGAATAGTTCAAATTAACATTCAAAAAATCGCCTCCAAAATGATTAGGATCATCTAACGAGCTACCAAAACTCCAAACGTACATCATTCTACGATATAACAAACAAGACGACAAGTTTGAAACTAAGGAAATCAAACAAATTCGAGTCGTTTACACCAAAATAGTCCCAGGATTTGTTATTATTGAAAATTGATAACTAAACAATAAGTGTCTGGAAAATAAATATGGCCCACGTGGTTATGAACGATGCCAATATCGCAGCTAAAGACATTCCGTTTGTGTTTGTAATAGAAGATAATTGCGCATGTAGGCTATTCTTAATTCGCGTATTTTTATATTTCAAATTTCAGTGTCAAGCAGAAAAATCTGTAGCGTATTGTGTGTTAGAGTGTGGGTGTGCGGGTGTGCGCACTTGTTTGCGCGTGTGCGTATGCTCATTTGAGCGTGTGTATGCGTACGTAATTTTGAAGTACCTTTGAACATATGCTGTCTTTCGTAATGCTATACTGAGTTACAAATAGGACAAACATATTAGTAATTGACAATGATGAAAAAACTCATCCCATCGCTGAAATGTGGTCTTACTTTTTTTCTCGCTCGAAGAACCCTGTCCGCTCATTTTTATTTTAATATCGCGCATGAAAGTAATCGTTCTATTATTTCTATTGTATTGTTACGAGCTACTGTTAGGCAACCCATCAAACACAAAAGCGCCGTAAGCAATGTATATTATACCGAAGCCTCGAATTTTCTAGCATATACCGGAGTATGAGTCATCTATTTAATTATAGGGTATATATAAGATCAGTGATTAATGTAGGAGTTAGTCTATATCAGAATGTCGTATATAAATCATCCCGTATATAGTTAGTTGTTTATTACGTTCTGAAGGTCCTTTAGTAAATATAAATTTGTGTTATTTGAACGTCTATATTGTACCGTCAGCGTGTAGAATACATAAATAGACAAAAGTGTAATAAATAAATAGTAGTGTAAGTGTTATTAATAGACCTATGGTTAAGAATTTAGTTTAAGAAGGTAATAGTGCTTGTAAATAACATTGGTGTGATAGTGCTTCATTGTTAAGTGGACTGAAAACATCTATAAATAAGGCATATACTGTTAATTAGACTTCTGAACAGTGAGTAATAAAGACTTGTTATTACTTGTTTTAAATTGGTGAAACGCGTTAATAGTAGCCCGCTACACTGGTGTCAGGCTCTGTGGGGTATATAGTGACTAATTTAAAAGAAAAACACACACAAGTCTAAAGACATTTAAGTAGTTTGTATATGCCAGTTACAAGAAGCCAAAGCAAAATGGACGCAGAAACTTTAACAAATTTTCTTAAGGATTTTAAATCCAGTATGGAAGAGAGGTCTGCTAAACTAGAAGTGACGCTTAGTGAAAACGTAGTGATGTCAGTTGAACTGGAATCAAACCCTAAAGAAAAGTTAAGTGAAAATGCTACGCAAATGGAAGAAAGGTTTAGTGAAAATGCGGCGAAAATGGAAGAGTTAAACGAAAAGACGGCCACATTAAAACAAAGATTAATGAAAAGCTCCATTGCATTGAAAGAAGATGTCACTGAACAAGTAAAAATAGTTGAGCAAAAGTTGGACAGTAAAGTGGTAAAAATGGAAGAAGATGTGATGAGGCTGCAAGAACAAATGATTTCACTAACAACGCGGCCACTTGAATTAGCAAACCAAGTTGTAAATCAGAACATTTCAGAAACAAAAAGCATGGAAGGAAGCGAGTCATTACCGTCAAAAAAAGTGAAACCACACACGTTCGATGGTAAAACACCTTGCCCTACATATTTGAAACAACTTGAAGCTGCTGCAATAGCCAACGTTTGGTGCAACAAAGAGAAGGCTCTAATGGTGGCCCTACGGAGGGAAGCTCTTAACATCTTGCAAACAATTTCTGATCACCAGCAGAATGATTACGGCCTCTTAACAGCGAAACATAAGACGAAATATGGAGACGCTCATCTTCAACAGGTTTACCATGCACAAGTTGAGAACCTCTCGCAAAAGACGAATGAAAGCCTGCAAGAATTCAAAGCTGACATTGCCAGATTAGTTAAATTGGCATACCCAACGGCACCAGATAGCTTCCTCGAACAACTGGCTGTTCAAACGTTTGTGGATGGCGTTAAAGGCTGCGAAATACAGCAAGCGCTAGGATTAGAACGGCCAAAAATGTTAGATGACGCACTGGTTCATGCGCTTGAATTTGAAACAGCTACGCAGACATCACACAGGGCGAGTAACAAAGTTCGGTCTGCCTTAGAAGAACCTGGTCAATCGAAGAACAGCGTAGAAAAAATAATCAACCGTGTGGCGGAAAGGCTGGAAGGACGACGACCGTGCATTTATATTTCCAATGCTCCACCAGAAGGTACTACATTGGGCAGGAGGCGAGTTTTTTGTTACCTGGAAATTTAAAATTTTGCCAAACCCTTGCCGTTCCAGGCAAGGTAAGTATCTTTAACGTGCCTGACAACACTCACACACGGGACCTCCATTTAACCTCTCATCCGAACGAGGGCGTAATTTTTGTGAAAAATGCTCACCTGTCATTTTTCAAGCAGTCGGCCGTGTCGTGATTTGAACCCAGGACCTTGGGATTCGTAGTGTTACGCTTACTACATTGATCCACGGCGACGCCTGGAAGAACGACGACCACAGCGAAGGCGTCTACGATGCTGGAGCTACGATAAAGTTGATCATATACAGAGACCCTGCACTCAACTAAAAAAAAAATAACCGGTTGAGCAATAGAAAAAACTAAAGCAAGTCGACGTAAGAGGGCGGACGTCGACAGCACAACGTAGTGCCCCGGAGATTATCATCCGTGCTGCATTGTTGATGGGAAGTCTGGACGGCATTTATCGATGGTGGAATTAATGGTAGGATTGTCCGATTACTCGTGGATACAGGAGCAACAAGGACTATTGTGAGACCAGATTTGGTTGGTCGTGGAAAAGTGCTACCTGCATCGGTATGTCTTCGAGAGGCAAGTGGTGAGAAAGTTTCTACTCACGGAGAGACTGCCGTTACGTCGGCAATTGGAGACAAACTAATTAATCATCGGGTGTTGGAGGCTGAAATTACAGAAGTGATTGCGGGAATGGATCTTATGAGAGAATATGGGTTTCATGTAAACATGAAAGAAAATATGCTTCGGATAGATTATGATGAGATTCCATTTCAAGGGACGAGTAACCAAGCGATGCAAGTTCGAATGATTTGTGATAGAAAAATACCCGAGCAGACGGAAATGATCGTGATGGGACGCCCGGATGGCACTATCCGGGAAGGACAAGTATGCATGATGGAAGCAATTGAATCCGGAATTGGTCAGGAGGGATTACTGATTCGAAGAAAACTGGTAAAGTCTCGAAATATAATACCAGTGAGGGTGCTAAACATTAATCCGCATACGGTGACCCTAAAGAAAGACATGACTGTGGGAAGTTGCATTCCAGTATGCCATATTAAACGTAGTATGGACAACACAAAAGATAAACTAGCCAACGGTTGTTCACAGAAATTTCTGGATATGTTGATACCTTCGCGTCAAGGATTAAACGGCGACCAATTGGGTAAGGTAAAAGAACTGGTCGGATGATACCGAAGTGTGTTTGCACTGGATGATAGTAAGAAAGCAAAAACGAACGTTGTGCAACACATGATCAATACTGGAGATGCGCAACCGATACGACAACATCCCAGGCGGCTTCCTTTGGCAAAACGTAAGGCAACCGGGCAAATCATCACGGGTATTGAAAAACAGGGAGTAATTAAGCCCTCGAATAGTCTATGAGCATCCCCGGTGGTGGCTGTCAAGAAAAAGGATGGGTCGACAAGGTTTTGTGTAGACTACCGGCGGCTTAACAATGTGACAAAGAAAGACAACTATCCTTTGCCCAGAATTGATGACACCTTATATACTCTATCCGGATCTCAATGATTATCGACCTTGGACTTGAAAAGCGGATACTGGCAGGTAGGCTTGGAGCCAAACAATAAACAGAAAACTGCATTTACAATTGGAACTGGATTATGGCAGTTTAAGTTCATGCCCTTTGGATTGTGCAATGCCCCTGCTACTTTTGAACGTTTGATAAAGTCGATACTACGTGGATTGTCCTGGAAAACATGTCTGGTGTACCTAGACGACGTGATAGTTTTAGGCGGATCTTTTAAAGAACACGGGGTAAACCTTATCTTGAGCCACAAGAAATGTCACCTATTTGGAAAAGAGGTGAAATACCTAGGACATGACATTTCGGAGACCGGAATAAGAGCTGACTCTGACAAAATAAAAACGGTACAAGAGTGGCCTACACCGGCGGATATACACCAACTACGCAGTTTTCTAAGATTGTGCACATATTACCGCCGTTTTATACTTGGGTTTGCGAACATTGATAAACCGTTGACGAAATTAACTAAAAATAGACAAGAATATAATTGGAATGACGACTGCCACTGCGAATTTGAACAATTGAAACGGCTACTAGTTACAGCACCAATTCTGAGTTATCCACGATGAAGAGCAAATTTGTGTTGGATACCATGCCAGTAACACAGCTATAGGAAGCGTTCTTTCTCAAGTGCAGGACGGACAAGAAAAAGTTATTGTGTATTTCAGCAAGGTCTTATGGTGGCAGGAAAGGAACTATAGTGTGACAAGAAAGGAGCTGTTGGCCGTCGCCAAATCCGTTGAGCACTTTTATAAGTACTTATACGGCCGTAAATTCCTGTTAAGAACAGACCATGCTGCACTAAAATGGTTACTGCAGTTTCGAAATCCTAAAGGGCAAGTTGCAAGGTGGATAGAACGGCTGCAGGAATATGACTTTGACACAGAACATAGTGTAGGAACTAGCCATAGGAATGCAGACGCCCTGTCCGGTAGACTGCAGTCATTGCTCCAAGATGGAAGAGAACATAAGTGTCATCCGTAGAGTGACGGTAACCGATGATACTTGGCAACCTGCAAAAATACGAGAAGAGCAGAAGAATGACGCTGAATTGGGACGTATTCTTGGGTGGAAAGGTAGAGGACAACGAACAGCTTGGGAAGAAATTAGTATTTCAAGTAGGAGCCTGAAGGCATACTGGGCACAGTGGGACTCCTTGGTGATTGAAAATAGAATCTTGAAACGACGCCTGGAATGTGAAGATGGCACTGAGAAACGACTTCAAGTGATAGTGTCGAGAAGCAGAGTGCCGGTAATGTCGCAGCATTTGCACGATGGTATTTCCGAAAGGCACTTTGGGGTGAAAAAACTCTCGAAAGAGTGAGAGAAAGATTCTATTGGGTAAACTGCAAAGAAGATGTGAAGGAGTGGTGCCGGAATTGTGAGTTGTGTGCCTCTGGAAATTGCCCGGTTACAAAACGGAAAGCTTTAATGATACAGTATAACGTAGGGAATCCGTTTGAGAGGGTGGCCATTGATATAGCTGGTCCGTTTCCTGAATCAGAAAAAAGAAATAAATACATCTTGGTTGCAATGGATTAATTTACCAAATGGCCGGAGGCGTATGCTATACCTAACCAACAAGCCAAGACGGTTGCAGATGTACTAGTGAGGAAGTTGTTTTGTCGCTTTGGTGTTCCGTTGGAATTACACTCCGATCAAGGTCGGAACTTCGAATCAGCGTTGTTTTAGAACGTCTGCAAACATCTTGGAATCATGAAGACTAGAACCACGCCACTTCATCCTCAATCGGATGGAATGGTTGACAGAATAAACAGGACGTTAGGAAAGTACCTAGGCAAAGTTGTCTCTAAACCTCCAGCTTGCGTAATGTTAGGACGTGAATTGCGGCTACCATGTAATCTTCAGTTTGGATTTAAATCTGGAGAAGACATCGCAGGTAAAGATTACATTAGTAAGATCCGTGAAAGATCAAATAGCATTCACGAAAACGTCGGAAAGAATATCCAGGCAGAGAGCGATCGAATGATATTACAATATGACACGAGAGTACAAGAAAGTGGTTACCAACCTGGTGATTTAGTGTGGTTGTACAATCCACAAAGAAAGCGTGGGTTGTCGTCAAAATTACAAAGACAATGGGAAGGCCCGTACGAAGTGTTAAAAAGGAATAATGATGTAGTGTACCGGATCAGAAGATCTCCCCGTCGTAAACCGAAAATGGTACACTTTGACCGTTTAACATCGTACGCTGGCAACAACCAGAAAGAGTTATTAAGTGTGAGCCAAATGTAGATTTTAAGAGTTTCATGGGGGCGTATGGTAGTTCCACTAAGGCGAGATTTGGCGTTGTTGTTGAAAAACAGCAAGATCTGTTTAGAGCACCAGAAGGGTATTTCCTTGCACATTGCGTAGCTCAAGATTTGCAAATGTCAATGGGGATAACTGTTGTATTCAAGAAAAAGTTTGAATGTGTGGACGAATTAGTACAACAGCAGCTAACAGTAGGAAAGGCTTTGGTTCTTCAGGATAGAAATTGTTATGTTTACTATCTGGTCACCAAAAATTCTTCATGGCAGAGACCTATTTATGGGCATCTATGACGGGCTTTGTTTAATCTTAGGGCTCAGATGATGGAAAATGGAGTAACAAGACTAACGGTGTCCAAGCTAGGCTGTGGACTGGATCGCTTAGATTGGAGAATAGTCCGAAATATGCTAGAAGTAATTTTCCAGGAAACCAACGTCCGGGTCCTTGTTTGTTGCTATCAACCGGTTGCCTACCAAGACCAAGAAAAGAGTGTTGACTGTTATTTCTAACCAGAGGAGATAGCTGCCGATACCGTCATCAGTCACCGAATTGGCGTCAAAATATATTTACATTTACGAAACGTAACGGTTTTAAAGAGGGGCAGTGCTACGAGCTACTATTAGGCAACCCGTCAAACACACAAGCGCCGTAAGCAATGTATATTCTACAGAAGCCTCGATTTTTTTAGCATATACCGGAGTATGAGTCATCTATTTAATTGTAGGATATATATAAGATCGGTGATTAATGTAGGAGTTAGTCTATATCAGAATGTCGTATATAAATCATCTCGTATATAGTTTGTTGTTCATTACGTTCTGAAAGTTCTTTAGTAAATATAAATTTGTGTTATGTGAACGTGTATATTGTACCGCCAGCTTGTAGAATACATAAATAGACAAATGTGTAATAAATAAATAGTACTGTTAGTGTTGTTAATAGACCTATGGATAAGAATTTAGTTTAAGAAGATATTAGTGCTTGTAAATAACATTGGTGTGATAGTGCTTCATTGTTAAGTAGACTGAAAACATCTATAAATAAGGCATATACTGTTAATTAGACTTGTAAACAGTGAGTAATAAAGACTTGTTATTACTTGTTTTAAATTGGTGAAACGCGTTAATAGTAGCCCGCTATAGTATGTTCAGAATGCAGTTAAGACACGTAATGTGTACATGTATTAACCGAGTTTATTCTGTATAGTATATTAAATAGATAGCACCGTGCTTTTTAAATTATTTGTTAAGATAAATAGTCCCAAAATGATTCTAGAAAGATCACAAATCAAATTCAAGTGCGATGGGTCGATTTACTTTATCACTTAACAGCGCCTTTTGCTGTTGATATGGTACGGAACACAATTTTGCCTACGTATTCGGTACACAATCGTTGGAACAGAGTGGTAACTTATGCAAACACATTCAATTGATGTTTGATTGCAATTTTTTGTGATTTCTGTTCACTTGATAAGACTTGCTTTTCGCTCTTACCTTCTACCGAAAACATCTTACACAGTCGACTGGCCGACTGGCGTAGGTTGGACTTACCCCAGTTATATTATTCGACAAATAACTCGTTTATTTGGATTTGAATGTTTAAATATGATTATAAAAAACCGCACAAAAGTATCTGAGTTACTATTCGGTATGCTTATCCAGGCATATGCTTATTAGTCCTTATTTGGTTGAAGATGAGAACATTCAGTTATTATTCACCTAGACTACTATCGGAGGAAATTATGAAACCTTAAGAGCGTTTTCACATTATGCTGTTGCGGCACGGTTTACCGCATACTATACACGGTCCGCGAAACATCTAAAAGTATCGTTCAGGCTTGTAGTTCGTACGACGTTGACAGATTATGTAGGTAGTAGTGAGTTTATTTATAATAAAAAAAAGACGTGTAATTATTTTAACATTAATGCACTATAAAAAGAAAAAACGAGAAATTAAGTATCGAAAATATTGAGTGCATCCGTTAATAAAATTCTATCAGGTCAATTATTTTATATTTGTATCGCTTTTTGACATCTTTTACGATGTTAATCATTTAGTACATCTATCTGGCAACCTCGCATCCGTTGCCGCAAAGCAACTAGTGTGAAAGCACCCATTTACTTGTATTGACGTTCAAATTCCGTGCAGTATTAAAACCGTCCAGTTGATGACCGCCAGCAGCATTCTGTCTGCGGATTCCGCAGGCCGCACAGGTCATTTTTCCGTGTCGCAATAATCTGAAAGCATCTCATTTAAAGTAAGGTAAAACTTGTGCACGCGGTACCGCAGGGGTAAACGGCGCCACAACTGCATAGTGTGAAATGAAAGCACTCTTACTGTGCCTAAACTGTAAAAGTACACGGCGATGGTTTCGCAGAGTGGCACAATGAGCCACACAACTAAACATATCCTGGACTTATGATTTTTTGAAAATACAATTGGTTCTGGTAAAATAAAATTCGTATACGCTCCTCATTTACCTTAGCTGATGGCACAAACGTAAATATTTCAGACGTTATAGAATCAGCACTTCGGTTAGAAAATCTGAAAGCAAATATTGGAGAACGGAGGCAACAGATAAAAACTAAATACTCCCTGTATGTTTGTTGTGGTTTGTTTTGTATTTTTCTTAATCTTCTTTGACAGTGGTTTAATTCCCAAAGAAGATTAAGAAAGATAAAAACTAATTTTTTAATAAATTCATTAGGAGATCATATACTTGTTTGAGTTTAGATGAACAAGATTACTACGGGTGATATTTTCGTTGATTATTATTCAGCTGATCTATACTCATTCCACTGACATACACGATGAAAATCACATGACAATTTAAATATTCAATCAAATAAAATAGAACGCTTACCTTAGAAACATGGCATTTTGTAACAGAGACTTGACAGTGATACTTTATTGTCCTCTTATTTGCCTTAAATTTCATATTTACCGAATAAGTTTTTAAATTTTATTCCAATGCTATTTGTAAAATTGCTTTTTAAGGTTTAACACGGAGAACTTTACAGAATTGAATCCGCGATACTGACAGATGTTCTTTGCCGCTTTTCATATTCGCCTTTAAGTTTGCGAATACGATCAACGTGCTTTACATACCATCAGAGACGAGAATTAGCTGTCAACTGATTTCAATTTAAGTTTGTTACGTTTATTTTCGACGATGGATTCAGATGCGTCCTTATTGTGGTAATTCGTTTTTATTCACCTAGCTTCTGTTTCTATTCAAAACTTCATACTGTATTTTTACCTCGTTACAATAGTACGCGCAATCATAACATTTCTAGTCAAATCTATTCATGCTAAAAATGAAAATTTGTTCGATGGTTAAATGGTTTATATCCGGTATATTTTATTTTTCTACAATGAATACGCTTACTAATAATTCCGCAACTCAAACCAATTGTGCTTTAAAAACGAAACTTTATGCTATAATTAATTAGTCGAGACATTGTTGGATATATTAGTTGATTTGTTAAACATTCCGAGAACATAATTACTTTCCCTGTTGTTTCATTCTAAACCTTACTAAATAGTGTATTGAACTATTCCGATAAAACCGTATTTTCCAGTTTCAGTCGTTCAATAACGCGAATGTTTGCATTTCAAATTCGTGTTATTTGAACTCATTTTAACATTTGATTCTGCAGCTTGTGCGTCGATGCACTTGTAAAAAACTACTCGTTCTGTTACTCCAAGAGCGGTGCACGTTTCTGCTGTATCAAATGTGTAGATTTGGTGTGGACCGCTCTTAGCTGAAGGCTAAATTGCTTGTTGCGTAGCCAGATTATCTCTTGATGTAAATCAACTGCTCTTACATGTAGACCGCCGTTGCAATTACTGTAGTAGCATGGTTATGGCCGGCTTCCGCGGCGATGATGCTGTCAATTCGCTTCCGACGTCTGAACAGATAAGTATCCCGACGCATGTATGTGACTTGTTTTCCTTTGCTAACGTACCCAGGGATAAACCCAATTTGAAATGAGATACGCTAATGTTTGTTCTGGTAAAATCCTTACTTGAAAAGTTTGGAACTTTAATGCTTTTGCTTTTTGTACTTAGCCTATCTGCTTATACGAAAGTATCAGCAGTATTCTTTTTTTAATGATTAGAGTTATAACAAATGTTTCCTATGGTAAAATCCTTACTAGAAAGGTTTCTAAATTTAATGTTTTTTTAATTAACGCATCCGCTTATACGAATGTATCAGCGTTATTCTTTTTGGTACTGATTAGATTTATTGAATGTTAGCTACGAACTGCGCGCTTCGTGGAATAATTAGTAAATTTGTCCATAGAGTAAAATTGTTTTATTAAATAGTAACCTTAGTTAATTTTGTTTTGTTATTTTGATAGAAATTACTATATTCGTGTTTTTTAATATTGTAAATAGAAAATCGTTGGCGATGTATTATTTTGTGTTGCTAGGAACCCCTCCCCTCCCGCATTGGAAGTTAACCTGGTATATTTACGTTTTCTTCCGGCTACGTCATTGTACGTAGCAAGTTCCTAGAATTACTATAAGAGATTTCTTTTAATAATAATTGTTTTCTATTTTAATGTATAAATGTAGGTACAGTGGTATTTGAGCCTAAAAAAATTTTGAATGGCGCGAGAAAATCCCTTTAAAGAGGGCATCTTCTTGATATCTACCACAAAGGACCGCTGACTCAACCTTAGGAACCCTTGCTTTTTTAAAATAGCAGGCACAACGCCACCTCAAATATGACTTTGCCTTCTTTTCTATGCCCTACTTGGAATTTTGATGGTCCCCACTTAGGACTTCGCGCCCAACTTTTTACAAGCCCCCCTTCACTTGGACTGCCAAGGTCATTTATTTCCATAGCATCAGGGCTGTGACTGGAATGCTCTTGTAGCACCCTCGGCATTCCACTAAATTACTTATATACAGATATGGTCCACTCGTTTCCACTCTTCATTTCCTACGTCGAAAAGACTGTGGGAAAAAAGTTAGGGTTCTTAGAAAAAATCGCTTAGTTGGTAGGATGAATATATCTATTGCTCGTGTCATGGACCGAGAAAATTCTAAATCAAATCACTTTATTTATAGCTGATGAGGGAAAGAATAAGTTAATCACTACCACAGGTGCTCCAGTTTGACTTATTAATAAAATTTTTCAATATATTATACATATATATATATATATATATATATATAATATATATATATATATATATAAATATATATAAAGTATAAAAAAATTATGGGCAAGTGACTCAAATTCAGCCACAAGGGCATCCTGTAGACGCGCTTCGCTCTAAAGATTAGCACAAAGTCGTGTAGCATTTAACAAGAAAAAACAACTACTGTGTTCAAAGACAACAAATAGAAAAAAGGGAAACGATTACGAAAGCATATGTGTGGAGCGCAGCACTGTACGTCTGTGAAACTTAAACAGTAGGTAAAGTTGACAGGAAAAAGATAGAAGCATTTTGGAATGTGGTGCTACAAACATATGATGAAGATAACATGAACAGATAAAGTTAAGAATAAAGAGGTTCTAGAAATGATAAGGTAATAAAGAAATATGTACAAAACATTAATAAGTAAAAAAGATAGAATGATCGGACGCATACTAAGGCATGAGAGAATATCGGGACATATATTAGAAGCAGAGAGTCAAAAAAGAGAGGTAAAGGTAAACGTAGATTAGACTATTATATACAGATAGTGAAAGATGTAGCCTGTGTGAATTTTATGAAATTATACAAGTTACCTCAAAATGCAAACCAATGCAGCTACACATACAACCAGTTGGAGGTCGGAATACCTTATGATGAGAAAAGTAATTGTATTTAAACCTGATGATTATCATAAGCAACTACACGTTTTGACGTTGTAATATTCTCAACAAATGTTAAAGGAGTAATTGGAAAACTATTGATTTAGCAAATGTCTAAATAGTGGGAGATCTTAATAGCCATCAGGTTGCTTAACTTTCAACGCGTACCATTGAAGATCTGTAAAATAGGGTATATCTTTAGAAAACAATAGAAAAAGAATACTGCAAACGATAAAAAGATATTAACATGTTTAGCTGTATTTATCAAGAAAAACCAACTACTGTGTTCAAAGACAACAAAAATAGAAACAAAGAAAAGATTGCTAAAAGCATATGCATGAAGCAGTTTACTGTACGACTGTGAAACGTGGACAATAGGAGAAATGGACAAGAAAAGGATAGATGCCCTTGAATAGTTAAGCTACAAACGGACACACAAGAAAAAGTGTTAACACTGTTATAGAACCAAAGCAATCTTGGCTAGGTCACGATTCAAATACACAATAATATCATCTTTTAGAGTCGACCATCAAAGTTGTGACAGTATGCAAACGTTAATTAATGAAATGCGATGAGTGTGAGCTGTAAAACAAAATAACCCAATGCACTTTTGCTGCTAGTAAACTTAGTTTAAAATTTTTTTAAGACACAGAAATTGTTATGATAATCACAACAAAAATAAAATTTCATTATCCTGATTTGATTGACTGTATTAGGTTTCTAGTACCTTCGTCTGGAGGTTCTGGCAATTTAGCAATGATCCACTTTAAGTTGATTGTACTATTCACCCAACGATGCAATTTCATTACCTGCTTTTGTAATACACTGAAACGTCGTACTGTGCTTAATTGGCATTGCACTAGATTTTAGGTAATTAGAGATATTGTGTAGTTTAGTGAATTGCATGAAGCTGTGGTTATTTTGAACACTTGTAAAATTAATTCACGTGAGTGATGTGAATAACACTAGCATGGGTAAGTTATTTTTTATAAATATGTATCCAAATAGCAGTTCTAAAGGTTTTAGTTAAGTTGACTTAGGTAAAATATTTATGTATGAGTAGTCCGCAATGACACACTATTTGTAATAAAGAACAGAACTTATCATTTATTGTAAATTTCCTACGGACAATTAAACATTAAAAATATGAAACAATTATACTTATATGTAACTTACAATGTGTTTTTACCTGGGTTGACCTTTTTTTTTTGCTGGGCTATATTTGATTCGGCAAATTAGGTTATGCATTTAAAATCCTTTGACATTCCAATTTATTTTACATTTTTAACCCTTAGCCTTCTTGGGTTTAAACTGTCTAATCTAAACAAAGGGAGATCAAACTCACTAGATCAAATAAATTTTGCAATTATCAAACGCGAGATGCATTTGAGACACTCTCCAATAGTAAAATGCCTTATAGGTTTTTGTTTTAACAATCCATCTCTATCACCTTAATTTAATGACATAAAACTACCCTGTGTATATATATATATATATATATATATATATATATATTATTGTAGTGGTTTTAAAGGGTTAAATTTAAGTATAAACAAGGCAATTTTAAACACCCTGTATAGATGAAACAACCAGAATGTACGTGCGAAATTTATTTCATTTAGTTAATTTAAAGTAACAAGTATTAACAAAATTTTACAAGTAGTGATTAAAAATTAGTTAGATTCGTAAAGAAAATAAATTGTAGAAGCCAATGCAAATTATTAATTAATTTGATTGAGTTTAGTTGAAAGGGTTATTACGTCTAATACGCATAAGAGCTGGAACAATCGATAATACCAAGGTGAAACGCTTTGCTAACAAACGAACAGCCGTTGGATATAAAATACCTTGAAACGTAAAATTCTAGAAATGTTGTTTTAAAACGTTTGTTAATTGAACACCTGCATGTTTTCGAAATGTCATGTTCCCCTTATTTGTGTAGATAAAAGACAGGATTTGCGGTATATCGGGCAAACGGTCGGACGGTTCGTATAAATGCTAACTAAAAGTTTACTTATAGCGCAGAAGGGATGGACAATCAAGGATATGCTTTGGAATGAGACAGACATAATAGCAGTTCATTTCGAAACGCACGTATTCAGCCCACATGGGTTAGTTTGAAACGCGGACCGTAATTTTGATTTTCTACCACTCAAACAAGGTTAGAAGGAAACATAGAATATGCATAAGAGAGGAATAGCGTTAATACAGGCGGGGTTTCAAGACATCACTGAATATCTTATTGGTCTATATAGTTAGTTGTAAAACAGACAAACACGGGAATATTGAATGCGGGGTTTTCAGAAAATATAATAACGACGAGCTAAATTTTGAAGATTTCAAAAACGGTTGAACCAAAATTTTAAGAAGTATTATTTTAAATAAAGACTTTCGCGTGAAGAGTGGCCGAAAGGTGGCATTTCGAATTGTATAAATACTTTAAGAAAATTAATAGGGCTCTTAGTATTTTCATCGCTTCAAACTACGTACAGAAAGTTACCACGAGCTTGTAAGTATATAAAATTTTTAATTAAGTAGTACAGTGTTGGCCTCATAATTTGAACGCGGATAGTGACGAGTCTAAATTTTATTGAGGTGCAACATATAATTTAACAAGCTCGTGAAGTGACGTAATGTAACGTAAATTAAATTAAGCAATTATAAAAAAAGTGTAATATATTTGGATTTGGATTTGGATTAATCTTGTATGAACAGAATAGCAGCACAACTTAGACGGTGTTCATCTACAAATAGCTGGAGGCGGCGAACAGAGCAGAACCACAAAACCGAGAGCGAAACAACTTAACGGCATCATCAACAGTGTAGGGATCTTTAAGAAATTCCAGGTAACGCTTTAGAATTTGTTGTTTTTGATAAACTATGAAGGTTATTGTGATGTATGAGAGTGAACTATGATGGTATTTTACATTATTTTGCGTATTGAAAATAATACGTATAACTAACTTTTATTATGGTATTTAAATATAAATCTAAAGGTGTATATAAAGTGTATTAACGTTCCTCAGAAATTTAAATTTTCATTGTTAAGAGTACATGGGTTTTTTTGTTTGCAGTAAGCGTATGCTACGTAAAAAGCATACATTAATCATAAGAAAAACTGGGTTATCATGAGCTCACCATACTCCAGAGTTTCCTAATTAATTAATTATAAATACGGAAAGAAAGATAAGGTATTATTCAGGGCCCATTTACTCAGGTTGCATTCAATGTGTTTGATATTTCTAGTTAAAATTCTGGACTTTACAAAAATCAAATTTATTGATGTGTAACTTGACCACTGAAATGTAAATAATCTTGAAGTTTTATTTGTAAATAGTGGTAAAAAATATTGTATGATTGTTGTATTATTTTGTGGTTTTATTGAGAGTGTGCGTAAACGATAACGAGTATGATAGTGAATCTAGGTATCCAAGAGAAAGCCCAACTGAGCTAGCCAGGGAGCTGTGTAAGTAATTAAATGATGGAAGCAGAATCTGGGTAAGAAATTATTTTTTTGAAAATTTTTCTATTGTGTGCAAATTTCGTTTTGTTTTAAAATTGATAATTTATGAGGCTCGATTCTTATAGGTAACGCAGCAGTATATATATATATATATATATATATATATATATATATTGCTATGATGATAGGGTTATTTAGGGGCATATAAAGTCATAAGAGTTGTACACTCTATGTAAACCGCACTAAGGTCTAAAAAATTAAACAATTTTATCATAAAAGGTACGCAATTAGCCCAACAAGCAAAAAGCTAATATCAAACACATTGTATATAAATCACAAATAACTTTAATTAATGAAAGGACGCTCATTCTTCAAAAATCAAATCACATTTAGTAAAATAAATAACTTGTACGCCATACAATTCATTTTAAAACAACAATACAAGCATAAAACCGAAAATAAATACGCACGAATAATATTTTAAACGCAACGAGTTTTACTGAAATAAATACGCATTAGTGTAAGGAAATAGCCATGCATACTCGCAATAAAAAAATACCATTCAAAACAAATATGTTTCATGAACGCAGAAAGTGAATAAACGCATTCAATTTACGTCATCATAAACATTTGACTACGTAATCTTTTAATTGTAAACATCAAAAAATTCGAATAAATTCAACAGATTAAAAAACAAAACAAGAAAGAGAACAGACGTTTGGCTACGTGATGAATTAGACGAAAAGTTTGAATAAATTCCTATACAAACAAGCAGACGTGCTTGAGAAAAGTACAGAAGTTGTATATTCAGAGGAATACACTATACAAAACTAGATGCCTACGTGATGTACTAAGCATTTCGACGAGAATCTGGATGGTAACTTTGTAGAAATTTCGAAGGCTTGCATGATAAGGCAAAGTGTAACGTCACAATCAACAAGGTAAACTCGGAAAAACAATTATATAGGTGAAGAGGAGGATCCTTTATATAGGACACGAATTTGATAAACAATCAGTCCTTCTTCAACCAAGGCACGCTTGGTACCAGTTGAAATTAGAGTATTACGCGAAGTGCAAATAGTAAATTAAATAATTATAATTTTAGTAAAAGTCGTGATAAAAAATTTTGAAGTAATAATACTAGTACAAGTATACGATAGAGTTTGCCGTTGACCTTGAAACGTAAGTTAAAATTTTTAATTCAACATAATTTTAATATTTAATAACTGAGAGCTCTAAATATTCTACCAGAGAACCAACTAAGTAATCTAAATGTTTGACTAGATATCCAACTAAGCAATCTAAACACTCGAACAGAGAACCAACTAAGTAATCTAAATATCCAATACATAACTGACTAAATAATCATTTGAGTATTCGTCTAAACAACCATCTAAATAGTGGTCTACATAAGCATCTGAGTTTTGAACGGAGAAATTAATTAAGAAAATCAACTAAGGGTTAAACTGAGCGTTTGGCCGAGCTGTACTACGCAATAAACAAAAGAGCTTAACTGAAAACAATCCAGTGGTACTGGTTAATCGCATGCAGCAGTAGTTCTAAAAATTAGAAACACGCAAGGCAGACACAAGTCAGAAATAAGAACGTCCTTTAATAGCATAAGGCATTAATTTCATTTTGAATATTTACATTTTTGCATATATTGAAATATTTATGTATAGAGTCATGAAAATTTTTTAAAAATTATGTAGAGAAAAAGAAGGTCGTTTGACCGTTCAAAAGGTACTTTCTGTAGTATACGGTGTTATTTTTGCTGGCTTGAACTGATATAAGAGCAGTTATAATTTGGGGATAAACAGATTTATATATTTATTTTGATTCAGGGGTTTATTTTTGAATAGCGATTCACATTATAAAAGTTGTAAAGCTATAAAGTATATATATATATATATATATATATATATATATATATATATATATACCTTTTTTGGTCATTATACAAATTTTGGTAAGTTTATTCATCTTATTCAAGTAGGAAAGTTTTAGAGAAAAAGGGGAGTAAAAATTTCTTTGTTATCATACCATCGTTAACTCTGTGTGAATTAAACTGTGCTAGTCGAGGCATATAAAACGAATTGTGTTTAAAATTTAAATTTGAAGTTATTTAGAGACAGCGGTTGTCGTGTTTTCTTTCTGTAGGAAAAGTAAAACCCTTGTTATTCTTGCCCCACGGATAGGCAGACCATATTTATGCTATGATAATCGAGCCCCACGATTTGGGCTTGTCATATTTATGCTGTGATAACTCCTGTTAGCCCCTACGCTTAGACGCAATATTTATGTCGTGATTTATTCTTTTATTACTCAAGCACTTGTAGAAATGTTAATTTATAATTTTCTTTGCCTCGACTAGCTGATTCAATTAAATAAATCAATTCTACAATACACAGTATAATGATTAAATATTTACAACTTTTTTAAATTTCTTCTCCCTTTTTAAATGATTTACATCTGTCAGATTTTTAGAAAATCAAGCCAGCAAAACGAGATTTTCTTACATTTAAAGACCTTTTGAAACGTTTCAAGATGTCTATTACTTTTCAAAAATTTATACAAGAAACCCCAATTTGTCGGCTCTTACACTTTGAATTATTATAGAGATAAAAACAGTTTTTAAAAATAAATCATATCAACATATCTAACCTAAAGTGGTTCAGTAGGTGCTCTGCATTCCCAAGAATTGAAGTCGACATCCAACCAAATTAGTATCCAAATCGTTATTGGTGAGTTTATTCAAATGAAAGGTTTTTCATTTCCGTAATAGAATATTTACCATTTTCAGAGATTATCAAATTGCTTAAACAGGCAGCATTCTCCAGAGTCTCGTATCCAAAATTGTATTTAAGATCGTAATTAACAGGAATCGTAACAAGATCTTTATTAGGATCGTTATTTCGATTGTAATTTAAGATTGTAATTAAGATGGTAATTAAGATGGTGATTAAGATGGTAATTAAGATGTTGATTAAGAGCCGTCTTTAGAAGTACGGCTCGCTTGCACAATTACACACTCTTTAATTTTCACTTTAATTTAATTTACTATTCATATAAATATTTAGCACTTTCAAGTATAGTGACTGCCCAGTTTCTAAAGTATACTAACTCGATATTCAATTGTCATGATATTTATAGGATCGGTCCCTTTTGTTTGCGATTCGTTGACTTCACGTGCTGGGCGATACCAAGTGTCTTATCTCTTATTATTTTGGGAAACTTTACCAATTGTTTAGTTCAATTGCATGAAGCGATGCTAAGAATGTCACGTAATTCATTATAATACCTCAATTTGGTGTTTGTTTATTTTCTAATAAAATGGATTTTTGAACAAATGTGATACTTTTAGATCACGTACGCTTTTCAAATAATGCATAATTTCTGCGTACGTTTAAGATGATATATTAACGCACTTTTAGAATATTTATCTTAATTCATGCAGGTTTTCACTGATTTAATTTCAATGCGTTTTGTTACATTTTTTAATTCTTATCTTTGCTCGTAGTTACTCTTGGATATGTGTTTTAATCACTTGTACTGCTATATACAGTGTGCTATTAACTAATAATACTTATAATGACCTATTTGCTCTTCTAATATCTGTAATTATGTGCTTTTGTTATTTGGGAGTTTCTTTTGTTTATTCTACAACCCCTATGACTTAACCTACCCTTAAATTAACCCTAGAATTACAGCAATATATATATATATATATAATATATATATATATATATATAATAAATAGAATGTCTAATTAAGAAAAATACAGAATGTAATGAAGAGTAATACGTAGTAATATAGAATAATAGAATAATACAAGTATGCATGTAGAACATTAGAAGAGAATAATAATATTGGACGCTAAGCGTCCTTGTGTAAATTCGTATGAATAAACGGATAGGAGGTGTAGTTGAATTTTATTTAACTAACTAGATTAAAGGTTAGGTAGCAATCAAATAATATTGGAAGGACTACATTGCAGTTGTCTTTGAAACAGAAACGCCTGCTGTCCCTATTACTCACTAACGCTCTGTACCGTGGGCTGCTCAACTGTAACCAATACTAAATATTTTACTTACTTACTTACTCTAATTAATGGTTCGCGTAACGCAACGTGTTACAAAATACTTTAAATATACTAACCCCGGATAATATTATTTAATTACTCAAAATTCAATATGTATGGCGACATGGTACGTATATATGACTGACACAATAACATAAATTACAGTAGGTAGCTTGTTGGCAGCGTAGTAACGTCGGCATGTTTGTTGTCCAGGTACTTGAGGAAGCGTGAAACTGCAAAAAACGCACGAGTCAGACAGAAACAGAAAGTACAACGAAGTAAGAACCCACACGAATCACAATTACAGATGAATAGATAAATGAAATTTAGAAAGACCAGAATAACTAAAAATGCGGAGAGTGGCGTGATTCACATAGGCAAAGAAAGGACGTCGCCATTGAGTTTTTATTTACAATGAAAATAAAAGTCTTTATTTAAACAAAAAATGAATTAAAAGTTATATTGCAAAAGACAATTTTAATATTTGATGTACGAGGTGCGCATTTGGTAGCTTAACATGTAAGACTAATTGGTAAGAATATTATGTTTATACTTTCCTATAAGAAAGTGTGCTAAGTGAAAAAGTATTAAATGCCGAACAAATTATAGTAAGCATTTAAAAAAAAAGTAACAAGAGGCGCCAGCGGAGCCAATTTTGAAGCGCGTTTTGTTACGCACAAACATCAAATGTGGATAAATAAAATACCAAAGAAAATCGCAACATACCTCCATGTGCTGTGAATACTTATCCCGCTTTATCTTGCACCTGCGTCGGCGGAGGTGAACCAACACAGCATCGTGATTTCGCTTACTGAGAGGTGATCTTCACGGTAGTCAGGACCATTAACCTACGATCATACTTGCAACAGTGCCAATTAGGCCTACGTAAAAGAAATAACTTAGCCTAAATACAAGAAATTTGAGTCTGCGTAGAGGAGCACTGCCTACGTAGAAAAGCTAAAAAGAAAATCTTACTAGTAGTATTGAGCGCGTAAGAACCTACCAATGCGCAAGGGATATAGCCTATCCAAGGAAGCGTGGCATTTCTCTTGAAATAACAGAATTAGTTACGCAAAACGTACATGCTAGCACGGAAAATAGAATCAGTGCGAAAGTCAAATTAGTTGATAATCGATTCGAATATTTGAGTAACACAAAAGAATATTTTTAAAGTCGTTATAATGTGTAAATAGATAACGAAAACTAACCAATTCAAGTAATTGTAGAAAATTTATGCAATTCTAACTTTATTACTGCTCATAAATAGAGCGAATAAATTCTTTGAGAAAACAATGATTGTGGATAGCCGAGTATATTTGATGTGTTATCTCAAACAATAAAAATAGGTTGAAGTACGTTTACCCAAACTAAATACGCAAATAACATTCCGAAGAGTGTTGAATAAATACTTGTTTCAATTGTATTAGGGTGAGTTTTACAAGAACAAATCGATTTATTAAATTATAAAACATGATCAGGGGCGTCCCCCATAACAGGTAGTTACAAAGATATCGGAACAGAACCGTGAGAATATTTAAAAAGAATCCTACAAGGTACGAAAATATTTAGCAGAGTACAATTGAACATAACAAACGAAAGTTCGAACCCCTGCGAAGATGTGTTTTTCTTCAGATTATAAATATACTAAAATAAAAGGCTATAGAAGTCTTTCAAAACGGTTTAAATTAGGTCATGTTCCTTCTTTTTAATATATTTATAACTTGATTTCATCTATAACAAGTTTCAGAATTATATTTACTTTCACGCCGCTGGAATGAATATTAACCATATATAATGTTCCTGTATCATATTAAAATGTTTTTCAGAGGTAATATAAGTAGGTAAATAGGGCCGGTCCTAATTCAAAACGCGACAGACGTATTTTCCATGTGTAAAATACGTCTGTCACGTTTTGAATTAGTACCGGCTTTATATTACTTTCAATGAAACACACACGTATGTTGAAAAAAATGTAAGTGCAGAGAAGAATTGTGTAGCTGTTTTGAATTCGGTTTTCTAGCGAGAAGTTACACGTGCACCGTTTTGAATTAGGATCGGCGTTATATACTTTTAATGTAAAATGTGAAAACCTGAATTCTTTTCAAATGTAAAATACTTGTGGGCACGTTTTGAATTAGGATCGGCTTTATATTACTTTCAATGGAACATATTTCAAAACACACGTATGTTGAAAAATGTAAGTGCAGAGAAAATGTATGTAGATGTTTTGAATTTGGTTTTCTAGCGAGACAGTATGACAGATGCAAAAAAATATCGCATTCAAGTCAATTGTGTTTTTTAATTAAAGTGGATTCTGATTTATGTTTAGAGGCTGCAAATACACATGGGCCGGTTTTAATTCAAAAATGAGTTCACTCTTGTGATAGGTTGAAAAGTGGGTTGGCAAAGTACGCAGATGGTGGTAATCTGCTATATAAGGAGATTGCTCCTAATATTAATTTAATTAGTCGAAGTTTACTGCATATATTTACATACAAACATGTATATAATTGATATTCAGGGATTTAAATACAAGAAAAACGAGTTTGTGTGTAAAGAAATTGCGGTTTTGGACTTGTTGAAAGGTGATGTTTGGCATCAAATTTTTAAACTGCCAATGCAGTCAAGTTGTTTGAGTCAAGATCATATAAAACATAACGACTGGGTGACAAGGAATATTCATGGTATTTCTTGGGATGAATCTTCAACGGCTGGAATAGTGTCATCATATATAGCGCTTTATTTGAAGCAAATTATCCGACCCGGTGAAAAAGTATTTGTGAAGGGTCTAGAAAAGAAGAAATTGATTGAAACATATATAATGCAAAACTTTGTAACTGATATGCTTGCACTAGGTTGTCCTAAGCTATCGGAGTTAAAATCAACAATCGTTTAAAATATAACATCCATTGTTGTAGACACAGCAATAATAATTTGCAATGCGCAAAACAAAATATCTTTTATTAAAAGAATGGCTTGATAATAATAAAAACAATAGAAAGATTTTGTCTGTATTATTTATTTTAATATAATTTTACAATGTTAGCCTTACAAAATTCCTTTATAATAATAATAAAAACAATAGAAAGATTTTGTCTGTATTATTTATTTTAATATAATTTTACAATGTTAGCCTTATTAACTATTATTATAACAACTTCTAGCAAACATTATTTTTATCGATCCAGCTATTGTGTACGTTAGAGAAGCCTAACCATTTTACAAATACTTTATTTCCACTCTTTCTTAGTACTTTTCTACCAGGTAAATTCCTGGATGTTTAACCTTTGCAACTCCGTTTCATAAAATGCACCTTTGATTTCTTTCTCATCTTGATCTTCTAATATATATGTTGTAGGATTGGTTACGTTTACCTTTTAATCTTAAAATTTCATTTGACCAGTTTGGCGTGTAACCTTTTGTAAATGCTTCCCTGTGTTTACTAATCCTCACACTGTCTTTTATTGAATATTTTGGTATTTTGGTTGCAAGTTTGATGTGGGTAAATGATGATTTAAGAATAGTTTTTCATTTGATTTATCAACTTTTACAGGTTTGACTCCGATAGTATTGTGAACTGTATTGTTGTATTGTTTCACAATATCGCTTAAATTTTTTATCCAATTGTAAGAACCGTTCAGGTTAAACAAGCGCCACATTTTTCCCTTTAAAGTTCTAATTACACGTTCTACAATGCATGCTTTCTTTGTAGAAAAACACTATAATGGTTTATGCCATATGTCTGCATTAAGGATTGAAAGTGTTTGTTATAATATTCTTTACCAAAATCAGACTGCAAATTTCTTGGCGGATTTTAAATTTATTTAAAATTGTTTTCATTGCAGCAGTAACATCAATACCCGTTTTACTTTTAAGTGGTACAGCCCATACGTATTTGGAGAAACAATCAATAACTACTAAAATGTATTTAAATCCTTTGTTTGTTTGCGAATATGGTAGCATTTCAATCAAATCGGTCTGAAGAAGGTCATTTAAACCTTTTACTATCACTTTGCGTCTCTTGAAATTTATTCTTGCTGGTTTATGAAGTTCATTTACTATATCCTCTTTCACTTTTGATTGAGCAACTATCATAATACTTTTTATAATCAGGATTTATTAAATACAATTAATGAAATACTTCTATGTTTGAATGTCGTGGGCTCCACTTGCTTTGAAAGGAACTTTTAATATAAAATCAAGAAACATTGTGGTATTGTTTATGATAGCACCGCTGTCACGAAAGCTGATTACATCCATACGTTTAAGCAAAAATCCTTGTAACTGTGCAATTACATAACTTTTTCGTTTATAAGAATTTCAATGTCTTGCGGGTATCCTTTAATATTCTCAATGACTGCTTCCTCATAAGGAAATTCATAATTATGTTTAATGTTGAAAATAAGGAATGTCTTGTCACCGTCAAGAAATGTATTAGAGTAAAACGTTGCTACTACCGTGTAATGTAGCATATGTAACTTGTACTCAATCAAGGTTTCAAAACCTTCACTTTTATTTTCATATTCCTGTTCAGTTATATCTATTTTACGGTTATGTATGTGCCTTCCAAATTTGTCAATTGTCATATCATCTAATTACTTTCGCCTCACGCAATTCTTCAATGATCGAATTTATTTCGTTGCCGTGACCTGTGTGTCCAGCAGTCTGAGATGAAACTAAAAGTCGTAATCTATCAACAAGTTCATTGGGATCATTCCAATATAAATAATCTATAGCGTTATTTGATACTTCCATTGTCATACCGTCTCCAAGACGCTTTCTATAGGGTAATGTTCTAGGTCTACGGGTGTTTGGGAAGTATGTTTAATGTAGATATTATATTTTTGTACTTATATGAAGTATTACCCTGAATTTGTTCTGTTTCAGAATAATATCTTCTATTAGCATTTGTTCTTTTACAATATCAAGGTACGACTTTAGATCTTGATGACTGTACTCGACAGGATATTTTTAAACAGTAGTTCGTATAATCCAGGAGTACCTTTATATTTCAAATCATTTATTAGAACATTTTCATCATCCAACGCGAAATTCGAATTGCCTATCATAAGACCATTTGAATCAGTGTTAAACCTAATACCATATTTATGATCAAATTCGTTCTTAACATCTTTAAACATATTGTAAATATATTCTCGAGGTAGCGGATGTAGCTGTTCGAGATAATGTGTCATACCAGGTGAATCGGCAAAGCTTTGAATATATTCCTGGGCTTCTTGTGCATTTCGATTAATTTCTGCTTCATATTCATTCTCAACATCGTCATCATCATCATCTACCTCTATGGCATCATTTTTTTATATTTGGTATATGCTGAGCAATAACCGGGGAATCAATATATTCAACGTTCCTTTCTAGCAATTTAGGTTTAATTTTTTTTTACACTGCTATGAGGCAGTTCTTCTTCTTCTTTAAATTTTTCTTTCTTTACCGCACTTTCCCCATCCAGTTTATTAGCAATAGTTTCTAATCGTGATGTTATGGGTAAGATTGATTCCACTTGGACGACTTCATTATCTTTTAACTGACGCAATTTGTTTTTACAATGTTTCTTTTCTTAATTAAAATTCTTTTAAGTTTTATCGCCTCCTTGTTCATTGCGTAAAAGTTTATTGTAGTAAAAAATTCTTCGATACTAACGATACTTGCGTCTCTCAAGGTTTAAATATGTATGAAGTGATCAAAACCTATTCGGTACCTTCCTTGATCTGGATCACTATCTTTGTCTACAACTAAGAAACCGTATTTGTCTTGCCAACAAGCAGCACATATTTCACGGAATTTATCATACTTCATGTCAGTATTGACGTGATCGTCATATATGTGTTTTAAGTTTAAATCATCTTGTTTAAATAAAACTAAAAGATTAGCATTATCACGTAGTAAGTGCTTAGGTATACGAGTATAACTTTGACAAAGGTAAAACTGTCTACTTGTTTATGACGTCCCATACTAAAGTATTCCCTAATGATACCTTGTTTATCGCAAGCTACATCATCAAAAACAAATATAGAATTATTTCGAGCATCAGATGGTGATATAATATTATCAGAACTGGAAAATGTATAATATTTGATCCCTTTATTGGTTGCAGTAGACTTTCAAGGTATTGATACTTTGGTTGATAAAGTGATTTAGAATAAACATATACGTTTTCAAACTTTAAACCATTAGGATGTTCTATCAGCCCAATCATAACGTTGGTTTTACCGCAATTTGATGGACCAACAACTAGACATCGAATAGATGAAGGCAGAAGAACACTATGTTTTTCTTTTTAGCTAAGGATTGCACGCCAATGTCATTATTGTTTATGGTTAAAGGTGTTGATTGTTTCACAACACGCATGTTTGCAAGTACTAAATTCGATTTGTAAAAAGTGGAATTATATATATATATATATATATATATATATATAAGAAACGGCGAGTATATAAAGAATCATTAATTCATAATATTTTATTTATTTACTGCACAGCTTGAGAGGATAATTGTCCGCTAATGATTACATATAATAATAATTCTAAAACTACTGGGAACGGACTATTAAATACTGTAATTAACAATTTACCATTTGAAGCGCATATTCCGGGTTACAAATTTTGCGGTCCGGGTACAAAACTAATCGAACGGTTAGCTCGGGGAGACAAGGAATAAACAAGTTAGACGAGGCTTGTAAGGAGCACGATATTGCATACACCAAAGAAAAGGATCTATCTAAACGTCATCAAGCAGATTCGAAGTTAGCTCAGTTAGCTACAGAAAGACTAAATTCTGGTGACTCGTCTTTAGGTGAAAAAGTAGCAGCATTTGGAGTAGCTACCGCAATGAAAGCTAAAGTAAAACTTGGTATGGGTGCCTGTGCATCACTGAGAACAAAAAATATCAATAAAATAAGAAAACTGATAAAGAAACGTAAAATATGAAGTACGCTAGGTATTAAAAGTATTATCAAACAAGCACGTACAGCTTTAAAAAAGACTAAAGGATCTAATATTATGGATGCAATCAACATAGCAATTAAGGCCGCCAATACAGCACAACAAAAGAAGCATATTAAATCAGCTCGTATTATATCAATTCCTAAAACAGGAGGTTTTCTACCACTAATACCAATTTTTGCAGGCCTAAGCGCTCTTGGTACTCTTACTGGAGGTGCAGCTGCTGTTGCAAAAGCAGTTTCAGATACTAAAATAGCTAAGGAACAACTAGCTGAAAAACAACGTCATAACAAGGCAATGGAGGACATTGCAGTCGGAAACGGCATGTACATCAAACCTTATAAAAAAGGTTTTGGTCTTTTTTTAGCCCCTGCAAAACCTCAAAGGAACGCAACTTGATTTTACCTAATCGAGCACTAAGCAATGTAGAATTAATAAAGTTTGTTAAGCAATTAGAAGTACCATATTTCCGTGGAGTGTTCATGAGAAACAATCTTCCCAAGAAAGTTAATTTAAAAGAATGTGGTATAATTAATTTAGATGGAATAGAAGGTTTAGGCACGCATTGGACCTCTTACAAAAAGTACGGTAGTAGCGCTATTTACTATGACAGCTACGGAAACCTGCGACCGCCAACAGAGTTGATAAGTTATTTGAATAGCGGGGTAAATGTAAAATTCTTTATAACATTAACCAAGAACAATCGTACGGTACTGTGTTTTGCGGTCATTTATGCTTACAATTTCTAAGTAGTGCATAGAACTGCGTACGAAGTTGTTATGTCGTACACTTTTACTCTAACGGAAACACTTCAGTTTTAACAAGCAATTTTAATCCGCCTATAAACTTGGATAATGATTCGGAGTACGTATTAGGATTAACAAATTTTGAGTCTTATAACACAATTCCAAACATAGAAAATGAATAAATAATAAATTTTATTATGGATCTAACGGAGAATTCATAGAAATACCTGAAGGTGCTTATGAGATTAGAGAAATTAATAAATATCTTCAAAAAGCTTTAGGCGATAAAAGATGGCGTGGTCGTATGGATCAATCACGAAGCGCTAGAAAGACGCCAGTGTATATAGAAATTACAGCTGACAATAATACACTTAAATGTAGTATTAAATGTAGTCTAGATGTGGATTTTACCAAAAGGATTCAATTGGTTCTCTACTTGGTTTCAATCCGCGAAAATTGCTAGCATTTGTCACGCATCAAGCAGACTACGCGATCAACATTTGTAAAGTGAATGCAGTTTTAATCGATTGTAATATTGCAAGTGGATCCTATTTAAATAGTAAACCAGCCCATGTAATACACGAATTTTTCCTCAAGTACCTGCAGGTTTTAAAATTGTCGAGTGTCCACCTACGATTATATATCTACCAATCAGGTCACGTATAATAAATGAAATAATAGTTAAAGTGTTAGATCAAGATGGAAATTTAGTTAATTTCAGAGGAGAACTGCTAACTGTAAGGTTGCATTTAAAAAATCTGCAATAGCCATGGGTATTAAGTATAATGCACGCAACATGTCAAGAATTGATATAAATGCTGGAAATTTCAAAGCAATCGACACTCGATTGATTGTTTCAAGACCGCTAACAACACAAAACCGGCAGTTTCTACAATCGTTAGGACTGCATTTAATTAAAAAAGTAGAATGAATAGTGAAATACTGAACGTGCGTGAAAAGTTTACTTCGACAATGCAATTGTTAATATTGAAAACATACTCATCAACCTTATGCTAACACATCTTTAAACGATAATGATGAAATTCGAATCCCTATACAACAACAAGATGTATACACCTTACCATCAAAGAGCATGCTGTACATAGAAGGCAAATTAATTAAAACAGATGGAACACCGTCTCAGACAGCAAAGTTTGTAAATAATGGAATTTTGCTGCTTTTGATGAAATTAGATATGAGATTGGTGGTATCATTGTAGATCGTGTTCGGAATCCTGGATTAACGTCTATAATGAAGGGATATGTTTCATATAATAGCAATCAAAGTAAACATTTACAAAACGCTGGGTGGTTTCCTATAGATGATTCACAAATAGTTGATGCTAATGGGAATTTTAATGTTGCAATAAACCTTTCAATGGTTCTCGGATTATGCGAAGATTTTAAAAAAATTATTTTAAACCTCCGTCATGAGTTAGTCTTACTACGTTCTAGTTTTGATACTAATGCTATACTTAATCCTACACCCGATGAAGAAATAAAAGTTGTTTTAAATAAAGTTTTATGGAAAATGCCGCATGTAGCCGTTGATGATACTCAACGAATTAATTTAATAGAATGCGTTGCACAAAATCAGGATTTGCATATTCCGTTTAGAGGATGGGAGTTGCATGAATATCAACTTCTACAAGAAACGAAACGTCATACATGGAACATTAAAACAACAACACAATTAGAAAAACCAAGATTTGTGATTGTTGGTTTCAAACCAACCGAAAAAATAGATACATGAGCAACTACAGTCGTTTTGATCATTGCTATTTAACCAACATGAAACTATATTTAAATTCAGAAATTTTCCCGTACGATAACTTAAATTTGAGGTTCGAGAATAAACAGACTGCGTTGTTATATGAGATGTATGCTCAGTTTCAGCAATCATACTACGAAAAGGAAAATGAGCCACTTTTTAATCCTGAAGATTTACGAAGTATTGCACCATTAGTAGTCATAGATTGTTCTAGACAAAACGAAGCGTTAAAATCTGGTACTGTCGATATTAGATTAGAATTTGAAACTAGCAGAAACGTTTTGCCAAATACATCTTGTCATTGCCTTATACTTCATGATAAGATAGTCAAATACAATCCACTCTCAAACAGCATAAGAATATTATAATTACTTTATTATTATTATTACTGTACCTTTACAAATTATGAAAAACAATAAATCATTTAGCAATCACAGTCTATTTATTAATATTTTTACATGTTTTACAATATCTTTTACATGTTTGAATTATTAAGTGATTTAGTAAACAGCCATAAACATTGACAATTTTAAATAAAAGTTTTGTTATACATTTCTCAAATAAACTAACTGGTATGTTAGTAACAAACTGGATTTTTAAACAGAACGGTTACTACTACTACTATATATAGTTCAAAACTCGGGCAGATTGAAAGGTATCCTATTTTTAGATACATCCAAAAACGAAAATCGGTGTACTTGTGCAGGTATAAACATAACACTGAAGTTTTATAACTAAAAAATATTATATGTTAATCTAGATAAAATAAATTGCATTCTTTATTTGAGCCAGTGGTTGAAGCTTTACAAGTCATCTCTATATGTATAGTTATACCCCAAGGTTTAGTATCAGTGGTTAAGGTACTAAGAATTCTTTTATCATCACTTGGATTAAGAACAATTTTGTTTTGTTTAATAGTACAGACATCATGTTTGACTGATCTAATTAAACATTGCTGTTTCTGTACAGTCTGTTTATAAAACAAAGCATTCTTATAATCATCAAAAGAAATTTGCTTAATACTTGCTAAGGAAGATCCCTTCGACTTTTTTATTATCCTATCCTGAACTCTATACGTGTACATTTTAGATCTAAGTCCTACAAACTCTAGCATAATGTCACCATTGTTTTCATCTTTCATAATACCAGGAACTTTTTTATTTGATAATGGAATATGATATTTGTTATGAGGGTCGTAATCGGAAGTATCAAATCTATGAATATCTTGTTTGATATAAGAGTAAATATCTTCAACGCTAAACTCGTATATCAAACTATCCGTATCTGTGTACAGCAGCTTTGCTTTGTTAGCAAATTGCGATTTTATATAACTATAGTGAAATTCATATAAATAGGTTTTGAAATATCTAGAATAGAGAAACCTACATAAATGGGTTTGTTTAAGTAAACCTCTAATTTATTCATTTCTATTAAGACTAGATCTTTGTCTAACACAGTGCAACTATGAAAATTAGGCTTCGCTATGTAACTACGAGCTCCAAACCGTCCTTCCCATTTGGTCACTAATTTCACATCTTTCCTTTTCCGTACGTTTTCCATCATCTTTCCATAAACCGAATTTATCATATTTTTATAAAAGCATATATCGAAACTGTTTTTGACTGTTGTCTTAATTTCGTATTCAAATCAATGTATTCTTTTAACCAAGGAGCTTGTTTAAACCGAAGAACCTTATGAATCTTTTCAGTTCTAAACCGTAGCTTAAATACATTTTAAATTCTTGTAGTGAATAATATAGTTGAGTTTTGGATATAAAGTTGTAAGTAATTTCTTTAAGTTTGATTTATTAGAAGGTACTGGTGGTATCATATGTTCAGGCGCTAAAGGTAAGTCACTGTGAATTTCATGTAAAGATACTGGATAGTGTAAATCGCATTCAAAAATATATCCTACATCAGAATCATCGGAATATTAAGTATGTCTAAACGTACTATATCTGGACTGGTACCATCTAAAACTCAAATTCTCCATATGGAAGATATTCAGACATTGCAGCCCCATATAAATTATTAACATCAAAATACATTAAATATTTAGAATCGAAATTTGGATCATAATCTGCATTCATATATTTGTTATTTGCTTTAGCATATCTATTCGAACATTGAGAAACACCGCCACGAATTCCCCGTTCTAAAAACATTATTTTTCAATATCAGTAAGCAGCTCGAGTTTAACGTTCGTCGTTTTTAACATCGCATCTAGAGCTAAACCAGGAGCCGTAAAGTAGTGAAGCGGATCTAACTTATACGTGAACATACAAGTTTTTCTAAAGTTTTCAAATATATCAGTCAAGAGCAGTACATCTGTTTTTAAATATAGGTCTGAATAGTCCCTAGTGTTTTTATATTAAATGTTTGCCAAACGTGTTTAGCATGATTGTAGTCTTCATCTGAGATTTCTTCATTGCGCAAACGATTAAAGAATGCTGTTTTACAGGGTAAATCGGTTTCATTGAGCCTATCCCAAGAGTTAATGTAATCATAGGAAATATACCTTTACGCGTAAGTAACTGAAACTCATTATCGGTGTTACAATTTTCCTGGTGATGGATTTTATTATCATCTAAGTATGAAGCTAATTTTTCGATGCTAGATGCCATAAACCTGAATGAATCGATAAATCTAAAAGTAACTTTCGTACCATTTACATATTTTGTAAAAGATATGTATTTTTCCTTATTTATTGGTAGAATTCTTACCAAACCTGAAAACCCTAACGCAATTTTTTAATAATGAAATGCGAATCGTAGCCTGATAAGTTATGAAAACTACCGGTATCATATAAAAATTATGATAATTGATGTTGCAATCTTGATGAGCCACTCCTCGAAATTCACCTGTAAAGTGGCAGTGATCGCGAACTCTAATATCATCTATACTAAAAGGTTTATTGCAAATGTGACAGTGAAGGGCAAATTTAAATGCTAACTTTTGTTCTTCTGTTAAAGGATTCATAGGTTTTGGGTTACAGAAAATTTTATTAGTCGTTTCTGAAATCAGTTTCAATTGAGCAACAAACCATTCTATACAATCCTTTCCGCGATACAATTGAAATATTTATTATCATACGAGCATTTCAAATAATACGCTACACTAAAGGGTATATGCCTTTGGTAAGAGACTGTGTTTAGTATTACCTCCGACTCATTGCATGGTTCTAATATACATTCGAGATCTGCATAAACTACAAATGATACTTTTTCTTGATAGTGGAAATGTTTAAACGTTAGATACTTTTCAGATTCTTCGGGTAATCTTATTGAGCAAGTATTCTGTTTTTCGCAATAATTCGAATGACGCTTAAGTAATGCTGCTGTACTAAAATTATTTAAACATCTATAACAAAAAAATTTTTTATGTTCATGTGAAGACAACTGTTTTGCAAATAATTTTGACATATCCTTAATCCAAGTAAAATGAAAGTGATTTTCATCAGCATTTGTCGGACGAGAATATTGTAAGGAATCATTATTTAAAACTAACAGATTAATAGGTTCAATTTTTTTAAAATTTTCACTTAAACAAAATGGTAGTATTTTAGTATTTTCTATACAATATAGGTTAATTGCGAGATTGTTAAGCTTCTCAATTTTTTTTATGTCTTTTAATGCGATTGGAAACTGAATTGAATTGTAGCGTAATACTGTATCAAAATGTGGATAGCTAGATATTCTCTGACTATTTTGTTTAGCAGGATATAAAGCGGAAACCAAGCTCCAAAGAATGCAATGTTGATCGTTATTTATTACATTTACAACAGCTTTTTTTTTTTATAAAGTCCGGAACCGGTACAAACGTTGAACACCCTCCTTTAAGTGGATCATGATTGTTTATATTTACCTTCAAGTGTAAAACTTCTTGGATTGCCCAACCAGAATCTTTCTCGCAAAATTCTTCTAATCGCTTCGAAATCTTGTTCAATACGTTCTCCTTATACCACAGCTTGAGATTGGTATTTATATCGATGTGACGATTTGCAGTAGGAAACGTTTTCAAATCTATTTCACCAGTTGTAGGCTTAACAAAGTTAGCGGCAAATATTACATTAACTTTCAACATTGACTTTTTTAAGCAAGCAACAATCTTGCGTTTAAAACTAGCAAACGCCTTGTCTAAGAACACTAGAGGTTCTCTATAATTTAAATTGGTAATAAGTCCCGTAATTATTCGACTTCCAAAACATGATTGTACATCATGCCAAATCAAATTTTTTCGAGTATGACCTCTAGTAAGCGTTGCATCAACACCTTTACCACGATATTCCAAAGTACGTTTCAAGTGCCTCAATCGTACAAGGTAGCTTTTAAGATTTGCTAAATTAGATTCCAGCCTACTAGGATTTTCTTGTTGATTGTCTTCGTATACCTTATTTTTAATAGCAAGCTTCAATATACTAATATTTGCTTTGATAATTAAAATGTGTTTCGTTATTTCATTCACTGATTTAATTAGATTCACGCATTTTACAGTTAATCTCAAAATTGAGCTACTAATCTCGGATACGGTTTCAGCATTCATGATTCTATATAAATTCAAAATACACTACTTAATAATACAAGTAGTTTCTCTATTTATTATTTATATAAAATATCATCTGACGTAAGCAAAACAACTGCAAAAAGGTTCATTCATCTGAGTTTTACGGAAAACGCGTAAGCAAAAACAACTGTAAAAGAAAATAGCATACAAATCGAAATAATTGCATAACGAATTGCTTGAATGCAATTGTTAAAAAAAATTGCCTTTATTTACGTTTTTCTATTCAAGACGATTTTCAAGCTTGAGTTGTGCATGCAGTCTAAAAAAAATTGCACAGTTGCATTCAGTACGTGTCTATAATAAATAAATTCGCTATGCAAGCAATTCCAATATTTACATATTGAATGCAAACTCTGGCAAAACAACTGCAAAAAGGAATGCATTCATCATCATTTTTCATTTCCGTATGCGTTTACTACAAAAAAATGTTTTTATACGACCTTTGAGGAATGCATTCAACATCATTTTTCATTTCCGTATGCGTTTACTACAAAAATGTTTTTATACGACCTTTGATTTATTATGTGTACAGAAAATACATTATCATTACAGAGCTATTTTTTATGATTACATTGAAATATTTTTAAATAAAAACAAAGCAAATTTGAAAAAAAAATGTCTCAGATTAAACCGTCTTGTTTAATAATGTACACGCACACATGATTTTTTAAAAAACCCAGTATTAAAAAAACATTCTGCAGTTTTATTATATAACAGTACCTTTAAAGAATTTTCACACAATTTACCTATATATATATATATATATATATATATATATATATATATATATATATGCATGTAAATTGTGTCATGGTAATCTAAAAAACTTATTCTATAAATATTACTACTTAAAGGGATTTATTTGCATTGCATTATTTTTAAACGAAAAATTAATCTGAAGAAAAAACATTTTCCAGTGCGTAAATTTTTGTTAATTTTTTTATGGAAAATAAATTATGCTAGCAGTAATATAAAACGAAATTAATCTAATTTAGGTTTTTATTATGCGCCTTCTTGCAATTTTCTGTTTTCAGTCAATGAATGTAATTCATTATTTCTGCTGAGCAGTACCTTTAAAAATTTCTTATACAGCATATAAATTATATCAGCGGTAATCTAAAAACGAAATTAATCTAATTTAGGTTTTTATTATGCGCCTTCTTGCAATTTTCTGTTTTCAGTCAATGAATGTAATTCATTATTTCTGCTGAGCAGTACCTTTAAAAAATTTCTTATACAGCATAAGTTATGTCAGCGGTAATCTAAAACGAAATTAATCTAATTTAGGTTTTTTATTATGTGCATTCATTGCAATTTCTTTTTCAGTCAATGAATCTAATTCATTATTTCTGCTGAGCAGTACCTTTAAAAAAATTTCTTATACAGCATAAGTTATGTCAGCGGTAATCTAAAACGAAATTAATTAATTTTAGGGTTTTATTATTATGTGCATTCATTTCAATTTCTTTTTCAGACAATGAAACTAATTCATTATTTCTGCTGAGGTATAATTATATTCGCTTACATACTGTTTTGTTCATTAGAATAGATTACAGAGCTGAATTTTTCAGAAAACGATGCAAATTTTAATTTTTCTAACAGATCAGTTTATTATTTAATATAAATACTTCACGTAGATTTTTACCAACAGTATTCAATCAGATCTCTTGTATAATTATTAGTTACTATTGCTAGCAACTTTTTAAAAAAAAAAGAGTAACTTGTCATCAATTAAAAATTGTAATAATACCAACGTAAAAGTTCTAGAGCAATTTATATTACATTCTGACAAAGACGTGATTAAAGAAGTTTTCGGCTGTTCTTCACCTCAATTCAACACTGATGCTATTTTTGATAGTGACGTAATAGATATATCACGGTAAGTGCTTTTTTCACATTTATACATGTGTTTTTAAAACAGTACTAATTTATAAGTTACATTAGATCAAAAAACCATTCTGGAAATTCTGAGGCTATCGTAGGATCGTTGACACACTCTGGTCCTCTCAGAAACATCAGGTAGTATACAAAAGAAAAGGTGAACCTACAATAATCTTTTATGTTATGCTCACAGATCAGGCAAAAACATGTTGACTATGAAAAAGTTATGTACAGAATCTAATATGGCTGTTTGCGGTGAAGATGACAAATCCTACGAAGATGACACAGTAGAGTTGCTTAACGCATTTAAAAAGCGTATAGATTTGGAACTAGAAATAATAAAGCAAAAAAGAGAGGAACTAACAGCGAGGGAGCAGCAGATACTTCAAGAACGGAGTTAATAAATACTTTTCATTTATAAATAGTTAGATCAATATATTCAACAATTTGTAAAATAAAAAGTATTTTATAAAAGTTTCTTTTGAAACAAAACTTTCTATAAACAAGGTAGTAAACTCAAAGTAAAACGCACATAAATCAGAACCCACTTTAATTTGATACATCATTCTTTATACAATCGACTTAGATGTGTTATAATAATAAACTAATTTCTTAAATTAGTGACATATTATTCTGAAAATTCTATGTTGACAGTTAGACCGATCGATCCCTTACTAGTTATGTATACGTGTTTGTTCGAGCCAATACTTTCATTTAATTGTTTCACTCCATGTGCTTGAAGGTATTCAAAATATCTCAATGGCAATATACTCTTGAACTCTTCTGTTTCCACTAATACTCTTTCTCCATATTTTGTCTTGATTGTTTCCACTTTTAAAACTTCAAACTTCTTATTCACTACAAGATCTTTTGAATTTACATAAGGTTTGCGATATGTGGTTTTATTAAGAGTATTCAAATCCATATTGCTTTTCTTTGACTAATTAAATTAATATTAGGAGCAATCTCCTTATATAGCAGATTACCACCATCTGCGTACTTTGCCAACCCACTTTTCAACCTATCACAAGAGTGAACTCATTTTTGAATTAAAACCGGCCCATGTGTATTTGCAGCCTCTAAACATAAATAAGAATCCACTTTAATTAAAAACACAATTGACTTGAATGCGATATTTTTTTGCATCTGTCATACTGTCTCGCTAGAAAACCAAATTCAAAACATCTACACACATTTTCTCTGCACTTACATTTTTCAACATACATGTGTTACATTGAAAGTAATATAAAGCCGATCCTAATTCAAAACGTGCCCACAAGTATTTTACATTTGAAAAGAATTCAGGTTTTCACATTTTACATTAAAAGTATATAACGCCGATCCTAATTCAAAACGGTGCACGTGTAACTTCTCGCTAGAAAACCGAATTCAAAACAGCTACACACATTCTTCTCTGCACTTACATTTTTTTCAACATACGTGTGTGTTTCATTGAAAGTAATATAAAGCCGGTCCTAATTCAAAACGTGACAGACGTATTTTTACATTGAAAGTATATAAGAATTCATGTTTTCACAACTATTTTACATTCAAATGTTTTCACAACTATTTTACATTGAAATTATATAGGGCCGATCCTAATTCAAAACGTGACAGACGTATTTTACACATGGAAAATACGTCTGTCGCGTTTTGAATTAGGACCGGCCCTATTTACCTACTAATATAATAATATACCCCAACAAACAAGCACACACTAAAAAAATTTTAGCACTGGTTCTGGATCGGAACCGGTTGCATCTGTCCTACTTTGTTTTCGTAGTCAGAAGTAAAAAAATTAAATATTACGTAACGCATTTGAATATTCTACATCAACACTTTGCTATAATAAAAATCATTTCTCTATCGATCAGTCTTATAGCTGTTGGTGGTGTAACTTATTGTCCTACATTTAAAACTAGCGTCCGTATTTTGAAAAATTTGTTAATATGTCAAGAGTCATATAAATTGAAATTTTAATGGTAGTGATTATCTCATCCTTACTTCCTATCAGCTTTTAAAAAATGTGATATGGCACATCAGAATTGAATATACGTTTGAGGTTAATTTAATGCTATCATTTAGTTATGTATGTTGGAAACATTTGTAATTCATATATTCATTAAGCAAGGTCACGCACATCAAACACAAATCTCTTGTATTCAATAAGAGTGGGGAGCCATTCATATACACAGCAACTGTTCCCCTTGCTAATTCATTTTCAAACCTGTAAAACGGATATTTGAGCAATTTAAAGAGAGTGTAAGATAATGACGCGTATTATTTTTAAATATACCGCACGATAAAGTCCAATATGGGTTAACAGCTATGCAAGATCCGTCAGTAACAACATGTAGATGTCGAATAGAATTTAATGCTATTGCGTTTGTGGTGTAACGGTTAGCGACTTTGGCTTGTATCTCAGCGGGCGTGGGTTCGACCTTTGCTGGTGCATTTGCTTTTTTCTCTACGAATTTTATTGCCGTGACGTCAGCGGGTCAGAACTAGGTGTAAAAATATCCGGTACCAAAATTAGAAACAATGCTGCATCGGTCTATGGTACCCTCCGACTTAGCAACATTTCACACGAGCTCCAACATTATCTCGTGGTCTCTTTGGCGTAGAAAATGAAGAGATGAGACGAGTGAGCCACGTCCGTATACAAAGTGGAATAAGTTTTATGTCATTAACTTAAAGGGGGTGTAGAGACTAATAATACAAACAAAAATTGTTAATAAACCTGGGGTCTACAACAAACGATTTAGCAACAAAAAGACACAAAAAGTTTTAAAATCTCTGTAATGTTAACTAGATCACAAATAAAATATACAATTACATCATACTTTAAAGTCGACCAATTAAGTTGTGACCTTCAGCAAATTTAAATTAGTGAAATAGGGTGCATTTTTGCTGCCAAATGAAATAACTCAATGCACTTTAGCTGTTACTGAAATGAGTTTAAAATTTCTTTTAAAATTCGCACTTCTGATAATAGTCACAACAAAAAATAATATTCCATAATGCTGATGTGGTTGACTGTATTGAGTTCCTGGCGCCGTATTTTGCATTTGTTACAAATCAGCGTTTATGCAGAATACGATATCTCACTGTAAGTTGAATGTACTTTTCATTCCATAGTTTGTAATCGGGGTTAGATGTTGTGTGTTTCACCTGTTTAATTTTGTGTGTTCCACTAAGTGTTTAGGTAATACACTTAAACGCAGTGTTGGTACTTAATTGTAATTGGATCTAGGTAATTTGTTAAGCTAATCAATTTCTATCGCCTTCTAAATTAAATGATATAAAACTAATGCCACCCTGTATAGGAAATTTGTGGGAGCGCCAAGGAGGTCACGGAGGCGTTCCAGTTACGGTACTGTAGCTACGGAAACACGTGACCTCAGGAATCCCGAGAGGACCCTTGCAAAAGGTTGGAGGCAAATCTCTAAGGTTGTTCATCGATGTTTCAAGAGTACCATCGCGAGTGGAGCAAACTCCGTCTGAAATGACGTTACGCCTAGTACTTTCAAAAAGAAAAATTCCCAGGGTTGAGTCGGAGGCCTATTGTCGGTACACATCAAAGGGACACTTCTTTAAAAGAAATTTTACAACGCCGTTCAAAATTTTCCTAGGTTTGTACTTATAAAGCAAGTTTTAAAATAAGTGCTGAATTATGATTAATAGTTGAGGTAAATTAATAATCGACGGAAGAAAAAAAATTGTAGAAATGGCAAGCCATATTGATATATGGATTAACTCCTCTAGACAGATTATACAGCATTAAATTGTACACGTACGTGTTCTCCTTTTAATGAAACCGATTACTTATGGGCTTAGGAGTTATTTTAAATACCCCACGTGTTAATTTTAGAACATTCTTTCAATATCTGAAATTCTGTTGTAAACATTTGTTTCTTATTTGTAATTCGACTAACGATGCCTTCAACTTGCAATCCCATGGTTCACTGCTATCATATTACGAGACTATTATGGAAATTAACTATTTTGCTGGCAACTGAAACGCTTGACTTAATCAGTAATCGCAAACTTCCTCTATAGCGTCCTAATTAAATCTGGATTAAGCCTAATGAGATTCTATTGCTTTAGTCAGACAATAAAACGAAACCTAACAATGAGAAAGAACATTCGACTCCTTCCGCGTGCCTTCTATTAAATTGTTTTAGGACAATTTCAAACAAAATGACTCATTCTTGTATTTAGATTTCAAATTAAGCTAAGCTTTGCACTTGATTCAATATTTTTTCTTTTCGATCTTTGCATCAGTATCAATAACTAATATCATGAGTGCATTTCCCTAATAACTAGTGACGTTTCAGCAATAAATTCTGTCAAAAGATTTGTTTATATATATAATAGTCCTAATGATGCTTATTACCCTAAAATACTAATCAATACATACCAAATAGAAGTCGGTTAGTCATATTCCACATCATGCTCTAGAGATCACGGTACACGGAATTCATTTACAAGTTAAACACTTAATTAAAGCAAAGTTTCCAGGAGAGCAGCATATTTTTATATGTAGCTACAATGTTGACTTAAAACTACTTCAACCTGGTTATATAAAGTTATAATAGGGTCGGTATGTGCAGAACGTAACTTCTCAACTAGCAAAAACTTTAAGAGTTGCATGGTTGAAGCACTGATCTACAAGTTTTAAATTTTTTCACTTTAAAATGATGAGTAAAACAGGAACGCCAGAAAATCTTTATGCATTAGTATTTATATTAATTGCAAATAAACAATTTTTACATATTCTCCAAGCGTTAGAATTGTAACGTAACTAATAAAAAAACGCTAGAATATTTCCAACATCAAAGAACGGTTTTATATTTTTCATGTAAATTTTCTAGGATTGGGTAAATATAAACCTAGAATTTAACGTAAGCAACACATTTAAAGTGCTAGAATCTTAGGTTGGACTTTACTATAAGGGATATTAATGAAATGTCGTGCGTGAGTTCCGCGTATCGTTAAACCTTAACTATATAAAATCAAGTCTTTTAGGACTAGATGGAAAAATTAATTATAAATGTAACTCCAAAGGTACTATAGAGCTTAGGGCTGCATAATTTTTCTCTTATAAAACTCCGTTATGCTTATAATTATAAAAATAAACCATAACGTTAATGCAACTTTGGTTTTTAATGCTATTTTATAAAATAACAACAGCGAAACACAAAATTCGATGCTAAACTTCTTTAACATGGAAGTGGAAATAACAATTGCCAATCACTATATTTGTTGATATTAGGAACATTCTATTTACAACTTTGGTTAGTTTAGGTAACGGAAAAACTTAATATTACCTAAATTCACTTCTAGTCGATTAATAGGACGCACAATTTAATAGTTTCGCTCATCATTCATCATCATTTTGTTATCGACCTTACTTAAGGTCGGTTTGACGCAGCTCTAACTTCTTTTCTATTCTGTGCTAATCTAAAAAGCTCTACATACCCTTCACAACCTAAATTTCTAATAATTTGACTAATATAGTTTGGCCTAGGTCTTCCTATATCCTTCTATATTTTTCCTATCCAGCTGGCTCTACATAGATATTAGCAACCTGATGGTTGTTAAAGAACTCTAACATGTTTACATGATTACCATTTATAAGGAAATGAAATATAACCTGGTTATCCGCTTCAAAAAGGAAAAGTGTTAAATTATATGTTATGGTAAGGCTTAAGCAACGAATCGCTGCCAACATGCCAGACCGCTACCTAATTGTGAGTTATGCCATGGTGACGTTTATTAAATTATATGTTATGGTAAGGCTTAAGCAACGAAACGCTACCAACATGCCAGACCGCTAACCAATTGTGAGTCATGTCCTGGTGACATTTAGTTAACTGATTTTTATTTTTCTTTTGTTTTGTTTTCGAACTTACTTAAAGTCGGTTTGACGCAGCTCTAAACTCTTTTCTATTCTGAGCTAGTCTAAAAAGGTCTACATACCCTTCACAACCTACATCTCTAATAATTTGACTAATATAGCTTTGTCTAGGCCTTCCTACTCTATCTTTATTTGGTAGTCTATAATCTAAGACTTTACTAAATAGTCCCTCATGTCTTAACTGGTGCCCTATCATTCTATCTCTCCTGACCTTCAATTGTTTCCACATACAGGGATCCTCACCTATCCTTCTATAAACTTCCTCGTTTGTTACTCTATCTGTCCAACTAATCTTTAACATTCTCCTATAACACCAAATTTCAAAAGCTTCTATCTTTTTCTTATCTACTTCTTTAATTGTCCAAGTCTCACTACCGTATAGTAGAACGCTCCATACGTACGACATTAAGGAAACTTTTTCTATTATCTAAACTAATACTATTAGCTATTAGTAAGTTTTTCTTTTTTAAAAACATTTTTCTAGCTTGAGCTATTCTAGCTACTATATCCCTTCTGCTACGTCCATCTTTTGTAATTATACTACCTAAATAGCAAAAATCATCTACCTCCTCTAACTCGGTATTACCTATTTTTAATTTTGGTTTAGAACTAGGCTGTAACTCACTTGTCATTATCTTTGTCTTTACTGAGTTAATTCTCATACCATAGTTACTCTGTAGTAATTCATCTAAAATATTTAAAAACTCTCCTAACTCTTTTCTAGACTCTGCTATAATGGCTATATCATCTGCAAAACGTAACATGTCTATTTTCTGTCCCTGTACACTAATACCTATCTCTTTTTCTCTCTCTAGCTAAGTTTAAAGCTTTCTCAATATAAACATTAAAAATCAAGGGAGACAGTATACAACCCTGTCTAACACCATTTCTAATCTTAGCTTCCTTTTCTATTTCATCAAATCTAATTACTACGCTTTTGGTTTTTATATAAACTATAAATATTTTTTCTATCCCTATGAGAGATTCCTATTTTTTGCAAAATCCTGAACATAACAATCCAATTAACCCTATCAAATGCTTTTTCTAAATCTACAAACGCGAAATGAGTCTTTTTACTTTTTTGTAACCTTTTTTCGATAATTACCCTAATCATTAGTATCGGTTCTCTAGTCCCTCTATCTTTACGAAAACCATATTGGTCTTCGCCTAAATAATTCTCAGTCAAAGCTTCTACTCTATTTTTAATTATTATTGTTAGTATTTTGAGAAGTTAAACTAACCGTTCTAAAATTCTCACACCTATCAGCTCCTGACTTTTTTGGGATTGGGATAATAATATTTTTTCGAAATCTATTGGAACCTCACCTGTGTCATATATTACTTTTACTAGTTCATATAATCTATCTAAAGTTTTCTGACTTGCATATTTTATTAATTCTGCGGGGAATATCGTCTATCCCTGGCGCTTTATTTATTTTAAGATTCCGAACAGCTCTATCAAATTCCTCTCTTAATATTGAGAACCCTATTTCTACATCCTCTTCTTGGTCGTTTTCTAACTCATCCATATCGTCTCCCTTATATAAATCTTCTAAATATCTTTTCCATCTATCTGCTACCTCAACTTTATTTATTAGAAGCTCATTATTCTCGTTTCTAATACCATTATATTTTTTCCTATCTTCCCCAAAAAACTTTTTAACTGCCCTGTAAGCCCTGTCTGTCTTACCTACTCTCAAATCATCTTGTATTCCCTTACAATTCTTCTCCATCCATTTATTTCTAGCTTTTCTACACTCATGTACTATCTTATTTCTAACTGTATTATATTTTTGCTTACTTTCACTATCCACTTCTCTGAAAGGTTTAAGCTTTCTTCTATTCTCTATTAAATCTAATATCTCCTTTGTTACACACGGTTTTTTCGCTTCTATTTTTTTCTTACCTATAGTTTGTGTTGCTGTATCATGTACAGTCAGTTTTATTTCTTTCCATCTATTTTCTACGTTCCCTCCTACAGCTATCTCTTTGCTCTTATTATCTAATACTTGTTTATATTCCTCTTTTACCCTACTATTATTAAGCTTACTTAGATCCCATCCCGCTCTTTTAACCTTTCTCAATTTTTTGAATTTTAGTTTACACTTCATTTTAACTAAGTTATGATCGCTATCTATGTCAGCCCCTGGATAACTACGACAGTTTTTAACTTGGTTTCTAAATCTTTGTTTAACTAAAATATAATCTATTTGGTATCTAGCCCTATCACCTGGCGCTTTCCAGGTATATCTTCTCCTAACATGTTGTTCGAATAGGGTGTTTACAGTTACTAATCTATGTTCCTGGCAAAACTCAACTAATCTTTCTCCTCTATCATTTCGTCTGCCATACCCAAATTTTTCTACCATTTTTCCCTCACTACCTTCTCCCACTGACGCATTAAAATCGCCCATAACTATTAAATTCTCGTCTCCTTTTACTTTTCTCACTATACTATTTATATCCTCGTATACCTTTTCTACTTCCTCATCCTCGTACTGAGTTGTTGGCATGTAAACCTGAACTAAAACAGTGTCTGTGGGTTTTGTACTCAATCTAACCATAATTATTCTATCACTAAATTGTAAGTACTCTTTAACTTTATGCCCTAATCTTTTACCTAACACTATTCTTACGCCTGCCTGTCCATTAGTTGAAGAAATTGTAATTATTCTATAATTATCTTTCCAAAAGTCATTACTATCTGGCCATCTCACCTCACTAATACCTAAAATGTCCAGCTTTTCCTTTCTCATTTCGACTAATAAATTCGTTAACTTATCTACTCTAAGTAATGACCTTACATTCCAAGTCCCTATCACTAAATCGAACTGTTGTTTTATATTCTTACGATGACGAGCCCCAAGTACCCCCTCCCGGAGATCCGAATGAGGGAGTATTTTACCTCCGGACAAGAATTTTACTTGTGAGCTCTCCATCATATGTATTTCGTGTTTTAGGCCACGCACACCTGGGAAATATTTTAGCAAAAAGCAAAAAGCCGTATCCGTCACGGCCAACCCCGAACAAGCTTGTAAATTATTGAGGATCGCCCGAGACCAACCGACCCTCCTCCAATATCTTTTAGCCAGCAAGGCTGCTGCCCCTTGCTGCGCCTTTTAATCGCCTTTTACGATAAGCAGGCTTACTATAGTAGTATTCTTTATCCCCTACTATAGGGAAATAGTTTTGCTAGCCAACCAATATAATTATTTATTTTGTTTTGATATGGTTGTATTTGTGAATTCTTATACACATGGCAAGCATCGCTTGAGATAACGGAAAATGATTTAATTGTAGAAGTAAGTTGTACATTAATAGGTTTATTTTGTATTGTTTAATCGTTTTAGTTTTTACGTCACTATGTATCCGCTAGTCAATTTTTAACAAGTTTTTCAAGTGATGAGTCGCACTCTGATTCTCCAGTCGACATGTTGTGTAAAGAAACACGAAATATTCACAGAAAAGGAAGTTACTGCGGAACAACTATTCCAAAATAAATTGATATGGAGTTCATGGAATATTTTTGTTTAATAAAATTATCAGTTGATTTTCTTATTGGTAAGATTTTATTGGCATAAGCTAATTATGGTTCGGTAGTTTGAAAGACGGTTTTTAAAAAATAATTTTAATTATACTTCTAATACAAATAATGAAAATGCGTGTTATTACATTGAATTCCAACTACAGACTAAAGTTCGTACACCTCACTTAAACACGTCCGTTGTAGAAAACTATTCACATGCACATCAGTGAAATATGATGTGTCTAGTAACAAGTCCATTACGCTTTCTAACAACTTCTAACATAATTAACTAAAAGCTCATTGGTGGTTTTTTTCTGGAAAAAGTGAAAGTTGCCAGGCACATACGTATGGAAGGGCAAAAACTGGTGCTACAAAAGGAATTGTTATGATAGTATTGTATTTGAGTAATCAAGAAACCTTTCGGCAGATATCAGATAGGTTTAATGTTACCAAAAGTGCAGCACATCGCAAAATTAAATTAGTAATCAAGTATTTAGTATCTATATGCAGAGAACATTAAATGGTGAAATGCAGAACAAAAAGTTGTCATTCGAGGATCGTTTAAAAAAATGAAAACCTAGATGGTGTCGTTGATGTTGTAGATGATCGCTATATGTATATTAAAGAAACAAATAAAACAGTTATGTTTATTGTAATTAAAAATCCGATTACAGTATACTATTGCAAGCTGTGCGTAACCATGAAAGACGATTGATAGGGAAGCAGAATCAATTCATGATACACAATTACTAAAAAGATCATTGCTATATGATAAAAGAATTAATGTTTTTTTAGGAAACGATCTACTGCTGAGAGATTCGGTATATTCCTGTACATAATGGCTCTACCTCCATATAATGGCATTGGCAATTTAAGTAGGAAGCAGCGTTTTTTAATCATAAATAACAACTAGAGTGGTAATTAAAAATGCTTATGCTCTGCTCAAAGAAACATTTTGCAGACTTAAAGGTTATGAAAATGCAAATATTTTTTTCATAGTTTACTGTAATGCATAATATATGTTTAACGTTAAATTATGAAGTAGCTATGAAGCATGATAAGGAAGTACCTGAGTGTGAGTTTGATGAAACAGTAATACAAAATTTAAGTGGTTCTAAAGTCTAAATACTAGTTGATTGGTAAATATATATTTTATAAATAACATTTTTCCTTAGTCTGAATATACTATTAAGTGTGAAGCTGATCAGTCTATATATCTAGTTCATGAATTTGTTTATTATTTAGGCATGTACATCTATAGATGCTTGTTAAATTATATACAATCCTAAAATTAGAATTACAATACACTTAGCAATTCTTAAAAAAACTTTAAAATACATATTAATTTACAGAATATATGTATTATACATAAATTTATCTTATTTACCATCACTAATTATTGTTGTACTAAATTAAACCCCTGTACATGTATGCTTTTTTACCAACTTTTCTAGAGCTTCCATTCTGAACGGACCTGCACCTTCAAGAAGTTTTAAAATACTAGAACGGGTAGAATGGCTTGCGTGTTTCAGTAAGCTAAAGAGCCGAACTATAGGTTTAACCAAATTAGTGGTGGTCTTTAGTAAGGAACCAGAGTAAGACAGATCCCCAAAAGAGTGTAATTTGAATATTTACCTACCGCGTGAGGGTATCCAATTAACAATAAATAATAAATGGGAAGGACCTCTAACAATATAGTACCCTCACGTTTCGGGACATTGCCTCGCAAGCTGCTGCAGTCGGTGAGAAGGGGAGGTTCATTAAACAACAACACACTAAGACAAAATTCCAATTGTTTTATTAAACGGCCTACTAACTAACTTAACCTAATTACATATGCATACAAAATTATACAGTAATTAACAATATTTACAAAAGGGCGCCACCATGGGAATTAAACGGCCCATGGACCGATCGCGGTAATAGCTCTCGTCGCACTTTGTTCGTGGCGATGAACCAAGATTGTAGGACAGAAAATACTTCACTTCACAGGGGCAAATCTTATAAAGTCTCCGGCTAGCACAAACACAACTTAACTAAACAATTCTAAAGTCCTTATTTTATTAATATTAACAACAGTTCTGGGTGCAAACACCCCAATACATATAATTAATTAACGCTACCGCAGTCTACTTAACTTGCATACTGAAACGACCTTCCTTTAATCACGGGGTCATCAATGACTGGAAAACATGACCTTCACACGGGTCAAATAGTACAGTAACGGAATTCGTGGCTTAGTTATTACAAGCCTCGGACAACGTCGAAACACAATAAAATAAGAAACCCTTCAAAAGATGCGGTCTTTAACAATAACCTAACGGGATTAAATTACTGGAACGGGACTTTAACCCGAAGTTGTATGCTATGAAAGTCGACAGATATTGTATTTAAACAAATAAATGACTTATGATGCATAACACAGCCTTGAGTTCATAGTAATACTATATATAATAATTACTTACTCAGAGAAATAAACTAACTTTGAACATAACGGCACGCACTTGAATTCAGAGAAATAAAACACTTACTCAATCTTGCAAGTCCGCGAGCTTTCGACTACAACGCGTCTGGAAATAAACAACCCCGATTACCACCGGTTGGCATCCTTATATACATTTAAGTTAATTGAAAAATAACCCCTTTCTTGGCTCTCATACTCGGCTTAGGATACGCCGGTCGTAAATTTTTAAGAGTAATTAAACTGCCAATGCCCTAAGATAGCCACACAAGTAGATCTCGGAACTAATTTTAGTTGAGTACTCCGCTAATTGAAAAATTGCTTCCGACCACCCTGACATAAATAGGATCCTAAAACATGATTGACATCTAATCATAGATAGCAACTAATCTGACATGTGTAGTGCCTTTGAAGTAAAGTGCCTTTAGAAAAATTGATTAACTCTTGGATTAGACCTTCCTGGAAACTTCGCTAGGACGCTACTTGGGTAGTCTTGCAACCGTTACAATTACAGACATATTTATGTTACCAGACCTTCATTCTAATAATTAGAATGCTAAAATTAAACTAGAAAATAACTATTTTTAGAAATCATAGAACTAATTAGAGCGTATTAAAACAGTATGTTACAAGAGGGCAGCGGATTTTCTAGTACTTAGAGTGGCAGAGACCATACGGGTCGGTATGGCATTCTAAGACACACTACTGCGACATGGAAGGCAACGGCAAACTACCACATTATCTCCCAAGTAGAATTTTGCAACAAGAACACTTTAACCATCACAAACATAGTATTTCAACATCATGCTAGAAGACGATACACGAGGAAGATGCCGGAAGGTATAGGACGATATCAAATAGATTACGTTCTTGTTAGACAACAGTTTAGGAATCAAGTAAAAAACTGTAGAAGCTACCCAGAAGCAGATATAAGCACTGGCCATAACATTATACTTATGAAGACCGCTCTTAAATTTAAAAATCTGAAAAAGAGGAACTGACAAAGGCACTTTGACTTTGAGAAACTAAAGATAAAAATGTCCAATAGAAGAAAGACGAAAATACTAAAATAGATCAGATGAAGCAGGAAAACAGAGATACAAAGCTATAAAATGGGAAATTATTTGCAAATGCAAAAAAACTAAAGAACAATAAGTTGATGAAAAATACTAAGAGGTACAAACTAAGATGAAAATAGGAAAGACAGACGAATGATACAAACTAATTAGAATGAATTTTAGGGATATAAAACCGTATAGCAAAAATATAAGGGACGCGAGAGGAAACATCATTATAGAAAATGTAGAGAAAGTGGATAGATGATAAGAATATATATATATATATATATATATATATATATATATATAAGAAATCTTTTTTATACTGAGCGTAAGTAATTTAGACTAATGAAGTAATACTTTTGGGATAATGTCGCTCAAAAAATAAAAACAGCATACAACGTTTAATGATTTGTAATTAATCGTACGTTTCGGTGTATAATTCTCACCTTAATCATCGAACTACAAGAAAAAATTATTATTAGTCAGCAATAGCATATAACGAGCAAGTACTTACAATTACTTCACAAAAGTTATAATAAAGACGTTTAAAAAATAACTGCTTAAATACTATATAAAATTAAAACTTAAAACATGTCTGGACTATAAACTTCAAATAATGTCACAATTTCAAATGATTGACAGATGGAACAAACAAAAGAGCGAGTGTATATAAAAATGTGAAACAACCAATGTTTTATGGTATAAAAATTGCTGTTGAGGGACGTAATTTAAATAACAAATCGTAATGAATGTAGTGATAAATAAAAGTGTTATTGTGATATGAAAGAATACTAAATAAAGTCAAATAGAATATTTGTTAAAGAAAAGAAATAATAATAATAACTGTAGTTAGCTAAATAAACTGAACATTATAATCTGATTATTGATAGACTCATGAAATTGAATGGTATGTCAATAATAAATATATAAGAGGATGGAGATAGAGTATAATCAAAGCTAGCAAAAGACAGGTTCACTGTAAGAAATAGTAAGATAGTAAAAGTCAACAAAATATAAAAATTGATTGATGAAAATACAGATTTAAAGACAATAAAATTGAAATAGTTAATTGTGGATAGAATTTGGACTCTAGAAAGATGTAGAACGATTATTTGTTTTGTAGTTAAAAGTATACAAATATGAATAAACAGCATATAAATTATTAATATCTTCTTTATGGTTTATTGGTTTATTCTGTTGATTAATATGAAAAGATTCTAAGAAGAGTCTTTTTTTGTAGTTGTCTTCAGTATCTATAATCGCTACATCATCATAGTTGACCTTATGACGTGTGTTATAAATGTGTGAAGAGAGTGCACACGATGTCTTCTCTAATTTTGCATCGCTCTTATGTTGTGTAAGACGATTGCGAAGCCATTGTTTAGTTTGGCCTACATACGAGGCATTACAACTACAATTAATCTTATATATTAAGTTGCTACGCAGAGCTTTGTTAGTTTTTTCTTTTAGTTGGTAAATAAGTTTCCAATGGACTTTCCTTTAGTATTAACAATAACAATCTGAGGATGTTTTAAAATTTTTATTAATAATAGTGAAAGGTTTGTAATATACTGTAGTTTTTTATATATAAAATCTGTTGGTCTATTATTTATGGGTGGTCTGAGTATATTAGAATATAACAATTTGGATATAAGTGGTCTTGGATAAGCATTGTTGACTAAAATATTTTCTAGTTTCTTTAAATTTTTATCAATGAAACATGGTTCACAAATAGAAACAATGCGGTGTTTAAGACATAAGATTGTATTGATTTTTGGTGTATACTATGGTTAGAGTGGTAATTCAAATATCTCCTGAATTGGTTGGTTTTGGTAAATATCAAAATTTATCTGGTTTTGTAATTGCGAATAACAAGGGTATCTAAAATGGAATTGATTGGTTTGATTCTAATTCAGAAGTGAAATTTAGATGGTCATTATAATTGTTAAAATGTTGAAGAGTGGTCTGTAAATGTTGTTCAGGAAGTGAACAAAGAATGTCATCAACATATTTGACGAGGAAAACTATCTTAAAAGGAAGATTAGGTAAGACTATTTCTAGAAGATTATCCATAGCTAACTGTGCAATAACAGGAGAAAGTGGTGATCCCATAGGGGTACCAAAAATCTGTAAATAAAATTTGGATTCAAAAATGAAATAAGTATTATTGAAGATGAGATTAATTGATGTAATAAATAAGTCGAGTGATAAATCACAGTTAGGTAATATGGTTTCCCATTTGTCTGTTATGATATCAATAACCAAAGAGAGTGGAATGTTGGTAAACAGAGAGTTACACTAGAATTAACATTGGACATTTATTAGCTGATATCGAATCAATTCTTGACTCAACTGATATCACTCCACAAAGAAAAGCTAACAAAAGATGCCAAATCGCAAATATAATAACAAATTTTATTCATAATCCTATTAATAGATGTAATTCTGATAATGTAATTTTTTATAAGGTAAAGAAGTTCCTAAAGGACCATCCTAACATTTATATCACTAAAGCAGATAAACGTTCAGTTACCGTTATACTTGATAGAACATCATATATAGATAAATCCAATCACTTACTGAATGATACTTTGACATATAAAACACTACAAAGAGATCCTACTTTCACGATTCAGAATACAGTCAATAATCACATTAAATTATTATTTAAAAAAGGCATGATCACAGCTGAACAAAAATCAATATTGATTATCAATAATTCCGTTCCAGGCAAATATTACGGTCTCCTAAAAATCCATAAACCAGAAACACCTCTAAGACCAATTATTTCTTCAATCAATACACCTACATATGCTCTTTCTGCTTTTATCTCAAACATTTTACAAAAGTCATTCCCAATTACAGGCCATAATATATTAGATACCTTTAATTTTGTCAATCAGTTCCGTAATTTCAAGTTACCTCTTGATCACATCCTTATTTCCCTGGATGTTAACTCTCTGTTTACCAACATTCCACTCTCTTTGGTTATTGATATCATAACAGACAAATGGGAAACCATATCACCTAACTGTGATTTATCACTCGACTTATTTATTACATCAATTAATCTCATCTTCAATAATACTTATTTCATTTTTGAATCCAAATTTTATTTACAGATTTTTGGTACCCCTATGGGATCACCACTTTCTCCTGTTATTGCACAGTTAGTTATGGATAATCTTCTAGAAATAGTCTTACCTAACCTTCCTTTTAAGATGGTTTTCCTCGTCAAATATGTTGATGACATTCTTTGTTCACTTCCTGAACAACATTTACAGACCACTCTTCAACATTTTAACAATTATAATGACCATCTAAATTTCACTTCTGAATTAGAATCAAACCAATCAATTCCATTTTTAGATACCCTTGTTATTCCCAATTACAAAAACCAGATAAATTTTGATATTTACCAAAAACCAACCAATTCAGGGAGATATTTGAATTACCACTCTAACCATAGTATACACCAAAAAATCAATACAATCTTATGTCTTAAACACCGCATTGTTTCTATTTGTAAACCATGTTTCATTGATAAAAATTTAAAGAAACTAGAAAATATTTTAGTCAACAATGCTTATCCAAGACCACTTATACCCAAATTGCTATATTCTAATATACTCAGACCACCCATAAATAATAGACTAACAGATTTTATATATAAAAAACTACAGTATATTACAAACCTTTCACCATTATTAATAAAAATTTTAAAACATCCTTAGATTGTTATTGTTAATACTAAAGGAAAGTCCATTGGAAACTTATTTACCAACTAAAAGAAAAAACTAACAAAGCTCTGCGTAGCAACTTAATATATAAGATTAATTGTAGTTGTAATGCCTCGTATGTAGGCCAAACAAAACAATGGCTCCGCAATCGTCTTACACAACATAAGAGCGATGCAAAATTAGGGAAGACATCGTGTGCACTCTCTTCACACATTTATAACACACGTCATAAGGTCAACTATGATGATGTAGAGATTATAGATACTGAAGACAACTACAAAAAAAGATTCTTCTTAGAATCTTTTCATATTAATCAACAGAATAAACCAATAAACCATAAAGAAGATATTAATAATTTATATGCTGTTTATTCATATTTGTATACTTTTAACTACAAAACAAATAATCGTTCTACATCTTTCTAGAGTCCAAATTCTATCCACAATTAACTATTTCAATTTTTCTTGTCTTTAAATCTATATTTTCATCAATCAATTTTTATATTTTGTTGACTTTTTACTATCTTACTATTTCTTACAGTGAACCTGTCTTTTGCTAGCTTTGATTATACTCCATCCTCTTATATATTTATTATTGACATACCATTCAATTTCATGAGTCTATCAATAATCAGATTATAATGTTCAGTTTATTTAGCTAACTACAGTTATTATTATTATTTCTTTTTCTTTTAACAAATATTCTATTTGACTTTATTTAGTATTCTTTCATATCACAATAACACTTTTATTTATCACTACATTCATTACGATTTGTTATTTAAATTACGTCCCTCAACAGCAATTTTTATACCATAAAACATTGGTTGTTTCACATTTTTATATACACTCGCTCTTTTATTTGTTCCATCTGTCAAGCATTTGAAATGTGACATTATTTGAAGTTTATAGTCCAGACATGTTTTAAGTTTTAATTTTATATAGTATTTAAGCAGTTATTTTTTAAACGTCTTTATTATAACTTTTGTGATGTAATTGTAAGTACTTGCTCGTTATATGCTATTGCTGACTAATAATAATTTTTTCTTGTAGTTCGATGATTAAGGTGAGAATTATACACCGAAACGTACGATTAATTACAAATCATTAAACGTTGTATGCTGTTTTGATTTTTTGAACGACATTATCCCAAAAGTATTACATCATTAGTCTATATATATATATATATATATATATATATATATATATATATATATAGAATTTATATGCAGGAGAAGAATTAGCAGCATTAGAACAAGAATCAGACATTGAAAAGGATGACTTGAGATATACTATACTTAGGAATGAGTTTGAATTAACATTAAAAGGTCTGAAAAATGGTACAGCACCGGGTACAGATAAGGTGCACCCAGATACTTTAAAAGTCGCTGGACAAGCAGTAACAGAACGTCTTTCCCAACTTGTGAGCTATATGTATGATACAGGCGAGATACCCAAAGATTTCAAACGTAACACCATAGTCACTATACCAAAAAAAAGAGTCTCAGATGGATGTGAAAGTTGTCGAATAATAAGTTTGACAGCACATGTGTCAAAAATATTAACTAAAATTGTACAAGCACGAATGGAAAAACGAGCCGAAGAAGTACTAGGAGAAGATCAATTTGGCTATAGGCGAAACAGAGGAACACGGGGGCTATTATAACTCTGAGGGTGATAATAGAGAAAACAATAGAAAAAGGGGAGAGCGTGTATGTAAAGTTTGTAGATCTGGAAAAAGCATTCGACAATGTAAAGTGAAAAATAGTGTTCGAAATACTCAAAAATATTGGAATGAGTTTTAGGAATAGACGGATAGTACATAGTTTATACAAAAAGCAAACAGCGATAATAGAATTAGAGCAGGAAAGTAGAGAAGTAAATATTAGGAAAGGGGTGAAACAGACAGGGATGTGCGTATCCTCATTAATTTTTAACTTGTACATCAAAGAGGCAATGAATACTCTCAAATGCAGGAAGACATTTGGAATTTTTATGCAAGGACAAAAGATTGATATGTTTAGATTTGCAGATGATACAGCAGTATTAGCATCTAGCAAAGAAGAGTTAGAAGCTGCCCTTAATGAAATAGAAACAGTTCTAACAGAGAAATACGGTATTCAAATTAACAAGAATAAAACTAAAGTACTAGTATGCAAAAGAGAGGAAAATAAATTAAAAACTACACATCAAATAGGTAAGGAGAACTTACAAGGATTTCTGCAATCTAAGAAGTCAAATAACGCAACATGGGAAGAGCGCAAAAGATATAAAACAAAGATTAGCACAAGGTTGTGCTACATTTAACAAGAAAAATCGATTACTGTGTTCAAAGACAACAAACATACAAACAAGGAAGAGATTGCTTAAAACAAATGTGTGGAGCCAGCACTGTACCGCTATGAAATTTGAACAGTTGGAAAAGCGGACAGGAAAAAGATAGAAGCCTTTAAAGTGTGGTGCTACAGACATATGATGAAGATATCATAGACAGACAAGGTTAAGAACAAAGAGGTACTAGAAATGGTAGGGAAAGAAGAAAGTATGTGATAAACAGTAAAAAATAGGAGAAATAGGATGATAGGTCACATACTACGACAAGAGGGAATAGTACGGAATATATTAGGAGCAGAGATAAGAAAAAAGAGAGGTAGAGGTAGACCTAGGCTAGGCTATTGCACACAGATAGTGAAAGATGCAGGCTGTGTGAATTTCAGGGAAATGTGAAGGCTAGCTCAGAATAGAAGTCAACGGAGGTACGCATACAACCAATTCGAAGATGGGAAGCCTAATGACGAAAAAAATAACTTTAATTAAGCCGATGATTATTACTAGCAATTACAGGTATTGGTTTTACAATACTCTCAACTAATGTTAATTGTGCGAAAAAATTTACTGGAAAATTATTAATTCAGCAAATGACTAAGAATCGGGGGATCCTTGGCAGTCACAGGCTGCTTAACCCTCTTTACATACCACTAAATCTTGGTAAAATAGGGCATATAATTAGGAAACAACAGAAGGGGAACCGAGCTGTATCTAGGCGGTGGAAATTTCAGGGAACGATGTAGGCTAGCTCAGAATAGAAATAAGTGAAGGTGCGCGTCCAACCAGTTTCAGGACGGAAAACCTAAGGACGAAAAAGTAATTGCACTTAAATCTGATGATTATTATAAACAAATACATGTGTTGATTTTGAAATAATTTCAACTACTGTTGATGGTGTGAAAGGATATATTGGAAAACTATTAATTCGGCAAATATTTAAGTGTTGGGGATCTTGGTAGCTCAAGGCTGCTTAACCCCTTTTGCATACTATTGAGTATCGAGGAAATAGAGTTTAGATTTATAAACAATAGAAGGGAGAACTGAACTGCATTTAACAAGAAAGAGCAGCGGCTATGTTCGAAGACAACAAACTTAGAAACAAAAAAAAAATTGTTGAAAGCATATGTGTGGAGCACAGCACAGTATGTTTATGAAATAGGGGCAGTAGGTGAAGCAGATAGAAAAACGGTAGAAACCTTTTAGAATGTTGTGTTTTAGATGTATGTGGATGATGGCATTGACAGACAAAGTTAGTAACAAAGAGTTTATAGAAATGGTAGGAAAATAAAGATATCTGTGGAACAAAAATGGGAGAAATAGAAGGACAGGATACGTTATAGGGCATTTTTGAGAAATAGTGTAGGATATGTTACAAGCAAAGGTAGGAACAAGGAGGTAGAGGTAGACCTAGATCAGACTATTGCACGCAGATAGTGAAAGATGTAGACTGTGGAAATTTCAAGGAAATGTGTAGGTTAGTGCTGAATAGGAAACAATGTGGGTACGTGTCTAACCAATTCCAGGACTGAAGACCTAATGATGTCGATATAATTTTTAAAATTTTCTATATAGGTCAAATTTGCAACACTTACTGTGTGTGGACTGCAATTATTAGACTTATCACTCAACAATTTATCTAATCTTTCGAACAATAAAAAACGGGATGCACTTTTGTCAGTTTTATTTTGAATGTCTTGTTTTCTTATATGTCGCAACCAAATAATCCCACTTTAAGGCACTGCATCCACCTAACAAAATAAACTTTTATTATTATACACATTTAATTAAAAATTAATTGGTACTTACGTATATATTTAAGCTAATTAACTCCTCGCAAATAATATCCCGAATATGCCTTTTTTGTGTGATACATATCTTTATATTTTCCTTTTATTGCAGATATTACGGTTAATATATCATTGCACTGCCACTGATAAGTTAATTTTTTCTCTTATTTGGAAGATAATGACATTGGTGGACCATGATGTTGATTTACTGTTGCTGATGCCTTGGAATCTACTTCACTATCATTCGAAGTTAATAGTCCATTTTAGTAATTTAGGTAGCTCTAGGGGTTCCTTATTAAAGGTAAAATGAAAGCAAATAAATCACAGGTTTGCTTAGTTTCTAAGTAGTAAATAAAGCACTCCAAAACTTTAGAAATATCAATAACATAAGCAAATTAGTACAACCAGCATTTTTTCGTTATTAGTTATACTAATTTATACGGTATAAATTTACGGTAGGTAACAATAAAGAAAAACTTTCGCGAAAACTCTCTACAGTGTCACAAAAACTCCTCATTATAATTCAAAAGTATAAACACAGCGAATCGTCATTGTGCGAATGAATGTAAAACATTATATCGAAATAAATACTCTCACGCCCATTCTAAAACTCATAATGTAAGGGTGAGTAATCTTCATCACCACATACTTACTTTGAATGTCAAAAATCAAAAAGAACCTTACTTACTATTATTGAATTTTACGGAAAATACGGTAATACACAATCAAAATAAAAGGACAATCATAAGTATACGAAAATGTGTCAGCCCCGCATGAACAATTTTAATTCGCTTACCTTTAATAGGATTCTAATAAAGCTATAATAAACCACATAAACAAACATACACCTGACTAAAACAAGTTCATTGAACCTTTATAACTTATTACGCCAAAATAAAAAATCAAAACGTGAGAGTATCGTCAAATTTAATATGCGTTTTTCATATTTATAAAATAATTATAAAATTTAAGTTAAGTTTCCTTCTTTTCCTTTTATATCACTTTTATATCTTTTATATCACTTTTATATCACTTTTATAACACTAATAAATAATAATAATCATGTTACGATATTACTTAGGTGTTGTAGATATAAATAGAAAATGTTACATATGGCCCCGTTTGAAGCAAATGATAAATGTTAAACTGTGTTTTAAACGCTTTGTACTAAAATCTTTAACGCAATTATAATACAAGTAAAATACAAATATTCAATTGCATTAAATAACCTATATATATATATATATATATATATATATATATATATATATATATTACTCATATTTAGACCAGGGTAGAAAATTAAATAATCACATCAAATAATTTTAATCACCGTGTAGAAGCTTTGGGAAAAGATACATAACTCGCGTTATTAAATAAAAGCGTGAAGCATAAAAATTCATTCGTTTCATTAAAATAAGAGATTTAAATCATGTACAAGACGCTTTATATCAAAAGAAGCAGTATTAAAAGCTCTACGTATAATTTAATTATTCCTAGTAAAGAAACAAATAAAATTACGTGCAAAATTTATATTAATTAACTCTATTTTAAGTAACCGGTATTAAACAAAATGTACTAATAATAATCGTAATTGAAGTTAATTGAACCGTTAGTAACATATAATATCTATAAAACTTGAAAACCCAATAAAATACCATGAAATCAAGCTCTGAGAATTAATAGTATGTTTAAACACCTGCGTATTTTTAAAAGCTCATTCTGCGTAAATGTTGCAGATAATTAATGGTTACAAAGAATCTTGGAGAAACCGTGGCTTAATATTCACGAGAAGGTGCGATACGGGGTTATTTAACCCAGATAGTCCACATGGACTGAAATAATCGATAATAAGGAATATCAATTTGCACTAATAAGAACAGGGTAGATAGAGACACATAATAGGCGCAAGACCGAGACACATATAGTAAAAAGGCGTGAGTAGAGCAACGTCATGTGGTTGCGATTGGTTGAAAGTAAAAGGCAAAATTGAGAGGTAGAAATAACATTTCTGTATAAAATTTAATTAGGTATTCTCAGACGTTGCGTGCCGTGTGGAAATTTTCTGAGATTTAACTGAGGCGAGTACACAATTCGTAAAAATCGCATGCCAGGCTACGGAATGGGAACATAGAATGACGAAATTCTAGAAACTGGCCGTTTTGGGGAACAGACCGACAGACAGGCTAACCGCTATATATACGGAGGTTAATATGAACAAGCTCTCTTAGATCTTCGACTTAATTGAACGCGTTAAACAGTGCTTTTTAGTTTTCCGGTTTTAATATTAAATAATTTAAACAGTTTGCTCGAATATTATGTGATTTAAAACAGCTTGTTCTTTACGTGCTACAATGAATGTACGTTAGTGCACTTAGAAAAGAAGATACAAGGTAATAAAGTTTAGTATCACAGTACCAATTGGTAAAATTTACTATGACAAATAAATACACAAAAGTAGGCAGTTTTGGCGTATCTTGGTGAAAGAAGTATGAAGTTCTTTGTTATTTTTCGGGGGTATTAATACTTAAATGGTGCATAAACGTGTCTGGATCCACGAAACAAGGTTCAGATATACACAGATTAGTTCCGGAAAAGCCCTGAAACAACTTTAAATAAATGGTGATGGAGAAAATTTTTAAAGCGTTGAGAATCAGAAGCCGTAAATATAACCCAGTTGGAATGGTGTGATTAACAAAAGGGACGATGTACATTGAAGCTACGAGGGCAGTAACCTTCAGGTAAATTATACTATTTTGTTTGAACTTTGATATTTTTGTGTGTGTTGAATAACTTTATAATTGATTTACTCAAAATGGACAGTAGTGAAATTGTACTAACAATAAAATTTTAATATTAAGGTGAAATTTGCTTGTTTAAGTAGAAAGGGGTATTTAGTATTGATGTTCTGGATTATGATGAAAATTTGGGTATGTCTTTGAGCTCAATTAGACGAACCTGGTTAATTAACGTAAAGGGTGGTAGATGCTCCTTTGTACTCTGCATATATTGTTATAGTAATTAGTAGGCATCCTACAAGGACTTTAATTCTGGATGCACATTAAAATGATAATAAATTTAATTTTGAAATTTTCCGATATTAAAAGTTATGCTGAATATTAATTTTGAAATTTTAATGTATTGTGAATAATGATGTAAATAGAGTTGACGTTGATGTTTGTGGTAGGAATGTGTTTGTCTTTTTATGTATGAGGATGAAAGCTATCTAGAGGAGCAGCCGAGGCGATTAACAGAAGAAAGTCAATGGACCAACACAGTTAAGGTAATGAATAGCTTTTTGTAGGATTCACAGCATTCTTGACATCCAATTCGTTTGGGCTCGATTATAAAGCGTAGTTCATGGATTTTGTTAGTATCACAGCAATATATATATATATATATATATATATATATATACAGGGTGAGTTTTTAGTGGGGCAACGGCCGATAACTCCGTTATTATAAAAGCTACGTAAACCAAATTTGGAGGCAATTAGGCATACCTAAAGTGCACATTTTAAAAATATTTTGAAGCATACAGGGTGTTTCATAATTCCAGGGCATATTAAACTTATATTTTTTAAATAGAACACCCCATATATTATTACATTTTTGGAAAGCCCATAAAAAGAGCTTTAATTTGATATCAAATTGTATCTATCTAATCCTTTTAGTTTTTGAGATATTCAACTGTTTTTAGAAAAAATGACCCTGATTAGATACATTGCCACTGCACTAATACACAACTTATGTTAATTTTCAAGATGCAGAAAATTTTACTATATACCATAGTATATTTGTAAATATCACTCTTTTGAAATTTCTTCACCGTATACAGGGTGTGTCAGGTTTCTCAAAATGCAATTTTTAAAACTTTTTTTAAATGGTACCCTACCAATTTTATTGCTATAATGGATAGTTTATTAAGTGTCCTTTCATTTTTGTTAAGCATTCCCTATACCTAAATCCATTACCTTCTGAGATATTTTTGATTTTCTTCAAATTTTATGAATGTTTTTAATTTACATAACTAAAAAGAACTTACTATTGGAGAATATTATAAAACAATTAATACATTTTGATTAACAATCAACTACACTTATCCAACAACAATTTTCACTAAAGATATAACAACCTACAATAATATGCTATCAACAGAATTCTGCCAGATCAACAATATGCATTTTATAGAAAATGTTCAAGCAGGAAATCAGGCAGCCTTTGAAAGAAATAACAATTACAATTAAAATGTCATTTAGGTTTATTAATTGTAGTGTGTTGTCATTTAACAGGATATCTCTCGGTATATTCCTGATGCAAGTAGGCAATTTCTTAAACTTTCTCCCAATATCCAAATCATATCTATTTGTTCTTCCACGGTAAAATTCATTTTGAAAACTCCTTCAAAGATTACATTTAAAACAGAACTGATAATGTGTTAAATGACAACACACTAAAATTAATAAACCTAAATTGTTATTTTTTCAAAGCCTGCCTGATTTCGTGTTTGAATATTTTCTATAAAATGCATATTGTTGATTTGGCAGAATTCTGTTGATAGCGTATTATTGTAGGTTGTTATATCTTTAGTGAAAATTGTTATTGGATAAGTGTAGTTGATTGTTAATCAAAATGTATTAATTGTTTTATAATATTCTCCAATAGTAAGTTCTTTTTAGTTATGCAAATTAAGAACATTCTTAAAATTTGAAGAAAATGAAAAATATCTCAGAAGGTAATGGATTTAGGTATAGGGAATGCTTAACAAAAATGAAAGGACACTTAATAAACTATCCATTATAGCAATAAAATTGGTAGGGTATCATTTTAAAAAAAAATTAAAAATTGCATTTTGCGAAACCTGACACACCCTGTATACTGTGAAGAAATTTTAAAAGTGTAATATTTAAAAATATACTATGTATATATTAAAATTTTCTGCATCTTGAAAATTAACATAAGTTGTGTATTAGTGCAGTGGCAATGTATCTAATCAGGGTCATTTTTTCTAAAAACAGTTGAATATCTCAAAAACTAAAAGGAATAAATAGATAGAATTTGATATCAAATTAAAGCTCTTTTTATGGGCTTTCCAAAAATGTAATAATATATGGGGTATTCTATTTAAACAAATATAAGTTTAATATGCCCTGGAATTATGAAACACCCTGTATGCTTCAAAATATTTTTAAAATGTGCACTTTAGGTATGCCCAATATGCCTCCAAATTTGGTTTACGTAGCTTTTATAATAACGCAGTTATCGGCCGTTGCCCCACTAAAAACTCACCCTGTATATATATATATATATATATATATATATATATATTGCTAAAAGCAACTATTTTAAAATTTCAATATTTTGAAATAATCACGTTAAATATCTGTGGATATTTTCTGTTGTACAATATGTGTTTGAAGTTATAAACTGACAATCAGGTTCTATTCCTTTATAAAATTATAACCTTGAAAGATGTATTTTAAAATGTGCAAAAATAAACTTGATTAATTTTCCAAGTCATGAATCAAAAATACGGGTTTGAGAGAAATCTTGTTTTAATTGCATAGCAACATGTTTACAACGCACAGGTTGTACGAACTAGAAGATAATCTTTTAATTATATACAAATTTCTTGGTTGTTTTGGACATTAATTAAAGATAAAGACATAAAAGTATGTCAAGCTAATTGAATTTGGTTACGTTTGAGAGAAGTATGTAAAAATCAAAATATATGTTTTTGAAAATTTCGCAAACAAGTTGTTTTTATTTTTAATTACGGTCAAACACCTGGCATGTTAGGAGAGCGCGCGATATCAAGCTGAATTTGTATTTTTCCGAGTTTTTTAAAATTAGTGTTTGGGATTAGACATGGGATTGGTTTATTGCAATATTTGAAGTAAGAGATATTTTTGGATACGATAAGGTTATATTCTCTATGTATGACATTTAGGTGTTCTAATATAAAATAATAAACTCTCCTCTCTTATTTCTTCTTTCTTTTGCTTTTTTCTGTAATAAAAGTATAGTTTTATAAAAGTGATTCCCTGCGGAAACAAGTGAAAATGTAATTTATTTTAGAATTACATTAAAAAGTGCAACCTGATTGGAAGAAATATTAAAGGTAAACAACGGCCTGTGAAAAATAAAACTGAAATGGAATTTAACATAAAAATTACAGAATGTAAACCGATACTACTTGCAGACCATTTTAATCAATTATTTCAAAAGCCATTTTTAGGAATTTGGTGTTTGAAGTTGATTTGGAGTCACAATTTATTTTATTCTCGGAAAACATCGCAAGAAATTTTGTGGTACGAATTGATGTTATAATCCGTATGTTGTGGAACAAATCTCAATGTTGAAAATTTTAATAATTTGATAAGGAAAACTAAATATTCTTAATTATTATTTTGGAAATTATTATAAAATAAGAAAACATATTAAAATTTGTTGGGACATGTGTAAATTCTATTTCAAGGGTTTATTTTAACGACGGCAATTTTTTTATGCTGGCCTTAGTTTGGTAATTGGTCAATTATGAAATGAAGTTTGGGTATAATAAGGGGCACCCTGAAAGATTTGTTCTTGAGTTTAATATTGTACGATATTTATTACAGTGTGTAAAAGGATAAACTTTGATTTTTAATTTTGCTTGTTTTATTATATAAATAGTAATTGTAATTCACCTTGCATTATGAAGAAAAATGTTTCTAATTCGTGAGGAGTACGTGCTTCTTTGCAAGTATTAATGTTTTGTTAAAATAAAATTTCTTGAACATGTAGTTATTTGTAATCTGAATTACATGTTTTATATATAAGAGTAGATTACTTTTGAAATAATTATTCCTGCATTTATGCAAACCAGTCGTGTAATATGAAAATAACTGGGTGCTACAAAATAAGTGCGAAAACAAATATTATAACTAAAGTGTAGTTCGGTTAGTTTGATTTCGCATATATTAGAAATAGTAAGTAAACCTGCATGTTTAAATTAATTTAGGTAATCGAATTGTTTTAGGGCTCCGATTAATGCTCCAATAAATGCTCCAATTAGTGTTTCAATTAATACTTCAATCATAGCTACAAATATTAATTTAGATATTTTGTCAGATAGAACCTCATATATTTCTGCCAATATTAATTTACTCGCTATTAAAATCTATTTGATTTAATTTTACTGTGAACAAATTCGTTGCAAACTAGCTCTCTTTGACTTAGATCTGTTGAAGATGTATAATTTTCCACAAGAAACGATTCTTATGGACGAAGCTTGTGCTGAAAGTTTAAAGCATTAAGAAACTTTTGATCTGGAATTAATTCAAGATTTCTGAAATTAAGTTTTTAAGAATTGTCTTTTTTTTCAAAGGACTTACAAAAATACTTGAATAAGCATTTTGTTTCTAATAATTTCATTATGAGAAGTTGTATAGTCTTAAGGCTTAATTAATTGATAAATTCATTTAGTAAATTATTTATAATGAAGAACAATTTACACGTATCCTTTATGCAAGGTATATTTTAACGAAATAAGCAAGGTGGGACAGTACTCTGACATTGGAAATTCATGTAACTTTATTCTGAGCGTAAGTTTCTCTTATGTAATTAATACTGCACTAATTTTCATTTTTCAATATTATTATTTGTAAATATTTGTACTTTAAAAATTTTAGGAACGCTTAATAAACTAATTTGTTCGAGTGGAAGAGTGTTTATGTTCTACCAGCTAAAATATTATTAAACGTTTGAAGGTTATACAAATGTTAAAGCGTGTTACTCAACTATGATAAAATATGCACGCAACGAATATTTATATTTAACACCTGTTAATTCATTACCTTTACGCTTTTACCCTCCTTAATTATGACTTTAGAATTTACTCTAACGAATTTAGAAAAGCTTTCTCCTACCACACATAATATCTGCTATAATTTAGGATGCTTGCTTGTACAGGCACGCTAATGACAATTACTTCTAACCCCTGTCATTTACAATTAGTATTTAAAATTAAACTACATGACATTTAAATATAGTAAAAGCTCTTTGTTAATATTTACATATGTTAAAATGAAGCAATATTAATTTAGAAACTTACTTTAAATTGTTACTTCCTATACTAAGGTTTTGAAAAAGTGTGGCTGATTTTCATTGAGTTATATTTATATGCGGTAACCTGCCATACATTATTAACTGACTTATCTAATCAATTTTAACCCACTAATTACACAGAAATATATATATATATATATATATATATATATGCATAAAATTGTGTTAAAATTAGCAGGTCTAGGTCGGCTGGTAATAAAAAAAACTCTTTTTTATGGCCTAAATTTCCGCATATAATTTTATGCTTGATCACAGGCAATAGCTAAAACGTACAAACTATTAACAAACTACTAAAGTAAATAAAATAATTACTTACACTGAGGATATTTATTAGCTTTTTTTGAAGAATTTTTTTATAACAAGTTTCTTTAATAATTAAAAAGAAATAATGTGTATATATAAAAAAATTGATGAAATACAATATTGGTTTGACAGAAGTAAAAGTCAATTTTGATTAAATGATTTTTATATATATCTTGATTTTTTTGTTAAACTTGCATGTGTGTATGTATGTTATGTGTATATTAATTTTTTTTTAATATGATACAAATAATAGCGTATTCACGTGTATGTTTATATTAGGAGGTGGGTGAATATTGAATGTATCATACTGTTTGGTGTTTTGTGTATTGTGAGTATATATATATATATATATATATATATATATATATATATATATATATATATATATATATGTGTGTGTGTGTGTGAGAGAGAGAAAGACAGAGACAGATAAAAAGGGAGAGAGAAAGGGAGTGGGTTTGTGAATGTGTGTGTGTGTGAGTATGTGAGTGTGTTTTTTATAGTTAGATGTACTTAAGAATGCACATGTAAAATCAATTCTTAGTTTTATTTCTCTTTATATATTTTTTATAGTTTAAAAGGTATGGGTATATACTGCTATGGCACATTTTTAAAAATGTTCTTTTAAATTTATTAGTTTCTATTTGTAAAATTTGTGGATTATTGAAATTTATCTTATGTTCATCGTTAAGTGTGTGTATCGCAAGGGCACATGCTTTGGGTTTAACTTTTATATCGCTTTTATGTTGTATGATTCTTTGTTTTAAATTTTGATATGTTTCGTCAATATATGAACGATCACAATCTAAACAATTCAATTTATAAATTACATTTCTTTGTTGCAATTGATTGGTTTTATCTTTAAGTTAGTAAAATAATTTATTTATTGAATTTACGTTTTTTTTAGCAATGTTGATATTAAAGTTTTTAAATCTGTTAATAATTTTATGTGTCAGTCCTTGTATGTATGGAAGAGATTTTTGGCTTTGGTTATTGATGTTGTTGTTTGTATTATCAAGTTCTTTATTTTTGGTAATTTGTCTATGTCCTTGGTTGTATAATAAATTGTTTATTAAAGAATTAGGGTAGTTGCTATTTTTTAAAAGTTTACTAAGTATTTTAAATTTTTTTTGGTATAAAGTAGCATGTAATATATGTTTAATTTTATTTTTTAATCCTAAAATAAAGTTAATTTTTAAATCAAAGGAGTAGTACGAGTGATAATTTATATAGCGTCCAGAGCTAGTGGATCTGATATACCACTCAGTAATTATTTGATTATTGTTTTGTCTGATAACAATAGTATTTAAAAATGGTACCGAGTTGTTAGTTTCAGTTTCTATTGTGAATTTTATGTTTTCGTTATATTTGTTAAATGTTTCTAAGGTGTAGTCTATTTTATCTTTTAGAATAGCGGTTAGTATGTCGTATACAAATTTTTTGATAAATGGTAATTTAAATGTAAGATTAGGTATGATTTTATCTAAAAGTGAATTAATTATAATTTCTGCTATGATTGGACTTAAGTTAATCCCATTGGACATTAAAAAATAGAATTAAACATATATCACATCCTACTTTATACCAAAAAAATTTAAAAATACTTAGTAAGCTTTTAAAAAATAACAACTACCCTAATTCTTTAATAAACAATGAAAACTAAATATCCCTCGTGAATATCAGATAGCAAATTGGACCTCCATATACCATAAACGCCTATCTTATCTGATATCACCAGGTCGAGAATTTCTTATTAATGAAGGAAGCCCAAGGTAAAGTTGGATGGAAAACGGCTTGAGGAAAAGAAAAACTCTTTAGAGATAAACGGCTAGTAGAGTGTTAGCTCTGGATGGATCATGAGCTTGGGTCATGGGTTGACAAATGACCAAAAATATAGATAAAGAGCGCCACCGTATTTTTCAATACAACAACATACGAAGATACATGTATTTGTATTAGGGAAATGCGGAAACCTGAAGTCTACACCGCTTATGTAGCCACAAAACCTAAATATCAACCTTGCAAAGCACTTACCAAAATGCTACTTGCCAGATGTATTACAGATGTCTCTGCATAAACTGTGAACAAACAAATGCACAACAGGGACACCGTTTGTGTTCTTAAAAGTATTCACCAATAAATAATATATTTGAATTTAAGTTCCAAAAATATATATACTCAGGGTATTTGTTATAAGACAGAGTGAATCTTTTGCTTATTAAGAACCAAGAAATTTCCTTTGAATTTTTAATGATAAAAGAATTAAGCAAAAATAAATTCTATTCAATTAAATTGATTCAGTTTGTTTCAACATTAATATTTACAATAAAAATTTACATGGAAAGAAACCAGTATTGTTCGATCTTCAAAAACACGAACATCTTTAAACTCAATATTTCAACATATATTTACTATAAGGTATTTGCTTTCTTAATAAATTAAATTTCAAACTTTAATATAGCCTTCAGTAGTACTTCAGTCGACTTTACAAGTAAGAATCAAGATTATTGTACGTAATACTAAAATGTAGCATTCAAACAAAGAATAAGCTTTAACTTTATACCTTTCAAAAATTTATCATGTCTTAAAAATAAACTGCATGACCTCAAAATAATCAAAGATATTATTAATGTAACACAAAATAACATGGGGTAATTATATTGGATAACTAGATATTTTTGACATCACATGTCAATAACAATTTTTTTAGTGAAGCTATAACTGTCTGCTTGTGAAACAAATATGATAGGCAACTATGGAGCCACCTTTAAAATTTTGTAAAGTTACGAAAATACAACGGAATGTTTCTTACAAAGTGAATTTCAAAATAACTAAATCAAAATAAAATATCAACCTTTGATCATACGTAAGACATTTGAATAAATATAGATTAAATTAAAGTTTAAATATCACTCACGTGCTTGAAGTACAGTTCAATCAAAAAAACTTGAACGTTTAAACCAGAACCAAACAACACCAGATGTCGACAAATCTACACATCTGCGATGCACGCAATATGAAAACATACCATTATGCTGAATTTTACGCTGAAATTTTCAAAGATCTTCACAACAAAATATTATCCAACCAAATAAAATCTTCGTTACTTATGTCCAATAATTTTCATGTTTTTTAAATTTAAACTAAAGCTCTGGTATTGCATGTTTTAATGATGCTTTACTTCAATCTTCTTCGGTCTGCAGGAATCAACTAACTTTACTGATGGTAGAATACATAATAAAATTAATCTTCACCAAAAGTTGTCAGGAACCACATCAACACGAAAGTATTCGTTTATTAACCTCTCTTACGAATTCTATTCCAGGCCATGTGCCTGAATACCATATTGACTTTTCTATTATGCTTCGGAGAGCAGCTTACTTCTTCAAGCGTTAATGGAAAAGTCAAGTCGAACTGACAGATCCACGATTAGAATTGTAACTTAGACATAGAAAGCGAAGGAGCGCATAATCCATTATACACTTAATAAACTATTTTTAGTGATCAGACAATTATAAATTATGTTTTTATATTATCGAAACATGATATTATATTTATAAGGAATGTGTAACTAACAAAAAAAAAAACGTTAGAACAATTTATTATACAACCAAGGACATAGACAAATTACCAAAAATAAAGAACATGATAATACAAACAACAACATCCATAACCAAAGCTATAAATCTCTTCCATACATACAAGGACCGACACATAAAATTATTAACATATTTCAAAACCTTAGTATCAACATTGCTAAAAAAACGTAAATTTAATAAATAAATTATTATTCCAAACTTAAAGATAAAACCAATCAATTGCAACAAAGAAATGTAATTTATAAATTAAATTGTTTAGATTGTGATCGTTCATATATTGGCCAAACATCTCAAAATTTATAACAATGAATCATACAACATAAAAGCGATATAAAAGTTAAACCTAAAGCATGTGCCCTTGCGATACACACACTTAATGATGAACATAAGATAAATTTCAATAATCCACAAATTTTACAAATAGAAATTAACAAATTTAAAAGAACATTTTTAGAAATGTGCCATATTTATAGAAATTCAAATTCATTAAATAAAAAAGTGATATTGCTAATCTGAGCAGTATATGCTCATACCTTGTAAACTTTAAAGAAAAATATAATGAGCAATAAGTCTAAGAATTGATTTTACATGTGCATTCTTAAGTACATCTAACTATAAAAAAACACACTTACATACTCACACACACACACACACACACACACACACACACACACACTCACTCACAAACCCACTCCCTCTCTTTCACTTTCTCTCTGTCTCTGTCTTTCCCTCTCTCTCTCTCTCACACATACACACACACACACACACAAAATATATATACTTACAATACACAAAACACCAAACAGTATGATACATTCAATATTCACCCACCTCCTAATATAAACATACACGTGAATACGCTATTATGTGTATCATATTAAAAAAAATATTAATATACACATAACATACATACACACATGCAAGTTTAACAAAAAGATCAAGATATATATAAAAATCATTTAATCAAAATTGACTTTTACTTCTGTCAAACCTATATTTTATTTCATCAATTTTTTTATATATACACATTATTTCTTTTTAATTATTAAAGAAACTTGTTATAAAAAAATTCTTCAAAAAAAGCTAATGTAAATACCCTCACTGTAAGTAACTATTTTATTTACTTTAGTAGTTTGTTAATAGTTTGTACGTTTTAGTTATTGCCTGTGATCAAGCATAAAATTATATGCGAAAATTTAGGCAAAAAAAAAGAGTTTTCTTTATTACCAGCCGACATAGAACTTGCTAATTTCATGACAATCGTATAAAAAGAAGTCGTTACAATAAAAAAAGTTTTATATGCATATATATATATATATATATATATATATATATATATGGTCTAGTTACTGACCTTAATCATAAGCCTAAAAGGTGTGGTTCTAATACAAATTACAATGAGGTTTAAATACATAGATTAAACTGGATTATGTAATAAATACAAATAAAAATGTATAAATTATTTTTCTTCCGTCTTACATATAGGTGACAGATGTCAATGACATCTTTTGTAACTATAACAATATAGGAAACGTATTATTACATATATGTAAGATTTTGATGTAATAAATTGCATATTTTTAGGACAACAAAATTACTTAACTAAGAATAAATATGTGAAAGATTTTTAAAATGAAAAATTGCAAAACATAAACTTAGTAAATATTAAGATATTAAGAACTTTTTATCTCTAGGACCAAAATTCAATTTAAAAACTAATATCGTTAAAACAAATATGGGTAGACTACTTGCAGATGTTGAATCAATCATAAATAGTTATGAAAGTACAACAGAAGAAAAAAATAATACAAGAGCCAAAGTTACAAATGCAATCACTAACTTTATAAAAAACCCAAACAACAACAAAAACAACCTGCACCACGTAATTACAAATAAAACAAAAATTTTTTTAGATAATAAAGAACTATTAATATTAAAAGCAGACAAAGGAGAGGTAACCGTCATAATGAAATTTCAAGACTACACACAAAAATCATTAGAACTTTTATCTGACAAAACTACATATAAAATATTACAAAAAGATCCTACCACTACAATTCAAAAAACAGTAAATGAACACATCAAAATGAAAGAAAAAAAAGAGCTCATTAACAACAGTTCTAATCCAGGAAAGTATTATGGTCTACCTAAAATACATAAACCTATTATTTCACTAAGACCTATTATTTCGTCGATAAATACTCTTACATACAACATTGCTCAATTTTTTTCTGATATTTAAAAAAAATCCTTTCCTCTCGAATGCTACAATACAAAAGATAGCTTTACGTTCGTCAATAAATACAATAATTTTCAATTACCCGAAGATCATATACTTATTTCTCTAGATGTTATATCTTTATTCACAAACATTCCAAAAGAATTGATTTTAAAAATCATAACCAAACAATGGAACAAGATTGAATCCCATTGTAAACTATCAAAAACAATGTTTCTTAGCACCGTGAATCTTATTTTTAACAACACTTACTTCGTGTTTCAAAAGAAATTTTATTTACAACTTTTTGGTACTCCAATGGGTTCTCCCTTATCACCAATTCTAGCTCAGATTGTAATGGACCTATTGTTAGACACAGTCATTCCGAATCTTCCATATCAAATGGTACTCATAGTTAAACATGTAGATGACATTATCTGTTCAGTACCATACAATCAAGTAGAAGTTACCCTCCAACACTTCAACAACTTCAACGAACACCTAAAATTTAATATAGAAAAAGAAAAATAAACAAATCCCCTTCTTCGATACTAAAGTTATTAGATCTACCACCAACAGTTTAATTTTCGATTACTACAAAAAACCAACTAATTCAGGCAGATATATCAACTACCATTCTAATCATTCATTTATGCATAAAATTAACACTCTATTAGCACTAAAACAACGCATAACCAAAATCAGTAATCCAATATTTATTAAAAAAAAAATTCAAGAAAAAAAAAGATTTTATTAACAACGGTTATCCAATTCAGCTAATTAATCAATTACTAAACACTAATACAATTACATAAACTAAAAACAAAAAAGAAACAATCTACAAAAAATTACCGTATATACAAAAACTAACACCACTGCTTGTTCGAATATTAAAAAAACAAAACATAACATTTACATATTATTATGAAGAATCAATCAAAAATTTTTTTCACAACTTAAAGACAAGATAGATGATGCAATGTGCAACAACACAGTATATAAGATCCAATGTAGTTGTAATTATTCTTACATTGGCCAATCAAGTCAATGGTTCCGTAACAGGATAACTCAACATCGCAGTGACACTAAGTTAGGTAAAAACAACTGTGCTCTTGCTATACATGCTTATGCTGCTCAACATACACCTGCATTTAATGATACCAAAATTTTAGAAAAGGAACCCAACTATTACAAACGCCTATTCTTGGAATTGTTTTATATACAAAAAGAAAAAAATTGTATCAATAGTAAACACGATCTCAATAATCTAAGTGTAGCTTACTCTGAACTTTATAGACACTAAAAACATATTAAATTAGAAATTATTATTATAAAAAAAAGAGATTTTTTAATCAATATTTGCTAAGCTTATGTTTTGCAATTTTTCATTTTAAAAATCTTTCACATAATTATTCTTAGTTAAGTAATTTTGTTGTCCTAAAAATATGCAATTTATAACATCAAAATCTTACATATACGTAATAATACTTTTCCTATATTGTTATAGTTACAAAAGATGTCATTGACATCTGTCACCTATATGTAAGACGGAAGAAAAATAATTTATACATTTTTATTTGTATTTATTACATAATCCAGTTTAATCAATGTATTTACACCTCATTGTAATTTGTATTAGAACCACACCTTTTAGGCTTATGATTAAGGTCAGAAACTAGACCGAAACGTCAAGCAATTAAACGAATTTAAAAAGCAACCGTTTTTAATTTTGACCAAAAGTATCTCAAGATAAATATACTAAACCGAATTCAATATAATATTAATCTGTTCACAAAAAACTGCTATATATACATATATATATATATATATATATATATATTATATATATATATATATATATATATATATATTTGTGTTCGTGCACGCATTTGTATGTGGGTGCGTACGTGGATATGCGTGTGTGTGTGTGTGTGAGAGTGTGCGGGCGTATGCGCGTGCGCGTTTGCACATGTGTATACGTGAATGGTTGCGCGCACGTTTGCGCATGTGCGTGTGTGAACTCGTGTTGCGTGCGCCGTGGGGACCTTCAGGCGTGCGCGAACGCATGTTTGGTGATTGAAAAATGCGTGAAATAAAAAACCAAAACATATTTGCTCATTTTACTTTAAAAATATTGCACTAATCTGGTCTTATTAAAGCTACAGAAATTGCCTAAGATCTGAATTACATGTATTTTATTACATTATCACAACGCAATGCGCACACAGACGCAAATACTCAATAGTGCGAATTCTTAAACTTAGCAATTTTTTGTTACTTTTCGCGCTAATACGGAGACTATTTACTTGTATCAAGTTTTGCAGGGTTAACCAAAAGCTCAGCCTGCTTTAAAAAGAGATTTCAAAGAATAGGGTATCTAAAGAAAAAGAATAGAAGTAATCTGCTTTAAGATACCTGTTTCAGAATACTTAAATTTATGGACGTCATCATTAACGGAACAAACTGAATAACTTTCACTTCAAACCTATGATTTTTTTTAACCGATGAATGTAAAGTGCAGAATTCTATTAGATTGCAGAATTGTAGAACACCCAAAATAAAAATCCTGCAGATAGGTAAAGGTGAGGTGAAGTAAATATATACATTATCTAAAAATTTTGTATATGTAAGAGTAGTATAAGAAAAGTTTTCTCGTTTCATACAAACATCGACTCATGCAAAGCAGTTCAGAGATTAACAAGGTTAACCAGAATCACCTATACAGAGATTGACAAGTTATATAAATTCTTTTTTTAATGCTCTAAAACATGGCGAAACAATTAGGTTATTCTGGAATATCGTTTGTATTTTATTGCAATAAGAACCAGTTTTACCGTATCTTCTTATTTGAATGTCTAGGACATCATTATAGTCAAACAATTCATTCAATTTTGCCTTTACTATTAGTCCTTAGACCAGTTTTAATGGGGTTTACATACGCCTACGGAATTGATGTTTTGATCAGTATTCGCAAACTACATTCCTTCAGTCATTTATTCTAAGAATAATAATTATTCAAGAGAAAGATCAGGAAATTTAACCGTAGTGAAAATGCTAATGCTACGAGTCTAGTAATTAAATAACAGCGGATAATGTGCACAATTGTCAAGCAGTTCCTGCACTAAACTCGCAATAATTAATTCTGTGGTGCCATAATGAGTTTCTTTGATTGTTAAATGTTGCAACTGCAATCCGTATATTTGCCGTAATTGTACTTTCTAAACCGTTATGGAGACGTTTGTTACGTGATTACTGTAGATACATTTTATACTCCATGGCAAGCGTACAGTTAATCGATATATGGAAATGTACAATTATTTTAAATACGTTTATTTCTTATGCCGTTTAAAGTATATGTATTCGCAAAATCGACACTAAAATTATTAACCAATTAACTAAAATATATAGTAAAATTTATTTTCTTGAATCTAAGGAATATTTTAGGAATAAACACAAAGGTCGGTGTTAAGTATTAAAATTACAATAATGCGTTACCAGAAATAACGAAATTGTCCACAGTCTATTCATTTTTAAGCATCAGGTAATCATACAGGGCCGGGTCGCGTAAATTCATACTCCCGCACACTACAACTATACTGGCAATACAGAAGGTTGTACACGCATTGAGAATGGTTGAGCAAAAGTTGCGTTATTACTGATATACCGCAGAGCATTTCAACGCACCCACAAAACACATGCAAATCGCTGTTATTAGTACATTTGTTATTGAAAGAAAAGTTATCACGAATTGTAAACATATTTTTTTAATAAAAAAAGAAAACCAAAAACTCTGCAGTACCTAAAAAACGTATAAATGTTTAATATTACAAAAGTTAATTGATTTTTCCGTTTGGTTTATTTTCCGAAATTTTCATAGATTATTATGGATTCTTTGTGCTGGACACACGTTTGATTTTCTGTTCCACATTGTCGGTCCTCCTGCTCGTATTCTATTGGTTGTTTTTGGTAAATCTCTATGCTTGCGTCAGGCTATTGTTGATGGTTGTACTCGAATTTTTCTAGACCTAGTAAATGCGTTCACTGCAAATTTTAAGGGTTGAATTGGTGTGGGAACCATTTTTAACATTGAATTTAATTTTACTAAAACAGCAGTGGCCTCTGGTGAACAATTTTCTTGAAAAATATAACCAATCTCGTTAAATTCTTCACGAAATTCTTCAACAACTTATTTGTGGTAAGTGATTGTCATCGAGTAAATTGTGAATAGAAATAATTTGTTCACTGTATGGCAGTTTCTGAATTAGAAGCTTTATCTAGGGGTCTCAAAGGTGCCTCATTATTCATATTCTTGAAAACATATATAAAAGCATCTTTCTCTACTGCTATTTTAGCTAATTTTACATTTTATTCGTAATATAAAGCTGGATAATTTATTAAAAAAAATCCACATTGCTGTTCTACAGCACATAGGTGCTTGTAAAATGATCCACTTTTACCCCTAGGACAATCACAAAATGCGAACTTGTATTAACAGTATATAGCAATAACTTGTATTTTACGCATACTACTGGAATAGAGCAAAATTAGGACTTTAAACTCCTCATATCTTCCAGCATCCTCATTTCCTCCTGCATCTTTTGAGATAAATCTAACATCCTCATCCTCATGGGAATCTAACTCCGGGCCGCTCGCATGCAAGGCAAGTGTCCTAACCGTTTACTTGCCAAACCAGTTGAAATAAATAATAGTACATCTCTTAGTATTGCAGTAATAACATACAACACATTATTAATTTATCTTATATATTAATTTAAGATTTCCTCTTTCTTTTAAATATGAAAAACTTTAGGGTAAGATACCGGATGATTAAGAAAACATGTTACAGAGCTCATCTTAAAATATGTAGGAGCTTAAACTCGAGAAACAAAATTTTGTAGCATTCTTTTTACAAATTTTTAAACACCTAATACGTTTTCTCTTATTTGTATTTTTTGTCCACTTTGTGTACATTTTCCAATAGCATAACCTAACAAATTAGTGTAGTATTTTCTCAGTTATCCGAATCTGAATGAAGTTTTAAATTCGATCCCCCCAGCTGCACGGTATATTATCTTGTGTACAAATTAACACTTCTAGCATTCGCAAACCGCATACCCGTTCGAACTGAAAGCTACCTAAATATTTTTGAAAACCTATTCATTAGAGGAAGGAACCTTATTTTAAGTTATATAGTTATAATTTGGAATCAATAATAAATTCAAACTCAAAGACTACTAAAAGCACTTTAAGTCAAATAAATGAGTCACGGAGGGAAGTACATACATTGTTAAGTTATGAAATTTTAACCATTTGTATAAGATTTTGCGACAGCGGTTTAATTATTGCTATTATAGGAAAGCGAAGCGTTAATAAGTGTGTAATTATGGTTTAAATACACGGCGAGGTCAAAATTTAATTGTTTGGCAGGATTTCAAAGTGAAACTTAGTATTCCTAATACCAGTAACGTTTTGTGCTGTATACTAGAATTTAAAAAAATGTCGTGGACCGTAATTAACATTTCCAAAAAACTTAGGTTCGACTTTCCACGAGGTAATATCTTAAAACCTGCATATAATGTTGATAATTTTTACTACATATCGAATTTTATAGCATTCTTATTTATGAATTTCTAAACACCTAATCCATTTGCCTACACTTATCCTTATTTGCATTTTGTACCCACTCTGTGTACATTTGCCACTAGTATAACCTATCAAATTAGTCTAGAACTTTAACGGCTACCCAAATCTGAAAGAGATTTTTAAATCGGAGCACTACCCTAGCCGTTACCCTTATTTTTAAATTTTTTTCCAATACTCATTGTTAGCGGTATTTTAAAGATAAATCCATTGTTCAACCTATTAAATTTTATTGAAATTTACAAAAGAATTATGTTAATTTAGTAAAATCAATAGCGGACGACGCTCAAATTCAAATTTCATCGACCTTCGAATCCTAATTTCATGAGTTCTAGAAATGTGTAATTAAGCTTCTCATTTACCTCACTAATGCCTTATGTTGTTATAAAACCGCCAAAGCTAGACAGGTCTTTCATTTTACATTGTCCGCTTAAGATTAACTCTACAGCATCACTGCACACGTTTTCAGCAAGTCAACTGTTGAATAATATATTTTTCGAAATTTTCGCGGTGTGAGGACTATCTACTAAGAAAGGTGCCTTAGTTTGAATTTTAACTTGCAAACGTAGAAAAAATTAAGATTTTTACCTGTATAGTTCAAAAATTGTTAATCTATAATTTTGCTAGAATGAATATCTCGTGCAGTGTGTGTGAAAGCGTTTTTAGGAAGTGACACAACGAGAAGTACATCGAGATAGGTTATTTCCAGAATTAACTAGAAAAAAACAGAACGCTGAGTGAGGCAAATTAAAGGATTGGAAAAGCACTCGACCGCAGGGCATGAAGAATGAATAAACGCAGCAATTCAGTTAGAATGAGCCAAGTTGCTATTTGAAAAACCATACGCCATAACAAAATCTTTCTTCAAAATTATAATTGTAAACCTGAACCCGTTCGACAATTATAAAATAACTTTCAAATTTGTTGACAGCGTTTATCAGATTGTACTTGATGTATCGATCGATATATTTAAGAGGCTTATATTCAATCTTTCATATATTATACGCAATATAGAAGTTGGTGTGCGGAATCAGATATGCAAATTTGACAACTTGCGTTTTTATTTAAATAAGAATTATTTAGTGAAGATGGTAACATTTGATGAGCAATATATATAATTCACCAAAAAAACGTTAGAACACTTTTTAGGAATACCTCAGGTCGTTCCAACCACTCTAATACTTTAAGAAAGTAACAGAAAACGGTGCTTCTAATATTGATCTATTTCTTTTAGATGTACCAATGGAAAGGTATATTACTGAATATCGCACATGATATAATTAAAAGCAAATACAGTAATAGGGATATTGGTTATATATTATACGAACTTATAAGAACTTATTCAAGATTATTTGAAAACAGTATTTGTAGACAGGTTGAGTATATGGAAGAGTACAGCAGGTTTTCATTCTACACATGTACAAGTGATGTTTAAATTTTAAAACTGTAGATTTTCGGAAAATTTATGTTACTATAATTTTGCATATTAAGGTTTATTTTCTTATACCTTTCTAAATTGTTGTACTTTAACTACAGATATTAATAGCTGTAAATAAAATTTCTATAATTTTAAATAAAACGATTTTAATTAATATTTTGTAAAATGTTTATAGCAATAACCACACATCTTCGCTACAATCTTTTCTCAAGAACCTAAATACACATTTCAGTTATTTGGACATTTGAACAAAATACCAATGTATACTTTATATTTTATAACATAATCAAGCTAACAAGTATAAGAATAATTTCTAAATTTATATAATTTATTTCTTATGATAGTGGTTTTGGTGGCCGTGCTGGTATGCAATATAAGTAAATCGTTTGTGCATGTTGAGGCACTAGGCAGCACCTTGCACGTCATGCAGCACTTTCTTCCTTCTCCATCGCTATCATCCTCCTTTTCCACCTCATTTTTTCTTACGTCACGTCCGTCATCCGCCATTTTTCTTACGTCACATCTAGCGCCATTTTTCTTAAGTCAATCCGCTATTTTTTTAAACGTCGCATTTTTGACGTACTCTGTATATATCCACTGTTGCTTCGTTCTACATATACATTTCATCGCAAGTTTTTAAAGAAAAAAATGGGCACAAGCGTTTTTTGCCAAGGCAATGGTGAGTGGTAAATTTCTCAAAATCTTTTTTAATTATTCGGTCTTTTAAAATTATCAGCAACAAAAACCCGCATACTATTTTAATATCCAAAACATAACAGCAAAACACCACTGCCTTTTTTATTTTGATTTAGCTCAATAAAATCGACAAAAGAATGAAACTCAAAAAGTAATTAAAAATATCCTGAATTGTAGAAATATTTCGTATTTCACACCATGCATGTACTTAAATTAAGATTGAAATATCCAGTATTTCTAATTCTACAATGTTCTAGTTGGAAGGTAGGTCTATAATCAATTTTTAGTTTGCAGTAAAACATTCAGGCGTATTTTCTGAATATTATACAGTCATAAAATGAATATTATGTGTTTGAAGGTATTTTTCAAGTATCAACATGACGACAAGCTTTAATCGACTAAGGCGTTTCCAAGCATCAACATGACGACAAGCTTCAATCGCCTATGGCGTTTCTAAATAAATTAGAGGAATGTAAAACCATTACTCATGCTTTCTCTATGTGTGCGAATACGAAAGAAATATTACACTTGTTACTAAATGAGGTTTAACTTATTAATGGTAAATTTGAAGAAATTTTCCTACAATGCTAATAGCTCAAACATGTAATTAATAAAAATTGAATTAAGTGAACGTAAAACCATTACTCCGCTTTTTCCTATGTGCACAAATAAGAAGAAAATGATACTAAAAGTTTATTTGAATTAATTTGTTAAAAAACGCAAAGTCGTCTAGAGTGTATAGTGTTGCAGATTTTTCAAAGTTTGAAAACTTAGGTAAGTACAAATATTTTTTTATTTTTTAAAACTTGCATGTTTAAACTCCGATTTTCTATTGTTATTCAGTTACCTTACCTGCTAGACACCTTTAGGACCTAAATAACATAACTTTTTTTCATGTACATGCCCTCCCTTAGTACATACTTTAATAAAACTATTTTAATTAAGAGTATCGAATCAATATAACAATTTATTTAAAAAAATACAGTTCTTTAACTGTTTTTGCTATTAATCGCCACTCGAATTAACAACAATGAAGTCATCGATAAACAATCAACTATAAGGTTAGTTCAGTGTCCAATATGTTACAATTTCGCTGTACCACCCATTAACCAATGCCGGATGGGTCATGTAATTTGTAATAATGTTTTTAAAAAATTGTAATATGTATCGTATGTCGGGAAGCGGTTGGTAAGTTTATAAATTTCATTATTTAAATGTGCTTTGCTAATATTTTACACAGTAATATTAGAAACTTGATACTTCTCAAACTGTAACAGTAAAATCAAATGTATTGAAAAATGTAACGATGCCCGGTGGATTTGTTAAAATTTTTTTGTCTAGAGATGAAAACTCATCTCTAACATAATATAAACAGTTGTGATTTATTGATATGTCATAAAATTTTCCAGCTAGTTTTAAAATGATTTATTAGTCTTTCCATTAATTGTAGCATCTTACATTCCGTTTCTATTAAATGTTTATACTGTTGCTTTACTGCGATAATCTTTGTTTCGTACTCTATCTTTGTCCCTTTTTTAAATCTACCTATTCCAATTCTAGTATTCTTTTCTTATTATTATAAAGCAATTTCTTTTAGCGTAAATGAATAGAGTTTGCTACCAATATTTACGCGTTGTCTCACAACCTCTGAGTATATGTTAGGTAAATTAACCAAACTCGATTCCAAAATAATTATGTTTTTGGATTGTACAATACACTGAGATTGGGTAAAATATCTATTCCTGCTTTAATGTAGTACTTGTGTATGATTTTTACCATATCTTCTTCTTCTACTATCTCGAAGTCATTTACAGGTAAATACTTAAAACTAAAGGCCGAAAGCGCATACTTTATCAATTTTTCCCTTTCTTCTGGGTGTTGGACAACTTAATTTGCAAGCCATTTAACTTTTTTGTATTGCTGTTCTCCCAATATACGTACTGCAGTAAATTATTATACGCTAAACAACAGCTAGTTTCTAGCTTCTCCAAAAGCTTACTCCATATTTTTGAAAGTGGCACCGAGTTCTTCGGTGCCTTTAGGAAGTAACTTACATTTTACCAATAACTCTAAATAGTCGTTTAAGGGATTATAGACTCGGTCCGCACTGACATAATTTCCAGTTGCGCAGTTGTATATTGTCGCTTCCAATCGCGTAATACCATGTTCTTTAGCCAAAGTTAACGCGAATCTTTCCTTTAAATGTACATCTGCACATCGTAGAAAATCTAGTATATGATTCCTAAATTGTTTATTAACACCAGGACTTGTTATCTGACACATAAATTTGTTGTATATTTTCATTATTGTATTGACTGTTAGCCATATTAAACAATCGATTCCTGCAGTTTTAACGTTGTCAACTATAATATTGTAGTCCCCTTCGTATTCACCTTTGTAGCAAAAGCTATGGTTTGTAGTTAAATAATTACGCACCTCCGTCTCAATTTTTTTGAATCCTTCTAATATATCTGGTAGTTCTTCCAATAATGTTTCCAACTTAAAATCTGCTGGTTCCACTTTGTACAGAACGCATATCGGATTGTTAGATTTTTCATTAAATTTCTAGAGACCTTTTCCAATAATTTCTTTTACTCCAGTCTCATCTTGTTAGTGCTATGCAAATAAAATCGGAAGTTCAGCTTTAACACCATTCCTAGCGGAAACAAATTTGTCTAACTTTCCCAGTGTATAATTGAATGCCTCATAAGGTGAAATTGCCTCATAGGGCGCAATTGCTTTATGGGGTGAAATTATCTATAGAGTGAAATTACCTCATAGGGCGAAATTGTCCCATAAGGCGAAATTGCCGAATCTGGTGCAATAAGGACATATCTGAATAAGAGTAGTTCATATAAAAGGACTATTCGTGCAGAAGTTATTATTTGTCGATTGTAAAGTTTAAAAGGACGATTTAACAAGTGTGTATAAAGACTTTGGAGAGGTTATTCGAAGATTTCGCAATGCTTTACGAGTGAAAAAAGTAGAATGCGGGCAACGGTTTTCGATAAAAGAAGAAAAATATCTGATGTGTCAATCATATGAGGCAGCAATACAGCACTGTACTGCTGTGTCGGTATTACTCGAAGATTTAAATGATTTTATGGAAGTAATCGAGGACATGGGGTTTATAAAACTGTTGGCAGATATTTAGATGAAATATATACTAAATTGTACGTTTTAATGTAAAAATTTAAATAATGTGGATGGGGTGTCGATACCGGTCGATGAAATCCGACTGTGATAGTAACAACATCTTCGAAAACAATAAACCAATAGAAAGCTGGTTTTTCTTTTACATATTCCAATTTTCACCGTCCGTTGAATACTATTCGTATCAGGTATTGTATCGACATTTCTTAAACGCAAACAACTACCGTGTATGCTTTTATTGTTATGATAGTGAATTCAACTGTAGCAAACGAAGATGTCTGTGTTCGAGGGAGTTGATTAGTGGCGAGATATTTTGTCAAAGTGTACTTCAACAGCAGAGAAAATGGTGCGAAGCTTGTAATTTTACACCTCTGGTTATAGTAAATAAGTATTTCGAAAACGAACAGGGTCACCGCAATTACTATCACAAGAAATAGATGATGTAAGTTTATAAATTATTTTTGTACACGTTAGCTTGATTATTTTATATTATGTAAAGTATACATTGATATTGTTCAATTGTTCAATTGTTTAATTGTTCAATTGTCCAAATAACTGAAATGTATCTAAGTTCTTGAGAAAAGAAATATAACAAAGATGCGTATTTATTAAAAGAGTGATATAAAAGCTTTACAAAATTACTTTGCTTTCCTACATTTACAATAATCAAACCGCCGTCTCAAAATGATATAAAAATGGTTAAAATTTCATAACTTAGCAATGTATGTACTTTCCCGCCGTGATTCATTTATTCATGAAGCGTTTTTAATTCAGTCTTTGATTTTGAATTTATTATTTATTCCAAACTATAAGAGGTTTTTAAAAAATGTGATCGTTTATTAGTAAAAATATATAGACTCGCACCTATGTAACTTAAAATTAGTTTCTATCCTCTAATGAATAGGTTTGCAAAAATATTTACGTAGCTCTCAGTTCCAAAGGGTTAGGGGTTTGCAAATGCTAACAGATTTAAATTAAACACAAGATAAAATACTGTCTAGAAAAATCTTTTGATAGGAATGCATCAGTTATGGTACTCTAATACAAAATTTGTGTTAATTTTTTAATTACTTAAAGATTTTGGGTGCTTAGATTCAAAAAAATCTTTTATATTTGTGTAGCGGAGAAAAAAGAAATGTTAATTGACAACTTACACGACATATTTATACTAAAAACTCGGCTAACAATTGGTAGTGGCATAAAATCTAAAAACAGGGGTAGCTGCTAAGGGGGTGGACCGATTTAAAAACTTCTTTCAGATTCGAGTTGTTGAGAAAATTCTAAACTACTTTGATAGGCTATTCTACTGGGGAGTGTACACGAAGTGGATAAAAAATGCAAATAAGGGAAAACGTATTAGGTATTTGGAAATTCATAAGCAAGAATGCTGCAGAATTAGACGTTTCTCGTGTTTAAGTTCCTACATATTTTAAGATAAGATCCGTAAAACGTTTTATTAACCATCCTGTATCTTACCCTAAAGTTTTTCATATTTAAAAGTAAGACCAACACTTAAATTAATTTATAAGATAAATTAACAATGGGTTCTATGTTATACTGCAATACAAAGAGATGTACAGATATTTATTTCGACTGGTGTTTGGTAGGTGAACGGTTTAGATACTTGCCTTGCATGCGAGCGGCCCGGGTTCGATACCTAGGTACAAATAAAACTTTTTTTTTCTAATATAAGCAAAATGGTTGTGATATAGTGACGTATTCAAAATTTATTACTCGAAGAATACCATAGGACATATTTATCTCAAAAAATGTGTGAGGAAATGAGGGAAGCTGAAGTAAACAAGGATGACTGATTTGTCGCAAAAGAAGAAGAGGAAATGAGGATGATAGATTTATCTCAAAAGATGTGGGAGGAAGTGAGGAAGCTGAATGAAATAAGAAAGCTGGAGGAAATGAGGAGTTTAAAGTCCTAATTTTGCCCTACTTACTTGATATACATTTGCGTCATTTTTTATAATTTCATCAATATCTTTTGCCGTCATGCAAAGATTTTTGTAATCTATTTGGTGTTTGGTTCAACGTGAGTTTGTAAATTCTAGTAATCGCCTTTTTTAATGTACTTTCAATGAAATCGACTAGCGCATAACTGTTAAAAGCTTTGCAGTGTTCTAGAATAACGTCTTTAAAGATACGAATAGACGCTTCTGTAAAATTGTTCGTATTATTTCCTCTTGTAAGTATATTGAATCCATAGGTAGTACACCACTCTTATTTCCTTTCCCACAGTTTCATAAAATGCTCTTCTACTAAATTATTATTAGCTATTTGCTCATTTGTCATTAAAAAACAGAAATGGTCTTGGGCTTCTTCCGGTGTATCAGAATACGATACATTCCTAAACATGTGCATAATAATGCACCTATCCTCTTTTAGTATTTTATGATTATTTTGCCACAGCCACCTCTATTGAACCTTATATATGAAAAGTATAAAGTAATAAAGTAAATGATGAAAATACGGTTTTTAATGCATTTCGCCCTGCTGCATTAGCGTCTGTCATGATCACTTGCGTTGAAAATGCTTTTCCGCTTAGTTCCAATGTTTCTGTAGCCGCAAAAAATGCCAAGGCGTAATTTGATTCTGTTTCAGCGGTGTGTACACCGGAGTGTACACGCTACAGGTAATGCCCCAATTTTACTAGCTGTGAACATAAGTGTGACACATGCATTTGATTGATCACATGAGCGGCTGGAGTCTATGAAAATAATTTAGTTAGAAAATTCTTCAGCCACCGTACCTTGCATAATTGGCGTAACAACTATTAAAAGAGGATTTGCTCGTAAAGCTACTTTAACACCATAATTTTTGAATGTAGTACTTCTAAAACGCTAGTTTCTTGGCGATTTTCATATTCAGATGTCCGCCATTTATCGTAGAGATATTTCACTTGTCTTTACGTCGAATTGATTTGCGCGTTGGATAACACAGATAAAACATCGATTTCCTCGCTTTCGAGTATTTTTATCTCATGATATGCTTTAGATGCGGATGGTATCAGTGTTCAAACGTATATAGCTAAACGCTTCGGCAACGTATCTTTATGAGAGTGAGGAAAATTAATATTTATGATTACATTTCTATTGTTTTTTAACAAATAATCGTTTCTGATTGTGTCCTGATTAATTTAAAATCAATTGTTGCGCCACATTTCTTATTTCTGTTCCTAGAATCTTTTCTTCGGCGCTCAACTACTAATTCTGCATGCTCGCAAGAAAATATTTTCCAAAATGTGTAACGTGTAGAATTTGCAAAACGTCTTTTAGTAATCCAGTTGGTATGAGTCAAATTACAAAATGTCGATACCTAATTATTATATTTTCCTCGAAATACTCTCCTTCTACGAATTTACTTGCAATATGACTCGAAATTGTTCGCTACTATTCACTTATATAGTTTTAATATACAAATCTGTACACGATTTCGTCAGAATATCAGTAGGAGATGTGGATGGGTCGAGCACTTTAAACCAAAAACAGGATGGCGGTACAACATGTAAAACAAACTTTATCAAGAAAAGAATCACACATGTATTTATAACATCTATAAACCGCAGAGTCGAATCTGGGATAGCCAAATCTCTAAACATTTGCGCAGCGATTGCACAATAACATTCTGCTCAGCTGCAATCTTGATCTGTCTCAACAACATCGTTTCCAGTAGTCAAACCATTTAATCTGACTTGTTTGAGTCTTGAGCCAATCGAAGTAAGAGAATGTTATCAGAATCAGCACACATACCACCATCAGCAAATAACTTGGATGCGGGTTGAAGACCACCATATAATCAAAACCAACTTCAACATGGCGGTGATGAAGAAATTCCCTAACCGGTTGACTTACCAACCAGTTGGTTGATATCTGTGGTATTCGCACATCACTTGTAACGTCAACGAAAAACCATCTTAATTTATAATTTTAATCAAACTCGATAATATTTGACGACTAATGCACTGGAACATCACCTTTTATGCCGATGGTCGAGCGGCGCAGCTCTTATTATATTAGTTGGCGTTATATGCAAGTCTTGTCTGGAAAAGTGACGCATAATTGTTTTAGTGGGTTTTACCTGTATGTTTAACCACCAACGCCATTTTGAATTATTAAACAAAATTACTTTTAGCAGTATTTTTAATATACCATCGTGTAAGATTTCAATTATTGTGTTTTTCCTCAGTTCTCAAATCCTCGGAATTTTTCAAATCGAATGACCCTTACGATTTGCAGATTAACCTTTGCAACACCGGATATAATTCACCTTTAATCTATTTCAAACCGTATCGGTTTGTCTGAGATAAACCCTGGTGTAACCTATAAATTAGTATAGAATTTTCTGGGGAATTAATCACGTCTTTTAAAATTAGTTCAACAAAGACCCGTATATTGTATTAATATTCAAAACTATCATCAAAACACTTTGCATTTTATTTAGATTTAGCTCGATACAGAGTTAAACTCAAATTTATAGCGGTAATTGCAGTACCACCAGTTACAAATGATTAAAACCCATATAATACATACATTAATTACTGACCTAGAAAGTGGTTCGATAATCTATTTTAAATGTAGTTCAAAGACGTATATTCTAAATAAATTTAGTGAAATGTATGATCATTAGCCTTGCATTGTTTGTCGATGACGTCTGACTATTAATTTAATAAAAGCACCCACAGTTAAATACAATATTCTAATTTGATTTAAATTAATGTAAGAACAAATTATACTTATGTTTCTCTGTACATAAATACGGAGAATGATACCAAAGTTCATTTTAAGTTTATTTTGAAAACGGTTGTTTTGTTAATAGTAATACTGAATTTTCAGTTTTGGTTTATGCGTGAGGACTATCGACAAAGAAGAGTAAGTCTTAGTTTGAATTTTGCAAACGCAGAAAAATATTTACGTATAATTCAAAACTGTTAATCAATAATTTTCAGAATGAACAAACATTGCGTGCAGTGTGCGAAAATGTTTTACTGGATGTGATGCCATAAACACGGCACATCGAGATGGTTTATTTCAGGAGAACATTACAGCCAATGAGCAACATTTGAACAATCGACGCGAGCGCATAAGAACGTATAAACGCCGCAATTCAGTTAGAACGAACCAGTTACTATTTGAAAAACCACACACCATAACAAATCTTCTACCAAAATCAATGCCTGAACCGCCTTCGACGATTACAAAATACAGATTTGATTTCGCAGAGCGTACTTGATGTCAACGGCGATATCAACATTATACGCACCATATGCAAACAGATACCCCGACAATTGCGTTTTTATTTAAACAATTGTTTAGTGAAGATGATGACGGGAATTACATGATACAAAGGAACTTTAGAGCACTTTGTGGTATCTCAGATCGCTCAACCATGCTAATACTTTAAAGAAGGGGAAGTATAGATCTGTTTCTGTTAGATGAATGGAAAGATAGAATGATGACAGAATCTCGCACATGATGATCAGCAAACACAGTAACAGTGATATTCAAATACTATAAGAACCTACCCAAGATTGTGAAAACGATTTAAACAAGTTGAGTATATGGACAACAGGTTTCATTCCATTACGAGCGTTTAAATTGTAAAGACCGAAAATTTTGTAACACCATTAATTACACTTTTGTTTTCTTATACGTTTCTAAATTGTATTTCATCCAGACAATCAGATGTCAAAAATATGTTATAGTTTTAAATAAAACGATTCTGATTAATAATTTTGTAAACGTTTATAACTAAATTGTTATACTCCAACTACAGATATAGATCGAATTATGTTAAACTCGATCGGTTTTATATTCACCGACAATATTATTACTTTATCTCGGATATTGAACCGAAAGCACATTTCATGATTTCCGCAGTAGGAATGCCTGCAAGAAGCTTCGAGCCAGACGAGTGTTGCAACTGTACTCGCTGCGGATTCCAGTCTACACGCATCTCATACGAGTAGCAAAGAAGACAGTTACATCTCTGATACAAACAACTACACAAACTGCGGAAATGGGCTGGAAGTACCAGCAACACCTATCACCAGATGGTAAAGATGAAAGCAGTTTGTAAAGAAGTTTTAAGATGCAAAACAAAGTTTAATATTGAAATGAATTCTGCAACATCGTCATAACCATCAGAGCAATATGAATCAAGTCTATGGATTACCACCCCGAAGATGATTCAACACAGAGCACATAATGAGTCGGCGCGGGACAATCGCATACGAGCACGTTCAGATGGTGCATATATTCACATTACTTGATCGAAAGACAGTGCAGTCACCGCCGATTATCACAAACCATCGAGACATGCACACCTAAATGAAATTATCTCATAATATCTAAACTTCGACAATTATAGAATAGAACGACAACGAAGTTAGATGGAGTATTTACACATATTTCGAAATTGTAAAATTGAATAGTTCTGCATTTGCATTTGATAAACATCGTAATAAAATGAGCGGGAAAGAATTATATTTAGATGCTAAAAATGAACAGTTGGAGATGAAAAGTTTATCAAACAATTCAGTCAACATTTCAACTGGTATGTAATGAATCTCTGGCAACATTAACAGTGATACCCACATGATACGTTGATGCGAAAGATCAGTCAGACGCTTTGGCAGAAAAGAAAGAGACAACAAATCATATAAAAGAGATTTAACAGTTACGACGCAACAGCGATGATCTATTCACAGAAATCACAATGTTCGCCACACTATACGAAACTCAGATCGCGGTACAAAATTTGGATATATACACCCACTGCGCGAGGAAAGTGCGCGTGCATGTGTGTATGTTTTAATAAATAAAAATATACGTATGCGTACTTGTCAAGTATTTGAATTGAAATATAAATATTGTCAACGTTTTGGTTTTTATTATATAGCACGTAGCAGATACAATTACCGGAAGCAGTAGCAGAATCTGGTTTATGTATCACAGAAGTCAAACAAAATTTAAACAAAGGTATGTTTCAAACACGGTTGTATCATTTCATCAGTAGCGCCTTTGTTATAATTCTTTTCACAAGAACAGATATCCATTTCAGGGGACATTTGAAAATCAATACCGATATGATTGTGCCCGATTTGTGCACGCACGAAAACAACAGTATGGAATGGCCCATGAACGCACGCGCGCATGCGCAGCATGGTGTGCATGCACGCACGACATTACGAGTTGAGTGCACATATCCAGTTTTCTTGTCAGAACATTAATTTACCAAGACCAAAATATTCAAAATCTATGTTTTAATATCACTCTTCCAGACCAACCATTCATTAACGCATGACTATACCCCATACCGATGACACCGTGGACATGATAGAAACCGCCATATCGCGACATTTGATTGATGTCGATCAGGTCGATTGTAACCGATCCAGGTCGGTCGAATCCGATCAGGTCGACAAACCGACCCAGGTCGGAGCACCCTATGAGCAATTCACAACTTTGCCGACATCATGAGACGATCACACCAGACAGATCATTATTGTTTTACAATAAATATATATTGACCATTGAGTCCGTCTAGGTTGATAGCAGATATATTAGTTGTCTGAAAGAGTTAGCTGATTAGGTGACTTAGGTTAGATAGCAAAAATTGATAGGTTAGCTTAATGAGTTTTCAAAACCCATTGCACCAATTGCTTTTAATGAGTTTTCTTAGTGTTAATGGGGTTTTAATGAGAAAACTCATTAAAAGCAATTAGGTAATGGGTTTTAATGAGAAACCCATTAAAAACAGCCTAACCTATCAATTTTTACTTTTATCTAACCTAAGTCCACACAAATCCAGCTAACCTAACCTAACTCCGGACAACACTAGCTAACCTATCTCGACAGCTCCACATCCAACCTAGGACGGATGCAACAAGTAGACTACACATAGAAATATATTTTATTCATTAAAACCAATAAAATTGGTTGTTGCGTATAACTTTGTGATATTGCAATAATATTAAACTATTTCTTTATGTGCATAATCGGATCTAGGTCTGGTTGTGGGGGTGTATTAATGGCAAAGTTCCTTGAATGTGAAATTGCCCTATAGAGTGAAATTGCCCATAGGGTGAGAGTGTCTCCTCCGACCTAGGTCGATTTAATCCGACCCAGATCGGATTTTAACCGACCTAGATCGATTTTAATCCGACCTAGATCGGATAGCAAAACTGTTCCTAATCAAGAAAATGTACGCGATATGGCGGTTTCCAACATATGTCCTGTCATCATAACCGCAATTAATGTAGTATGCGAAGCTATTAGGGTATAGTCATGCACATTATTAGTGAATGAAGTTGAGGTCTGGAACAACAGAGTGAATATTTTCGTAACTATTTTAGATTTTGAATATTTTGGGTCTTGGTAAAATTATTAGTAGTTCTGACTTAGAAAAATTTTTAACATAAAACTGGAAATTTTATACCAAGGCCTCTAACTCGTAATGTGTCCGTGCACCCCTGCGCATGCACACACCATGCCCATGCGCACCCTTGCGTGTGTGCAAGTTCATAGAATACATTCCATACTGGTTGTTTCGTGCGCACACAAATCGGGCACAATCGGTACATATCCGAAGTATTGTTTAATTTTTCAAATATCCCCGCAACTGAAATGGATATCTAAGTTCTTATGAAAAGAATTATAACAAAGAGCGCTACATTTAATTTTAATAGAAATGAGTACAACTACGTGTTTGAAACATACCTTTAGTTTAAATTTTGTTTGATTTCTATGATATTACATAAACCAAGATTCTGCTATCAAGCCGAGTAATTGTATCCTAACAATACCATTATATATAAATAAAACCAAAACGTTTGAAACAATATTTATATTTCAATTCAAATACTTGACAAGTACACTTCACATAGAAATATATTTTTATTTATTAAAACTAATACACACATACACGCACACAAAAGTCACTTTTTCCTCCTTTAATTGGGAAATGTGTAGTATACATATCCAAATTTTGTACACGATTTTCGTTTGATCTGAGTTTCGTAGAGTGTAGCTGAACATTGTAGATTTCGGATGCTTCTGAACCAGTAATCCATCCTTTGTTTATTTCGTCAATGGCTTTATTTAAATCCTAGTATATGATTTAAGTTGTCTCTTTCTTTTCTACCAGAAACGTCTGACTTGGAGTCTATGTTCTGATCTTTCGCATCAACATTATCATGTGTAGGTTTATCTTGCACTATTTTAGTATTTGCCAGAGATTCATTAGGCATACCATTCAAATGTTGGCTAGTTGAATTGTTTGATAAACTTTTTTTCATCTCATGACAACTTCTTCTAAAATTTTATAGCATCTAAAGATATAATTTTCCCGCTCATTTTTATTACGATGTTTACTTATCAAAATGCAAATGCAGACTATTCCAATTTTACAATTTCGAAAAATATGTATAAATATTTACCTCCATCTAACTTCGTTGTCGTTCTATTCTATAATTCCTTTTTGTCGAAGTTTAGATATTATAGAGATAATCATTTAGGTTATGCATATCTCGATGGTTGTGATAATCAACAGTAACTAGCAACTGCAGTCTTTCGATCAACCCATGTACATTAAAGTGAATATATGCACCATCTGAACTGTGCTCAGTACGATGTGTATTTTAATACAACACCCCTTTTATATACATCGGTATTTTAGTCCCCTGACTATTGCTTTCCTGTGTTGAATCCTCATCTTCAGAATTTGGGTGTAATCCATAGAACTTGATTCATATTTGCTGATAGTTTATGACGAGCATTTCCATTATTTTTGCAGAATCATTTCTCAATATTAAACTTTTGTTTTGCATCTTAAAACTTTTTACAAACTACTTTATCATCTTTACCATCTGAGTAGATAGGTGTTGCTGCACATCTTAGAGTACTTCCTGTGCCCATTTCCGCAGTTTGTAAATTAGTTGTTTGTATATCAGAGATGTAACTGTCACACTTTTATCTCTTTACTCTGTGATCGTATGAGATGATCGCGCAATGTAGACTTTGGAATCCTAAACTTCTTACTAGCAGAGTACATTGTTGCAACACCTCGTCTAACCTCATTAAGAGCTTCTTGCAAACATTCCTTGGTATACGCTTTTCTGGAAATCATTTTCAAGTTACAATGCTTTACGGTTCAATATCCGAGATAAACTAAAGTAATAATATTGTACTGTGAATATAAACCGATCGAGTTTAACATAATTCGATCTATATCTGTAGTTGGAGTATAACAATTTAGTTATAAACGTTTTACAAAATTATTAATCAGAATCGTTTTATTTAAAACTATAACATAATTTTATTGACATCTATTAATATCTGTAGATGAAATACAATTTAGAAACGTATAAGAAAACAAAAGTGTAATTAATAGTGTTACAAAATTTTCAGTCTTTGGCTTAAAATTTAAACATCGCTCGTAAATGCGTGGAATGGAAACCTGTTGTATTCTTCCATATACTCAACTTGTTTACAAATACTGTTTTCAAACAATCTTGGGTAGGTTCTTATAAATTGCATAATATGACCCCAATATCACTATTACTGTATTTGCTTTTAATTACATCATGTGCGAGATTCTGTAGAACATCATTCTATTATATCTTTCCATTGCGACATCTAACAGAAACAGATCTATATTAGGAGTACTTCCGTTAGTTCTTTAAAGTATTAGCATGGTTGAGAACGATCTGAGATACCCCTAAAAAGTGCTCTAAAGTTCCTTTGGTAAATATCATATAATTCCCATCAAATGTCATCATCTTCACTAAACAATTGTTATTTAAATAAAAACGCAAGTTGTCGAATTTGCATATCTGATTTTGCATGCCAACTTCCATAGTGCGTATAATGTGGAAGATTTGATATAAACTTCCTAAATACGTTGAGGGATACATCAAGTACGCTCTGCGAAATGGTGTCAACAAATCTAAAAATTATTTTGTAATCGTCGAACGGGTTCAGGCCTACAATTATGATTTTGGTAGAAGATTTTGTTATGGTGTATGGTTTTTCAAATAGTAACTTGGTTCGTTCTAACTGAATTGCGGCGTTTATACGTTCTTTATGCGCTGCGGTCGATTGGTTTTCCAAATCCTTAATTTGTTCCCACTCATTGGCTGTAATTTTTAGTTCCTCCTGAAATAAACCATCTCGATGTGCCTCGTTGTGTTTTTTTATGGCATCACATCCAGTAAAACATTTTCGCACACACTGCACGCAATACTTAAGATGTTCATTCTAGAAAAATTATTGATTAACAGTTTTGAATTATACATGTAAATATTAATTTTTCTACGTTTGCAAAATTCAAACTAAGACTTACTCTTTCTCTTGTCGATAGTCCTCACACGAAATTTTAAACCAAAACTGAAAATTCAGTATTACTATTAATTACACTATAAACAACCTTACGTTTTACAAAATAAACTTAAATGAACTTTTGGTATCATTTCCTCCGTATTTATGTACATAGAGAAAGTATAAGTATAATTTGTTCTTACATTAACCCAATTTAAATCAAATTATAGAATGTGTATTCCCGTATATTAACTAGAATTGTGGAAAGTGCTTTTATTAAATTAATAGTCAGACGTCATCGACAAACAATGCAAGGCTAATGATCATACATTTCACTAAATTTATTTAGAATATACGTCTTATGTTGAACTACATTTAAAATAGATTATCGAACCACTTTCTAGGTCAGCGTGCAGAATTAATATATATTATACCTTTTGGTTTAATCATTTGTATGTGGATTTACTAATTGAAAATTTTAACAATTCTAGCCACTAATAAATATTTTTGGAGTTTAACTCTATTATCGAGCTAAATCTAAATAAAATGCAAAAGTGTTTTGCTGATAGGTTTTTGAATATTAATACAATATATACAGGTCTTTGTTGGAACTAATTTTAAAAGACGTGATAATTAATTTTAATTCCCCAGGAAAATTCTATACTAATTTTATAGGTTACACCAGGGGTTTATCTCAAAAGACAAACCGATACGGTTTAGAAATAGATTAAAGGTGAATTATATCCGGTGCTTGCAAAAGGTTAATCTGCAAATCAGTAAGGGTCATTCGATTTGAAAAAATTTGAGGGATTTGAGAACCTGAGGAAAACACAATAATAATTGAAATCTTACACGATGGTATATTAAAATACTGCTAAGAGTAATTTTGTTTAATAATTCTAAAATGGCGTTGGTGGTTAAATACATACAGGTAAAACCCACTATAAAACAATTATACGCGTCACTTTTCCAGACAAGACTTGCATATAACGCCAACTAATATAATATGAGCTGCGCACGCTCGACCATCGGCATAAAAGGTGAGAGCCATGTTCCAGTGCATTAGTCGTCAAAGTATTATCGAGTTTGATTAAAATTATAAATTAAAGATGGATTTTTCTTGTGTTGACGTTACAAGTGATGTGCGAGTACCACAATTAAATATCAACCAACTAGTTGGTAAGTCAACCTATAGGTTAGGCGAATTTCCTTCAAATTATCACCACCATATATTAGAAGTTGGTTTTGATTTATATGGTGGTCTTCAACCTGCCATCCAAGTTATTTGCTGTAGTGGTATGTGTGCTGATTCTACGATAACATTCTCTTACTTCGATTGGAAGAAATTGTGTACTTTTCATGGAATTTCAAATTCACCAATTTGCTCAAGACTCAAAACAAGTCAGATTAAATGGTTTGACTACTGGAAACGATGTTGTTGAGATAATTGATCAAGATTTCAAATTGCAGCTGAGCACAGCCTTTAATAGAAGTATATGGCTGTTGAACAATTTTGAAAAAGAGAATTTATATAATATGGAGATTACGAAAGATGGAATGTTATTGTGCTACCTGCGTACGAGTGCATCAAGCTATTAAATTTGCGAGAATTGATCTGTTTTAAAATGGCTGAGTTAAGGTGTAGAAACTTTCCAGAATTTTACGAAAATTTGTTGGTGATATAAAAAGTATGTGGAAATACAACGGAGGAAGAAAGGGTTCAAACGTTATTAGAGGGAGAGCAGTGCCAGTATTTCTCTGTCTAATGATTGCAGCAATTTAAATTACTTGACAGTGTTGGAACTTATTAAATGTTTCATTCAGTACTTGAAATATGCAACTGCAAGGCAATCGCTTGCGCAAATGTTTAGAGATTTGGCTATCCCAGATTCGCTAGACTCTGGTTACCACAGCGGTTTATAGATGTTATAAATACATGTATGTATTCTATTAAAACATTATATTTTCTTGATAAAGTTTGTTTTACATATTTGTACCGCCAACATTACTATAAATTATTAATATACGTATTAAACTATCCTGTTTTTATTTTTAGGTTTAAAGTGGTGTACCCCGAAAATAATAAACACAATATACCGCATGTTAACAAAAAGTTGTGGGGAAATTTAAAGACGAGTTTAACGGTGACTTGGTGTTAGAATTTGTAGGTAAGAAGGCTAAGTCCTACTGTATTGTACGCGAGAAGGACACGATTAAAAAAAAAAGATTAAAGGGATCTCACGAAGTGTAGTTAAGTAAAACCGCGGGTGCTACAACCTATAACGAGCATATATTCCCAAAAGTGGTGGGCATCCAGCTACGCAACAGTGCGTGGGAGAATAAGGATTCTCTCCAATAAGAAATTAAAGTCATTGGGTAATGGTAGAAATGTTAAACCTATAAAGGCGATTATTAATTGTGGTTTAGTGACTGCGTTTGTGCACTCTTCGAGTGTCTTCGGCAATCTTCGATTGTTTCCAAAGCATTTCATTTTCGAAAATATGGCGTAGAAGTTATTTAAAATTAAATTGCTTTATTAGTAAGTATTCTGTATACAACAAGTTGGGTGTTCCCTTAGCAAAGTGTTTATTTAAAATTTGTATCCTGCAATTATTAATCAATTTCTAATACACCAACATAATTAATAGAAAGTCCAAGAAAAGAAATTATGAAACAGCTTTTCACATGATCGTTAAGAAATTAAAATATTTGCTGGATTACAAATAAATACAAATGAATTAAGGCTACATTGGAAGTTTCCGGAATTTGCGTTATAATGCTTCTACCGCGTCACGTAAGGTAATTTAGAATTGATTTACTTTCACTCTTATTATTATTTGAACAGTACTTAATCTGGTTTATTACATTTTGTTAATTCTGAAATTTTAGGTAGTTAATGATGTCATACACAAAATTAACATGACTGGTATCTAGCGAAAGTTGTAGCACGCATTTTCAATTACGAATGCATTCTTCTTTCATTACAGGAGAAATTCCATAGATTTCATACAAGCAAAATGTGCTTTCCATTTACATATTTAAAACACATTACATTGGAATGATTAGTTATTAAACTGTAAAATAAATTATTAAAATTTTGCGTGCTTATTTCTTTGTATTGGTTAAAGCATATGTCTTAGGTAGCGAAAAGGTTTTAAAATGGAGTTAAATATATACGAGCAAAAATTTTAATAAGATTTGAGAGCTTTAAAGTATAATTTGCAGAGCGTGCTCCGTTTTCAAATCTGTTTGCAGATTCGGGATGTGCGTAAAATTTTAGACTAACAAGATGTATCGCATGACTAAAAAATTTATAAGAACGGTCTGAAATCTAAACTGGTAAGAAATCTTAAAAAGAGGGTATCTCCCTGGGGGATGAAGATATCTGAAAAATTCCTAGAAATTCGGGTAGCTGAGAAAATTCTAATATTAATTGATACCAAACAAGATAGGTTTATCTCGAAAGATGCATTGGCTAGACGAAGAAAACTATTTGGTTCAGAATGTTAGCGGTAAAAAATCTTAAAAATAGGTTTATCTCGTGTGTGGAAATGAGGATGCTCATTTATCTCGAAAGATGAAAAATTTAAGATATATTTATCTCGAAAGATGAAAAATGGTTAGTCGAAGAAAACTTTTTGGTCCAGGGCGGTGGCGGTGGCGGTGGCGGTGGCGGTGGCGGTGGCGGTGGCGGTGGCGGTGGCGGTGGCGGTGGCGGTGGCGCTGTGCTCGACCCATCCACATCTCCTACTAATATCTTTTATGGAATTTGCACCGATGCTTTTGTATCTGTATTGTAGCAAAAATTCGAAAATAACAACTGCAAAATGAATTTTGTTATATTTACTTACTCTAGTAATGATCTTACCAAGAAATATAATTAACAAAACTATCTATGTCGGTATTTTTCAGACAGTACTACTACACGTGCATCATAGCGATCATTTATAAACACGTCTACATTAGCAACAGCTGACGGAAGCAAAATAACAAAAAGAGAATATCTCTTAGGAAAGGGTTGAGTATGTGGCCACCGTTTGTGAATGTACCATAGAGAACATACAGTAGGAGAGTCACCAATTACATGTTAAAAAGTGGGGACGACAACGGCGGCTAAAACTGGTGGCGCCTCCAGGGACTACTGGAAAAAACAAGAGCTAATGGCAGTAAATTCAAAATATTAAAATATTAACACATAAGATTTACCTAAAAACTTATTTTCAAAACTCAACAATATGTATTAACAGGTTGAAAAAGATTCATTTAAGCATATATGGTAAATAAATGAATTTTAATTCAATCTGTTTCAGACATATTTCTCAATTTTCGAAATAAGTTTTTAGATAAATTTATTTATGGGAGTTATCATGGTATAAATAACACAATTCAGAAAACTAACCTAAACAGAAAAAATTTATAATATTGGTTTATTAATGGAATTAGTCTTCATTGTACATCATACCTTAGCAACAGTACAAAATAATGAATCAATAAATAACCTTAATGTATCATAAATATAATACAGATGTACTCATCATATCAAATTTAATTAAATAAATAATTAAACACAAATAATTGCAATATAAAGAAATTCTGTTGGTTAATATATTAAATCTATTATAGACGTGCATACTGTACCAGGACAATGGATTTACGCTGCCGGGTCGTAGTTTAACAGAGTAGTGAGGCAAGCTGCGAATTAAAAATCCTTTAAACTTTTTCAAAAATTACAAAAATGTATAACACTTTAAACTGTGCACAAAAATATTTAAGTAAATAATATTTTTGGGGCAATGCCAATAGAACGCTAATTATTAAACTTAAATACTTTACCAAAATAAAGTGTGAAGATATTGAATGGTGTATATGAATGATGTACAAATTTAATTCACACGGTTTTTAAAGTTTTTACATATTAACGGTATTCGTTGGTTTTTCTTATGTAAAAAATAATCTACCGTAATTTCAAAAACTTTTATTACAGCTTAAAGTATTAACTAGTTGCCTTACGATTGCAATTTATCTTGCATAATTCAATCCTTCCGATAGTATTTCTAAAATACAGTATTATTCATATTGGTCCAAAAAGCAGCCCTTCCAAGGGAACATACATTATACAATAAGTTAAAAATATTAATAAGTTTAATTATATTATTATGGCATGAATTTACAAAATTCATTTTTATACATTAAATTAAATTCTATCGTAGAACTTAAATAATCTGATAGCTTTGTCTTCATATACAACGAGAAGTTCACTTTTAAGTTGATTTTTATCCAAAATAAATACTGACTTCCCAATTCATCGAGTAACTCCTGAAGTATGTTAAGCAGATACTTATTAAAGTTGGCTATATTTAGAAACTACTTGGATCACTAAATCTAACTGACAATAACACCTACAATTTAAAACAATTCTTTTATAATTTGGGCGCGTATGTGATAAATGATCTTGATAAGTTTTTCATATACGAGTAACTAGTTGTATACTCTAGTTTAATACCCTTTGAAAATAGATTGCAATACTTACACAACAATTAATTTATGTCTGTGCTACCATATAACAGTAGGCAATTTTAACAATATAAATTATTAAATGCTGCATTTGGTTTTCTAGTTCACACTAATTAAGGGTATGCTAAAGTTTGGGTAAGGTTTTCCAAAATTTTTAATATATGTTTCATTTTCGTCAATTAACGATGTAATTCCTTTTGAATTATAAATTGTAGAATATTATTGTAGTCACAGTTTCTGATATTAGTATCGCTTCATATTTTAAAATTAAATTATCAAATCAATAAAGCTATTAGTAATAGTCGTAGAAACGTTACGTATTTGAGTTCAGAAATACAGAACGAGATTATTCAAGTATGTTCAAATTTAGTAATTAATGAAATTGTTCATAAAATAAATAAATGAAGTTGTTTTAGTCTACTTGCCGATGAAACGATGAGTTTTTCAAGCGCAGAACAACTTTTAACTGTGTTCCTTATGTTTATCAACTTACATGTAAAATTTGCGAATGGAAGTAATTCGTGAAAATTTTTTGGGATTTATTTCCATTTACGATCAGCTTACAGAAAATTTGAGTCGAGTCGTTTTATATCGATGTGAAAAGCTTGAACTTGACATGATTAAATGTCTTGGACAAGGTTAGAATGGAACAGCCAATACGGTCGTTCAATCTAGAATCAGACAAGATATCATTGTGCTAGTTATCGATTAAATCTTACACTGTCAAATACCATGACAATTCCTTTGGTCAGAAACTGTTTCGGAGTTGTCAATAAATTAGCTAACTTTTTTAGAAACCTTAATGCGAGCAAACCCCTTCAATGTGCTATTTTGCTATATGCTCCAGACAGCAGAAAGAGTTATCCTTACACTTATGTAACAGCCAATTCGTAGAAAGAGTGCCATTACATTCATTAAGCTTTTCAAGTCCATTTGCGCCAGTTTGGAAGAAATTTCTACGAAATGATAGATAATATTTTATACAGCTTTCACTTAATTGGCAGCCTTTTAGAAAAGTGACTTCTTAATTAGACTACTTGTTTGTGAAAAGATACTTAACTTGCCTCTTCAATTGTCTGTGCTTCTTCAAGAAAAATCTCTTAATTTAGCAACAGCTCTTGACCGCGCATAAAAAAAGTTTTGTACAACAGCGCAAACATGCAGATACTCTTTTCAAGCAGATATTTATTTCTGCATCACATCTTGCACGAGATGTTTTCCAAAGCAACCTTAGGGTTCGGGTTCCAAGACTGACATCAAGACAAGATGCACGTGCGATCTCTCAGATTACTAATGTTGAAGAATATTACAAAGTGACTATCTTCGTTTCTTGCATTACCCATCTTATTCAAAATTTATCAGATACATTTATGTCAAACGAAAACATACTGCAGAATTTCCAATTGTTTCTTCCAGCTTATACTTTTTTACCCGACAACACATTTAAATTGGAGGTTTGGCTCTTCGTCTTAACGACAAAAGTTCACTTTCCTTGCTATACACCGAATATTTACTGTAGTATAAAAGAACTGCTAACATTGACATAAACTTTGAGGTTCTACATGTATTGAGGAATTGTAGTGCAACATAATCTTCGTACAATAAACTACTTGATCACTATTCTGGTTACATTGTCATTGACTGCTGTTAGTGTAGAGCGACCTCGTTCCACGATGAACAGAAATACTATTTGTAATTTTAAAAATCTATTTCATTTCATCGAATACTAAAAACAAGCCCACTCCCAAACAAAAGTCGGGCTACTTGTATGGTTCACTCGTGCACTTAAGACTTTCTAAAGCAGTTTATAGAACATTGAAGTAAAACAAAAGGCCATTTTTTGCATAAAATCTAAATGGATTAAAGTTTCTTAACTGCAAGGAGTTTTGAACATAAATAGAATTCATTGTCAGTTATAATAAAAATTAATACATAATTAAGTCTACCGAGATTATAAATATAATATTTATACTGTTTCGTCAATTTTCCAGGTATTGTTCCGCATAGCTGGCTGGTTCTGAAGTGAACTGCCGTCTATTTGCGACGTTTCGGCAAAATCGCATTGGCCATATTCGGGCTTTGTAGGTTGAGCAGTGAATAAAGAAGTGTTCCTTTGTCCTGCTATATATACTAGTAAGACTATTTGCTTTAACGGTAAAACGTGTTTTAGTACACACGATTAAGATTAAAATTGGGGTTTTAAATACAGGAATTATTTATTTTTATGCAGGGAAAATGCACAAACGAATAGCTTTTGTGTTTATTTTGAAATGATCGATTTGCTTTCGCATTTAACGCGTTTTAAGGTATCTAAAAAAATTATTATTTTTACTAGGTTGCTTACATTATTTGCTATGTATTTATAATGCGCTTATATCATACAGGGTGATAATTTATACATGCATAATTGCATTTCTTGTTTGTCATTTTAATGAATAAAGGTACGTTTGTATTATACAGGACGTATCCCTGAATTTACGAAAATTTTCAATTTTTTCGGATTCTTTTATATTTTGGTAGGATTTATTTGTAGAATTTAGGTTTCAATGACCTCTCGCGACCCCTCATCACGTCAATATATATATATATATATATATATATATATATATCAATATATATCATATATATATATATATATATATATATATATGTATATATATTATAAGTAGTTTTTTTTTTTACACAAGGTAAGTTGATAAATACTAACGTATTGAAATTAATAAGATGAAATAATAACTTAGACTTTTTAAGTAAAGCCCAAATGATCATTTCAAATCGAGCTAGTAATTGAAAGAAGGAAAATATAAGGCCTTGGACAGGATTTGAAACTGCATCTCAGATTTGCCGGAACTGTGCGTTTACCAATTACGCTACCGAAGCCGATGGCTATAATTGGGAAATTTACAAATCTAAATCGTGTACAGTACCATATATAAACCTAACTTTCAATTACGTTTAGCATTTTTGTCAATCATATCTGAAATTGTCAAGTTTTTGACTTATGTCAGATATAGACAGGAAGCAACGCTCAAAATCACGGCTATAAGCCAAGTATTAATATATAAATATTATAAGTAGTTTTTTTTTCACAAGGTAAGTTGATAAATACTAACGTATTGAAATTAATAAGATGAAATAATAACTTAGACTTTTTAAGTAAAGCACTTATACTGTTTTCTTCACTTGAAATTTTAATTAGTGTGACTCTCACTTATAATTTAACTTCACTAAGTTGAAATCTACGTAATACTTTTGTTACAACCGGTATAGTTCGTGCTTCGGTTATAGAATGAATGTTTGTTATCAGTTTTGATGCATTATATAGACAAGTCGTCCCACGTGTTGTTATTGGTTGACCGCCCGCTATCTTGTTATTCGGCCATGGCAGAGGCGTTGCACTGCGCTATCATGCAGCCTGTTGGGTTTTACTTCGAGTTTCTTACTTTATGCATCGATCAGACGCTCTAAAAATCACGTAGACAATAATTTTGTACAGGAATTTATTGAATTTTTCGCTTAATTCTACACGTATACCAAAACTTATGGTTTCATATTTTGTTTACCCATGTCGAAATTTATAAAAGTTTGGCGATTTCTACATTTCTAATCTCACGTACGCGATTTGCTTCAATATCTATGTCTTATTGCGATATGAAGTATGCTCATTTTTCAAAAGTTTGTTTTATGCATTTTATTGCCTTCCATTCCTTACGCAATCTGTCGAGTTTTAAAAAGATTTGTTTCACTTTAAAATATGCCTAATTAGGAGTTTATGAATACTTTAAATGTTTCTAAAATGAATTGGGTTCGCCCAATATTATTTATTCTACTAAATGTGGTTCAGCTATTTCTGAATGATCTTCTTTTTATATTATTTGCGGTGATTTGTATTTGCTTTGGCGCTTGAGTATGTTTTTAGATGTTTAGAAATGTATTGAGTAACTTCCAAAGCTATTTATTTTGATTTAAGTTTTTACCAAATGAGCTTTCTTTTATTAATTGTGGCTGGTTGTCGATTTTATACAAGGTTAATGGATTTTACTTTTTTGCTTAAGTACCGAATTATGTACTTTTTATGATTTAAATGTTTGGTTATCTTGATTTCTATGTTGTTTACATACAGTATATCTCCCTTGTGGTATGCGGGTGCCTACTAAGTCTAAAGTCCCGGGTTCAAATCCCAACACGAACCGCTTGAAAAATGTTAAGCAAGAATTTTTCACAAAAATACGCACTCGTTCGGATAAGAGGTGAAATGTAAGTCTCGTGGGTGGGCGTTGTCATGCACAATAAAGATCGGTACTTTGCTTAGAATAGCAAGGTTTCGCTTAAATTCAAAATTTCCAGGTAAAAAAAACTCGTTTTCTGACTAATGAAGTACCTTCGAATAGAGCATTAGAAAATGAAATGCATCGTGGTTGAACTTAACAAATTGTACAATAAAAGCTTTTATTTTCTTAAAATGGATATTTGAGAATGATCTTTTCGGTAGACATGATGTTGCTACATATATAGAGGCACAATCATACGTACAAACACACATGCACACGCACAACTAATACACGCGCGCACAAAAACGTTCGCACACACAAGAATACGAGCGCGTACACACACGCACACAAACACACACCCCACACACACATACGCACGCAAACACGCACGCACGCACGCACACACAGACACACACACAGACATACACACACAAACACACTCGTGCGTGAACTCGCGCACACACACACGCGCGCGCGCACACAGGCACACACACACACGCACACGCACACATACACACACGGAACACACTTTTGTATAAGTACGTTGGCTACCACCGTTTAGCTATAGATACATGCATGTTCTGCTAGGCACACTTTCGTAATCACGTCCACTTGTCTTGCTCGCGCACATATTGTTACATGTACACCTACGTACATAACACATGTTCACATTTTCTTCCAATCCTAGTTAAATTATTTTCGTTTAATGACAAATACTGTATGCAATCAGAATTATACCTACGATGCTGATTTACAAAAATTTAGTCATCGTAGTTTTTTACAATATCTGTTAAAAGATAATTTGTCATTAATGTTTGCATATTGCTATTTACAACATCTATTTTGTCATACTATTCCAAACGTAGCAAGGGTACTATTTTCTGAATTGTTTAAACTGTTTTGCTTGTAAATACTATGCTTAGCCATTTAGATTATGTGCTTTCACAATTTTACGTCCTTGGCAAGGTTGTTACGATGGAAACACTTTTTATAGTAAATACATGGGTTTTATGTGTTGGACACTAGTTACCATTATTTTCATATTCAGTAAATTGTGTGGTTATAAATGAAATAATTCTACGGTAAACCTACATGTAAGGTATGCTACAACCTTTGTATTTTAAAATTGTTGATGTTTTTATTGGTTAGTGTCAGTAGTTCTAGATTATGGAAAATTAATATGGTATTTAATATTTAGCAATTACTTCCACCAACATCATAATGAATCTGCATGTAAAGTATGTACATTAATTTGAAATTTATGGGTTTAGACGAAACAGAGGAACACGGGAGGCAATTTTAGCATTAAGAAGTGATAATAGAGAAACAATAAAAAAATGAAAAAGCATGTATATAAGGTTACTAAATTTGAAAAGAGCATTCGACAATGTAAAATGAGAAAAACGTTCCAAATACTCAAGAAGATAGGAATGAGCTATAAGAATATACGGATAGTACATAGCTTATACAAAGAGCAAACAACGGTAATAGAATTAGAGAAAGAACGTAGAGAGGCAAATATTAGGGAAATTGTGAGACATGGATGTGCGCTATCCGTGTTAATTTTTAACTTGTATATTGAAAAGGCAATGAATACTGACAAATGCAGAAAGATATTTGGGATTATTATACAGGGACAAACGATTGATATGCCTGTATTTGCAGATAAATAGCGATATTTGCATCTAGCAAGGAAGAGTTAGATGCAGCTCTTAATGAAATGGAAACAGTACTAACAAAGAAAACAAGAATTAACGAGAAGAAGATTTCTCCTGCCTAGAAGGCTAAATAACGCAAGATAGGAAAAATACAAAAGATATAAAATAAAGATTAGCATAAAGCCGCGCTGCATTTAACAAGAAAAACAACTACTATGTTCAAAGACAACAGACATGGAAACAAGGAAAACATTGCTGAAAGCATATGTATGGGTCACAACACTATACAGCTTTGAAACGTGGACAGTAAAAGAAGCGGACAAGAAAAGGATTCAAACCCTTGAAATGTGGTGCTGCAAATGTATAATGAAGATACCATGGACAGACAAAGTTAATAGAAAAGAGGTTTTAGAAATCGTAAGGAAGTAAAAAATATGTGGAAAAAATTAAAAAATAATAATAGGACACGTTCTAAGGCATGATATATAAGTGTGGGATATATTAGAAGCAGGGAAAGCAAAACAGAAAGGTAGGAATAGACCTAGATTAGAACATTGCACACAGATAGTTAAAGATGTAGGCTATGGAAATTCCAGGGAAATCTATAGGTTAGCTGAGAATAGGAAACAATGGAGGTACGCATCTAACCACTTCCAGAACTGAATACTTAATGATGATGATGATGATGATATTAACATATTTTTAAAATTTATTAATGGTACCAAAAGTAGCATTTTCGCCATACATCTAAACTCACTTTATACATATACCGAAATTGGTGAAGAATTTGGGAACGTGCTACGGTATTTAAGAAACTCGCAGGTTTTGTAATGAATTTATTATATTTTATCTTACATCTGATCACACCCTTGGTTAAATTGGAAAAAACGTTTGGTAGTAAGTTACTCACTGGTTTACTAGTTGGATTTAATAGAAATACTTCAAACTGGTTGTTTTTTGTATCTTACGCAATTCATAGGAAAATTGCTACTGGTGTAATGCATTTGAAAATACTTTTCAATTGTATCATCGTAACAGCGTGCAAAGTATATTTCTTAAAATTTCTTTAAGAGTTTAGTGTTTCATGGATAAAATTAATTGTATCTGTAGTTTTTATGGGTGTTAAGATACTAAACCGAAACACACTACTAATATAATGCCTCTTAGCTCCAACGTTAAAAAGTATTTTCTTCCCCATTTTACGTGTTAAATTTCATAATTATATATTCCAATGTTAATCTCCTATAGCATTTTATTCCCTATCGGAGCGCCTGTGTGTTTATTTAAGTCGGAACTAAAGAATTAGAAACGTATAGTAAATTACTACCATCTCCATACAATAGCTTTAATGTAGCCTTCAGGCAAATGTTTGAACTTCATGAACATCAATCTCTTGTCCGACAAATAAGTCTACGAACGATTATATTTTTTGGCAGGAAAAAATTACGCTTTATGTAAGAATCGTTTTCTTTTAAGTAGTTTGCTGTCTAAACTTTTTACTTTTTTTAGCCGCAGGTTATAAGATAATTATCTTAAAGCACGTTGTATTCTTTGAAGCTTAAAATGGAAGAGTACTTCTTAACATGTAATTCGAATGTGTGTAAACAGAATCGTGATCAGGAGTGATCCTCCCCAACAAGCGCTTTTAAATTACCGAAATTCATTGAGAATTTTTAAACAGCTTAAAATTATATGTTAATGCATTCTTTTATTAGTGTTCAATAATTGACTGTGTGTAGATTTAAATTATTACCAAACAATGATAGGTCACAATTATTGTACATTTCGCATTTAGAATGATATATTAGGTTAATGTCCAAACCGTAATGGGTTTTGATCTCTCTGAGCACATAACTTAGATATTCTATAGTTATTTTTAATACCATATAAACAGCAAAAGAGGATATAATTCAAACATTGTTGATCGAAAATTTAGAAGCAAGTTGTAAAAACAAAATAATATATAGTGTTATTATTTTGTGTGCGGATTTTATTCAACATTAAATTTAGGACATGCCTGCTACATTATAAGTATAAAGAAAATACTAGTTTAGTTAAATGGTCTGGGATATGCAACACAAACATTTTTTGCTTATTTTTTGATTTTTAACCCAAATATGACCTCAAAATTTATCCGGGGCGTTTCATTTTTCTTTGTTACAAGACACTTATATTAAGTTTAACACCTGTAAGTATCTATTTTTAGTCAATGTTTATATTAATAAAAATGATATATAAATATCTCAATACATTCATAAGTGAACTACATTTATAGAAGAATTAGCGTTGGTAAAAATAATGTTATTTAATCATGAAATGTAGAAATATCACCATGACTTAGTTTTTTACAAAAATAAAATATCACTATATAGCGATATGATTGTATTAATAAGGTCATTGTTGATATATTTATTTCAACCACTGCCACAATGGGCAATAAACTAAACTAGTAAGTCAGTTTGTGTGGATTTATTTGATGCACATTGTTCTTCGGTACAGTGTATTATGTATACAGTGATCTACACAACAACGCCCGTGGTTGTATAAATCATTCTAATAATTTTCTATGTGTGTGTTGAAATATTAACCCTTCAATTAAGAATGCACATCAACTTCATTTTAGATATAAAGTAAGTCAGGACAAGTCTCGGGCTCCTCATATCCGCTGCAAATCTTGTGTAACTTTACTAAGCAGCTGGCTGAATAGAAAGGCACTACATAAATTGTAAGTAGAGAACCAAAGGACCACTCAACGAATTGATATTTTTATATCAGAAAAACAACTGGGATTTCAGGCAGATTCTAGAAATCTGTTATACAGGGTTAACCTAATTGATGTTCACGATTCTAAATATAAAAAAATGACTAGTTTAATATGTTTCAAGACTATTTAAGTTGGTACCACTCGAAAGAAAACCTAAAAAATTTTGTTTGCATTGGTTTAGTTACTTGTCAGTTGTTTGGTGACGTCAACAACGTAAATTGGATTATGGCTAACCTAGAAGACAAGAAATCATTTTGTGTGTTAGATTTTTACACTAACCAATCAGTTATAATTGTGCAACGCCATTTTCGAACCAAATTTAATGAAAATTGTTCTAGTAGTCACTCAATTCGCAAGTTGTACTTAAATTTTAAGAGAAATAATTTGTAAGAACTAATTAACTGGTAGATCGTCAGTAAGCGATGAAGTTGTTAACCAGGTAAGGGAATATTTTACACGTAGTACATGGAAATCTACCGCAAGAAGTATCAGAGGGCTTGAAATTACAGAAAACAGTTTGGAGTATCTTACGTAAACATTTAAAATTGATGCTTTACAAACTTTAGCTTTTTTAAGCGTTAAAACCAAACGACAAAGTGCAAAGACTTTCTTTTTGTGAGTGTATGTAGTCTTTAATGGAAAATGACGATTTTCTAAATTGTTTAATGTTTTACGAAGAAGTCACTTTCCACTTGTGTGGCAAAGTCAACAAACATTGACTTTGTTATTTCAATCACATAACCCCGAGTAATCCAGGTGTATGTACAGAAAAATTCGAGAAGAAACGTTGAGTACGAATAGGGCTTTCTAAAAACCGGGGGACGACGTTTTAAGTAAACGAATGGTTTTAGAAATACAGCAAATTTTAAGTAAAATTAAAATTTTTGAAATCGAGCCACACGTTGGGTATGCCAAAAATTATGTTGCGGTATTCCGCGCAAATATACACTTTACAGTAATTCTAAAAAAAGGAATATATATAATTTATACGTTCTGCATGTGAATTGCACCTCCTCAAGAAATAGTGTAACATTACACTTATACATCCTAACTTAAATTAATCAAGTGTTAACTACTTTTAAATTTATGCGCCAGTTCTTGACGTTAATATCTATGCAAAAAGACAAAAGAAACAGTAAAATGGGCTTTCACACAAATTTTGATTGACTAATTTTTAATTTGAAGAATGATTATATAGTCGCTCGTGCATTGTGAACGTGAGTTTTGTAACGTGGTGTTGGCAATTTACTGGATAATCATAAGTAATAACATTATAAACAGCAAATGAAATGTCTATTTTTTACAGCACCATAAAAAAAACCGAGAAAAGAAAACTGTACCTTGAGGTATAGGTTTCTTGCTGGTCTCATATTATGGATGGGAAAATGCGGATGCATTTTTCTATGGGCTGGATGCTAGGACCACCAACTTAACTCATACTAGAACAGAAAGCATTGTAAAGCGCGAGTTTACAACATCTCTCTTCGCTAAAAGGATGTTGTATTCAATGTGTGCCTTTCATAGCACGGTTCCTATTTTATAAGGACAGAACTATGTATGGGGATAGATATATGGGTTTTAAAAATATCACAGAAGGATCAAGTGTGCAGAATTCTCAGACACAGCTGGAAAAATGTACAGCTTGCCAACAAGGAGATAATGCAATTAACAAAGGACGTTTTAAACAAAAGAAAGCAATCTTATTACTTTGAAACATCTTAACAGCTGCAGGATAACAGATAACAAACCCATTGTAAGTGTAAATTTACTAGGCAGATGGTTAAGTGGCTTTGTCTTTTAGAAGAAAGCTGTGCATTTATGTGCAACTTCAATTAAATGTAGTCACTGCAGGTAGTAAAAAATATTGCAACTACTTTGTGACGTAAAGTTTTAAACTTCTTGCAAAAATTACATAATTATTTCTAATTTCATTGCAATCATCTTCAATTCTTTACCACAGTTGAATACGTGTTTCTATTAGAACAGCATGAACAAATGACTTTAAGTTGCCCCAAATACAGAAATCACATATGTTTAGACCTGGCGATCCTGGAGGCCCACTGATTGAACCACCTCTTCAAATGCATTGCTGTGTATCAGTGTTGTAAAGAAAATAACAAACGTCCTTACTATAATGAGCTGAGCAACCATCGTGGTCGAATTGTCGATAGGGGATTAATAATTTACTTAAACGAATGGTCTTTAAATTGCTTCAGCTTCCTTAGTAGGCATTTTTGGATTGAGGTAATTTGGGTTAAATCGACATAAAATTATGTCTAGTATGCGTGGCTTGAGTTTGGTAGGAGAGTTATTGAATACCCTGTATAACACATTATGCGGACGTGTACTTTCATGTGGAACAAACATTGAAAAAACAAAAACTATATAACATTTGAAGAGTGTGACTTTAAGGCATTTCCACTAATTTCACAATTTTTATATAACTCTTGAGAAAGAAACATAGACCTTTTAATAAATTGTTTTAACGAAATTTTGAAACCTCGCTTGTGTTCACCCTGAAACATTTAATTTGTATATGTTGGCTTATCTTCTAATGTAATAAATTTTTAGAAACCCCGCCTATAAGGATAAAATATATTGGAAATTTTTGGTAAAAAAAAAAGTTCCAGCGCTCCACTTCTTGTGTCCACGGTTTTTCATTAATTAATAGATATTTGAAGTATTCTTTTGATGGTATAGGACGGAATGGAATTTTGAAAATCTATCTCTTTGAAACCGAGCTTCAACATATTTTATTGTTGTATTGACTGTATATTTTAATTTTTTTTTATGCTTCATATTTCAAATTTACTTTAAAATACTTTTAAAACTGATGTATTTTGTTGAAGCCTATATTGCTCAAAACATTTCTTAATAAATAATAGCTCAAATTTATAACGATATAGCGTGTCCAGATCCTTTAATATCGGTCTAGAATCGTGAATAGCCTGAGGAATAATTATAGTGAATGTAAGCGAGTTGAGAATTTAGGACCGTTTTTGTAATGGGTGTAAAACTTGTAGATACCCCATCATATCTTTTATAATTAATGGTTATTTAACAATTTTTACCTGTAGCTTAATTTCTTGCAACTTTTCTGAAGTTTTCAAAACGATAATCAACAAGCTTACACTGAATCATCAAATAGCTTTGATTGAACACCTTCTTGATCCTTTGTTCGTTGGTAAAAAAAACTACCTGCCAGAATAATCTATCTCTGGAATTTATTGTGGCGAAAGTAATCTGGTAATCTTATAAATTACTGATGATACTGGCAACCTACTAAACAACATTCTGACTGCTGAACGGAATCCCTGCGTAACCGTAAACGAATTGTTTATTCTCTGGAGACGGAAATGTTCGTGCAATGCTGGAAAGCAAAGCTCGTTAATAGAAATTTAGTGCGTTATGCTAGATTAACAAAAATTTGGAGAATATGCTAAGTGTTTTAGCGCTTACGAGGACATTTAGTGTTCTATTGAGAGATTCTGTTTTGTAATAATCCCGGCTATTCATGTACATGTTGAACAAATTCATAAACTTTGTGATGAAACAATATTGTAGTGTAAAGCCTCTGTACTTTATTATATAAACAAGTATATCTCGATTTTTGACATCAATGAAAAGCAGTTTGATAATGAGAGATAACTATACAAATCGTATTACTTTCTAGAAAATAAGGAAAGGCGAGGTCTCTAATCCAATTAACTGGTGATACTGATTCTTCTATAAATATTGAAAAACTTAATTAACTTACAACATACCATAAAAATAATTTAAGTATTGCGCAAATAACTTGCAAATCCATCATATCAAAGCTTGTAACGAAAAGACTACTGATAGAACTATTGAAATCGCGGTTTGTATTATGACCAGTTCACCCTGGCTTTATATATACACAATCCAGAGTTTCAAAAGAAACCTCCTTGCTTCACACCTTTTCTTCCGCATTTTATCCTCTAGAAATAATCCGGAACTTGAAAATAACTTATTCGATTTTATTTAATATTTCTCGGACTACCGTGTCAAAAATCCCTGCATCAAAGGCGCATACAAAATTTTATGGTTTAAACGTTTATCATCGAAATAGGATTTACTTCAAGAATTCGAAAATTTTATATTTACTTTTGTGTTAGCTGGCGTTTGAATACTGAATCGAAATTTATTTTTTTTTCTAGAGGAAGGAGGGCGAATATTAAAATGATAGGTTGTGATAATCCACCAGTTTCAACCTGGTTCGGTCTATAAGAACTGAGTAAAAACATGTTCTGAAAGTATACGGATAACAAATTTGATTGCAACATGGAAAGGACGACTATTTAGTATCTTGAGTTTGAAGAATTATAAAAATTATAGTCCTGGGGATTTCTTTGCTTCATTGAATCGTTGCAAAGGATTCTAAAGAGGTCGAAAGCAATTTATATACAAATGTGAATTAATACTTGCAATTGATTTATATGCAGCTCTTACATTCCTTTAGAAATGTTACATTCGAAATCTAATTTCAATTAATCTTGTTACTTTTCTTGAGAAAAATTTTCGTTATTAAGTCAATATTTAATAGAAAAGTATTTGAGATTATATTAAACCGTATACATGAAAGGATTTTACTACACGAAATTATTTTAAACTCATTTTGTCACTATTCCAGTAAGGTTACAGTAGGTCATTTGTGGGGGTCTGGCACAGGAGGATCCACCGATCCTCTAATGGGTTTTTAATGAGAAAACCCATTAGAAACCCATTAACACTAATCGCTTTTTAATGGGTTTTCTCATTAAATCCCATTAGCACTAATCGCGTTTAATGGGAAAACTCATTAACGCTAATCGCTTTTCAATGAGAAAACTCATTAACGCTAATCGCTTTTTAATGGGAAAACTCATTAACGATGTTATCATTTCCTCCTCATTCTGGACCAAATAGTTTTCTTCGACTAGCCATTTCATCTTTCGAGATAAATAGATCTTGTTTGGTGTCAATTAATATTAGATTTTTCTCAGCTACCTGAATTTTTACGAATTTTTTATATAGCATTACTCCCTAAGGCGGTACTCCAATTTTAAAATTCTTTACCAGCAGCGATTTCCAACCGCCCTTATAATTTTTTTTAACCACGCGACACATCAAATTAGTCTAGAATATTACGCAGAATCCGAATCTGCAAATTGATTTCAAATCCGACCATCCGTTACCGTTTTACACACATACCCTCTAGCGAACATGTAAAAGATTATTTTTGTTTCTTTCGAGATAAATATATCTTCTTTGGTATCAACTAATATTAGATTTTTCTGGAGAGCCCGAATATTTAGGCATTTTTAAATGGGTGCAACCCTCGGCAAAATTGTACCGTTATATCTAATATCAAACTTATTGAAATTTGTATAAAAAGTATTGAGCGGATTCTAATTCTAGTACTTTTTCAATCTAAGTAAGGCATATTTAATACCAATATCCCGACAAACTAATTTTATTAATTAATTGGGTACAAAGTTGGTGTTTATGACTTCGAATGCACACCATGCTATGCATAATGGGACCAGAATTATTATGTACAATGTCCTTAAAACTATTTACCTTAATATTCTTAACTACAGTTCGTGAGACCCCTTTAATCTTTTTAATCGTGTCTTTCACGCTTACAATACATTATAATGTAATTAAGGGCCGCTATGCTTGCGGCCACGTCCCCAATGCTCCACCCGAAGGTACTACGTTGGGTTTAAACTCAAAAAGTAAACAGTCTCCAAATTTAATCTAACTTTAGGTTAATCAATACTAAATCAAAATCTAACAACCTGAAACTAAAATTAGAGTTTAAAGAATGGTATCCCTAGCGTTGATTCTGGAGTTAGCCCGATCCACAAAACATACATAAAAACGAATGGGGAGAGATCCGTAATACCAGATAGCAGCTGCCAGCTCTGCTACCGGTGCGACCTGAAGGGTCGTCTTAAAACTATCCAAATCTAGCTAGCTAATATTAAAAATGGATTCAAATTTTCAAAGTATTCGCCAAATGTTTAATAGTGAATCCAGCTATTTTGCCTGCTCTATATATTTACATATTCGTCCTCCCTGGTCTAAGTATTTATTCAAATTTCATCCTAAATTTGTCCCTAGCGTTCCTTATCATTCCATAACTGACATATTATAAGTGGAATCTTTTTTCCTATATATACTGCCACTAAAAGCTGGCGGCAAAACGTCAAGCAAATAAAATCAAGCCACAGATCGAAAATACAGGCAAAAATATAAATATAGGTATAAATATAATGTAACTATATAAATAAACATAAAATAAATGTTTAAATAAATTAATAAGTATCTAAATAAGCAAAAGCATGCAACAGTGCATAAATTAGCAAAAGCATCACCCAAATTATCAGTTGCACTCGCATAAGCATTATGATGGCTAGCGCCATTACGCACAAAAACATGCTCGTTAAATTATTTCAAAATCTCCTTATTAATACAAGTCAATGCTTTTGCGAGATCTGGTCGTCTTCTTACGTCTATTGGTATCTTAATGTTAAGGGGAGATGGATGCACTGTTAAAGTTCTGGTGGGTATGCACTAAACGTTCTGGGCGGATTACAATCACTATAACTTTTAAGTTCTGGCGGGATGTGCGGTTTCACTCTATTTTATTTTCTTTATTTATTTGCTGATTTAAGTTAATTAGGGTTTACTGATTTATTTTGTTGATATTTATTCGTTTTAGTTTATTTCAGATTCCGATTTTTCCGCGCATATAAGGTGGGACAGTGGTTGTTTTAGTGGTGTGGAGTTTGTCGTGCATATTAGATTTTGGTTATTGATTTTTGCTTTTGTTTTTGCTTTCATTTTTTTAATTTATTTATGTTTTAAATTTTATACAGGTTTTGGTTATATCATGCTCATGTCCGTTTCTCATGCCAAGTCAAAATCAAAATTTTCAATCCTCCCCTACTACCTCCGATCTACGCGCGGTTATCACCGTCTAATCTCGCGACCCTGCCCAAAAATTCTTTGCAAACCCAACGATTGAGCATCCTGTGGGCAACTTGACCCTAAAGATGCTCTCATACAACAACTTATTTTTTATTTATTTTATTTATTTATTTGTTCCAACGTTTCAGTAGTCTGCTACCTGAAATTTAAGCAGACCTGGCTTCCCCACAGAAAGTAACCATCATGTGTTATTTGTGTGTGTGCGGGAGATGGGTTGTGTGTATGTGTGTTGTGTGTGATGTTGGTCCGTGTTACGTTCCCCCTCTAGGACCAGGACCATCGGCAGCCGAATATCCCAGTCGTCAAGGAAGAACGCACAACGGACATTGCCTTGTCAGTCCGGACAATCGGCAGCCGGAAATCCAGATGTTGAAAAGGCAATGTAAGCGTGTATTTAGACGTGTGTGTGTGTGTGTGTGTTTGTGTGTGTGTGTATGTGTGTGTGTGTGTGTGTGTGTGTGTGAGAGAGAGAGTTGTGTGTTGTGTGTGATGTTGGTATCCGTGTTACGTTCTTCCTTTAGGACCAGGACCATCGTTAGCCGGATATCCCAATCTTCAGAGAGGAACGCTCGACGGATGTTGCCTTATCAATCTGGACCATCGGCAGCCGGAAATCCAGATGTTGAAAAGGCAATGTAAGTCTGTGAATGGTGTTTTGTGTTTGCACAGTGCATAAGAGGTTTTTTGTGTGTTTGTGTGTGTGTGTGTGTGTGTGTGTGTGTTGTGTGTGTGTGTGTGTGTGTGTGTGTGTGTGTGTGTGTGTGTGTGTGAAGTGTGTTTATAATGTTAATTTGTGTTTATGTTTGCCCAGGTTACTAAAAAGTTGGATTGAATTAGTATAATTTGGTACATGTTTGAACTTATCCTATTGCATAAATAAAAAATTAGGTTCTTTCAGAGGAAAGGATTTGTTTGCTGTATTGTTTGCCTCGGGTATGTGTAAGTTCTTAAAATCTAGCGTTTGTTAAAAAGAAAAGAAATTCCCTATTCTACTACTTAAAATTAACTTATACTACCACTTAAAATTAACTTATACTACTACTGTTGGTTATTATTTGTGAGAGACAGGGTTGCTAATATGTAGAAGCATGCAAATTCTACATATTACGGGGTTGGATCGTTTCAAAGTCGGGTTAATGGTTTGATCTTGTTGCTTCTGGTCGTCAAGAGCAGAGCTCTTGGAATTCTGGGAGATCGGTCTCCGGTCTCCGGGGCAGAGCCTCGGTCCAAGGTGGTACTTTTATGTCTCTGTCCGGGTAGTTTTGTTTGTGTCTTTTATCCGTCAAGATAACGTTGGTGGATAAATGCCGTGGTTTTTTGTGTGAGTGCATTTAAGTGTGGAAAAAGGTTTTTGTTCCAAATCAACTGGTGTAGGGTCTTGTTTAATAATGTCTGTCTATGTGCGTAGAGGTACGGTTGTAAGTCATTACACTCGAATACTATATGTTCCGGTGTTCCTATTTCTCCGCACGTGCATATGTTGTTGTCAACTAAGTTCATGCGTTCTCTGTATGTTGGATAGGGTCCGTGGCCAGTTAGGTAATGAATAAATCTCCGACTGGGCACCAGGTATTTGGCTTTTAGGCGGTCTTTAATATTTGGGATCATTGCGTATACCCTTCTACCGGTTGTGCTTTGATCCCATCTTGTCTGCCATTCTGCAAGTATGTAGCTCTTTATTTCCGTCTTTGTCGTCGACAGTTGGTTTGTGTTTAAGATGCGTTGTAGTTGTTGGTTGTCATTGTGTGTAAGATTGTATATTGCAGCGCGCTGTTTCACTACTAGGTCCAAGGGAATAGTTCCCACCAGTACATGAAGTGCATCATTTGCGGTAGTCCCATAAGCCCCCGTCAGTCGCAGTAAAACACTTCGTTGTGTACTGTTAATTTTTTGTCTAGGTTTGATTGTGTTAAGGCGATGTCCCCACGCGCTCGCGGCGTATGATACCATAGCACCGAGCACACTGTTGAGATACAGCCTTACGCAATTAAGTGGTATCTTATAAGTCCTTTGGGCCAGCGTTGCAATGTTCTGCATTGCAGAAGTTGCATTTGCACAGACGGTGTTTATATGTGCAGAGTAATTCTATTTTTCGTCTAATGTTAAGCCTAGATATTTTGTGTTTTGTGTTCTACTTATATTTACACCATCTCGTTTGATGGTGGGGTCCCTTGCCAGGGTTCTCTTCATCACAAGGTATGTAGTTTTTGTTGGTGTTAGGGTCATTTTGTTGGTTTTGCACCAACTTTGTGTATGGGTAAGGGCGATGTTAGCTTTACGTTCGATTTCCCTTCTGGAATTGCTTTCAACCACCAGCAAGATATCGTCGGCGTATGCAATCGTTGACAACACTTCGTCAACGGTGTCCAGCTTTTCCAGGAGTTCATCCATTACAATATTCCAAAATAGGGGCCTGCATATGGACCCCTGCGGGCAACCTTTATTTTTATGTTTGGTAATGCTCTCCGTGCCTTGTAGGGTTACATACCTGTCCCTGCAGTAGCTCCTGAAAGAGTGGTATAGTTGTGATGGACAGTTTATGGTTGTAAGTCTTGTAAAAAGTGAAGGCCACCAAAGATTATTAAATGCGCCTTCAATGTCCACTAATATTAGTAGGACGTATTTTTTGTGTGATTGCTTGATGGTTTGTATTGCTTGGTTTATGGCGTCCTCGGTTGATTTGTTTTCTGTAAAGCCGTATTGTTTTGGATGTACTCCTGTGATTTGTCTGTGGTCCTGCATTCGTTTACATAATAGTTTTTCATACGCTTTTCCTAGCGTGTTCAAAAGGCATATGGGTCTGTAAAAGCCCGGTTGTTTGGGGTCTTTAACTTTCTCTTTAGGGATAATCACGACATTCGCCTGTTTCCAGATGTTCGGAAAAACAGCTTGTCGTATGCATTCATTGTACAGTGCTGTTAGCGTCGGTGTTAACTTATCTTGTAGCGCTATGCCAATCTCCGCAAGAATTCCGTCCAGTCCAGGTGCTTTCCTGCTCTTCGATTGGCATAGTGCGTATCTCACTTTGTTTTCTGTGAAAGTATCTAAGTTGTCGTCTTGTCTGTTCCATGGTCGGTTACCTACGTGGTTTCTGTCGATTACCCCTTGTCGTCTGAGTCGTTGTTCGTTAGTGTCGTCTTGAACGTTGTCATCAGGCAAAAGTGTTTGTAATTGCAGTGTCGCAGTTTCACTCCAGTCTTTTGTGTATGTACCGTCTTGTTTTATTAAAGTTGAATAAGTCATCGGTAGTTTGATTTTACCCTGAGTGATTTTATAGGGTATTCCCCAGGCGTCAGTTTGTAAGATACTTTCCACGAATAATTCCCATGACCTCCTTTTCATGTCAGTCGGTTCTTTTTGGTATATGTCTTTTAATTGTCGATAATTTGTTAGGTGGTATGCTCTCTCGGCCGGTGTTAGGGTGTTTTGGTAGCTTTTTCTCGCTCGCTGGGTTTCCTTTTTTAAGTTTTGTAAGCGTCTTGCCCATTGAATTGTCTTTGTGTGTCGTTTTTTTCGTTGTTTTGTGAGCACTGCTCGATTGTGCGTCTAATTGTGTTGGTGAGTAGTTTTGTATACTCGTGAACGTTTTCATCTGATCTTATATCTAGTGGGGGTACAAATGTGTCCTTCAGTTTGTTCCAATTGCTTTTCGTATTTTGTATCGTTGTACATTGGTGAAGTTTTGTGGTGTGTCAAATGGCCTGGTTGTCATGTCAATGTTGAACGTGATTAGGTTGTGGTCAGTAACGGTTTCGTGTTTTAATACCTGCCAGTCTTGTATGTAGTTGTACGCCAGCCTATTTGTCAGTGTAACGTCTATGTTTGTTCCTGTTCCTGCATGGGTGTTGTATGTGGATGGGTTATTAGGAAGGTTGATTACTTCGAGTTGTAGTTCGTTAATCAAGTTTTCGACTTGTTCTCCGCGTTCGTCCGTGAGGGAACTGTGCCACATCGAAGATTTTCCATTTACGTCTGCCATAATAAGTATTGGTTTGTTATTGTAAGTGTGTAATATTTTGCGTATGTTGTTTATGTACGGCTGGGGATCCAGTCTGTACTGGAAGTAGCTTGTTACCAAGATCCACTTTCCAATCCGACCGTTTGAGACCTCCAGACATGTGCAGTGTTCTCCGCTGTATCGTTGGATTGTCGTGATTGTCAATGTGGGATCAAAAATGACCACTGCGGTGTGTGGGTTTCTACCTGTATGTATTTGTCTTGCCCTGACTAGCATGCTTGGAATCTTCCCATGCACCAGATAACAACAACAACTTACCAAAATGTGCGACGAGAGCATGGCCCCTGCGGACATCTCCTTTCCATCTCGTGCCTCAAAACTTCACCCGGAATTTCAACCTGTGCCAATCGCCCCGAGAAATAACGATTGACCAAAGACATCAAGTTTCGCGGACAACCCATATTTTCCAACCCGCAAACAATCACTAGCCCCTAGGCAGCATCAAATGCTCCTGAAATGTCCAAAGCAACAACAACACAGTACTTTTTAGCATCTCTCGCCTGCTTAATTTCCCCGACAACGAACTCTAATGCGTCGATAGTCGACTTTCCTTCCATAAAAATGAACTGTCGGTTGTTAAAACCGCCTTTTCCGCAAGGACACCTACATAACTAAAAGAGTCTTTCTTACTAACCACAAATGCATACAGCTTGTAGAACCCGGATGTATCTAAGTCAGTCCATCGGCACATAAAATAATCTTTTAATTCTTCCTCAATAAGGTGTTCTTTGTCTAACACATCTTTGTATTGTTCGCGTATTGTCGCAGTGTCTTCCATGTAGTGCAACTTTCGCCTTTTTGCATCCATTTCCTCTAATTCCAGCTGGAATCGTAACCTTGGCGTACACCACACGCAAAGGGGTTCCGCTAAACATTGTATATTTGCCTAGTAAAGAACCTTTCGCATCATTTAAAACCGAGGGTCCTACAACCTATAACGACCATATATACCTAAAAGTGGTGGACATGCAACTATGCAACAGTGAGTAGGAGAATAAGGATTTCCTATAATACTGACAAGAACAAGTCGATCAAGCTAACAAGATACGTATGCAGGATATAGTGGAAAAGCCGTGATTAAAAGATTGTCACATGCTGTAAGAATTACACGAAGGAATGGATCTGGTTGTCGGTGGAATCAAAGACTTTATATATAGAGAAAACTTCGGTACATTTTACAATTCGAAAACCTAGACGGTCTCTATGTATGAAACTATTGGCTAGAAAAGGAAATAAAGAACTAAGGTGTCGATTTAAATTTTAAGCTGCAAATAAAATTAGATAAAATTAAAACCACTTTCAGCAAACATAAAGAAAGGACTGTTTTCTGTGTATAACTTTGTATTAAATTAAGTTTAAAATGGCTCCATGCTTGGCATTAAATACTTTTAAATTTTGTTATGTATAATGTCAGAATTTAAAATTTTAGAATAGTATTACATTGATTTTTATTTATAAAATGCTATAACGTCACCATGAAATAGCAATCACACAAAGAGGGGTGCGCATGGACAGGGGTGCTCATGGGTAAAGGTGCGCATAGGGTAGGGATGTGTCTGGTCGTACACGAGGGAAGCGGAAGTTAACAGTTACCAAGTATCTAATTCTTATTTGGGTGGTATCGATTACTTGCCGGTGTATGTATCCGGAGTAAAAAACACGGTTTGTACACGCAGCTTATTAATAAAATTAGTTTATCGAGCGAAGATGACAAGCGTTACATCATCCCCGGAAGCATATCAACCTACACATGGGGGCATAAAGGTATAGGTTTAAGATAGTTGTTTATATTTGTATAGATTTTGTAAATCTATTGTATATATTAGTTTTAAGATTCTATAATTTTTAAATTTTTCTCCCACCTTTCCTTCTTCCAAATCCTTCCTGCTTCTATCCTGGTGTACAGAGTATACGTGTTATCTCCACATGGTGTTTGCTGGACACAGCGGTTTTAGATTTATCGAGAAATGGTTGGTTAAAGCATGGCTTGGGTAGCAAAAAAAAGGTTTTAAAGATGGAGTTAAATATAAATGGGCAAAAATTAGAGGTTTGGACCTTTAAAAGGCGTAACTTTGTAAGGGGTGGTCCTATTTAAAATCTATTTACAGATTTGGGCTCCCTAGAAAAATCTAATATTAGTTGATACCAAACAAAATATATTTATCTTAAAGGAGCGACTACCCTCGGATAATAAATACAATATACCGCTTGTCAACAAAAAAGTTGGAGGGAAATTCAAAGACGTATTTAATGGGGATTTAGTATTAGAATTTGTTGGTAGTAGGGCTAAGTCCTACTGTATTGTAAGCTCAAAAGACACGATTAAAAAAATTAAAAGAGTCTCACGAAGTGTAGTTAAGAATATTAATGTAAATAGTTTTAAGGACATTGTACATAATAATTCCGGTCCCCTTGTGCATAGTGTGGTGTGCATTCGAAGTCATAAACACTAACTTTATACCCAATTAATTAATAAAATTAGTTTGTCGGGCTATTGGTATTAAATACGCCTTACTTAGATTGAAAAAAAACTAGAATTAGAATTCGCTCAATACTTTTTATACAAATTTCAATAAGTTTGATATTAGATATAAGGGTACAATTTTGCCGAGGGTTGCTCCGATATAAAAATTCTTGAAGATTTCGGGCTTCCCAGAAAAATCTAATATTAGTTGATACCAAACAAGATATATTTATCTCAAAAGAAACAAAAATAATCTCTTATATGTTGCTGGAGGGTATGTGTGTAAAACGGTAAGCGGTGGTCGGATTTGAAATCGATTTACAGATTCGGATTCTGCGTAATATTCTAGACTAATTGATGTGTCGCGTGGTTAGAAAAATTTATTAGAACGGTCGGAAATCGCTGCTGGTAAAAAATCTTAAAATTAGGGTACCGCCTTAGGGAGTGATGCTATATAAAAAATTCCTAAAAATTTAGGTAGCTGAGAAAAATCTAATGTTAATTGACACCAAACAAGGTATATTTATCTCGAAAGATGAAATGGCTAGTCGAAGAAAACTATTTGGTCCAGAATGAAGAGGAAATGATAACATCGTTAATGAGTTTCCTTATTAAAAACCGATTAGCGTTAATGAGTTTTCCCATTAAAAAGCGATTAGTGCTAATTGGTTTCTAATCTGAAAACCCATTAAAAAAGCGATTAGTGTTAATGGGTTTTTAATGAGAAACCTATTAAAAAGCAATTAGTGTTAATGGGTTTTTAGTGGGTTGTCTCGTTAAAAACTCATTAGAGGATCGGTGGATCCTCCTGTGCCAGACTCTCCACAAATGACCTACTGGTTAAATATTTATCTCAAAATTGAGTTTCAATTAATAGTTTCTCTTTTAAAGAAATTTCAATCATAATTCATTTTTACTTATTTTGTAGAAAACCATATTCCTTACTCAATGTATTAACTTAACATAGAAAAGCTGTTATCTTCGAATGAACACTGGATATAGAGGAATTGTACAAAAGCATTATTTTAAATTTATTATTAGTATCTTTTGTAGGTTATGACTTTTATTTTTCATTTCCAAGTTTAATTCACGTAGAAATTACAATAGCGTTTGTAATTCTCGGAGCAAATAGTTTACTAATTGATTATTCTGCTGTTTGCTTTAAACGACGGTTTCATCATAATGCCGTGTATTCCTTCAACATCAACATTGTGAAACTATCCGATGTGGAGGTGTATAATATATTTATACAGCGCATAATTCAATTAAGGAACCCATGATATGATTGGGTAACGTGAGAGAAAAACCAGATTGAGTAGAGTGAAATTTACTCGGCTTCCTTCTGATCCCGTTTTCTCAAGAGACTACAATTCACTGGCTACATCCTATGAGTCCGACGAATTGTAAACATGTTGTTACCGTATTCCGTGCAAACATGAAAGAAAGCAGTAAAGTCAGTAATCGCCTACACCGAATACCGCAACAAAACAGGGATATAATAGTAGAATCGAAATCCAAAAAAAGTTTTTTGATTTCGGTATAGTTCAAAAACATCGTTAAGGGGGTGGGTTATATAGAAAGAAAAATTGGAAATCTCAAGTATATTATTTATTAGCTATTAGTGAAACAATCATGGTATTAAACGGAATATTTACATAACGTTACACCAAACATTTACGTAATCGTCCTGTCAACATAATATAAATAAAAGTGTCACTCACATTTAACACAACATAAACATATGTAAGTAAATATAAAATCTTATAATCTGCATCTACTTAATGCTTCAAACTCTAAATATATATATATATATATATATATATATATATTGCTGTAATTATTGGGTTAATTTAGAGGTAGTCATAGGGGTCGTAGAATAAGCAAGGGAAACTCCCAAGTAACAGAAGCACGGAATTACAGATATTAGAAGAGTAAATAGGTCATTATAAATATTATTAGTTGAGAGCACACTGTATATAGCAGTACAAACGATTAAAACAGATATCCAAGAATAGCTATGAGCAAATATGAGAATTTGAAAAGATAACAAAACGCATTGAATTTAAATCAGTGAAAAACCTGCATGAATTGGCTAGACAAATATTAAAAAAAAATGCGTAGATATATCATCTTAAACGCACTTAAAAATTATGCATTATTTGAAAAGCGTACGTGATTTAAAAGTATCACATTTGCTCAAAAATTCAATTTATTAAAAAATAAACAAACACCAAATTTATTCGATTCAGATTAGAATAAGGCCAACAAACAATACTACGTGATCGATATGAATGAAGATTTCTGGAATTTCTGAAGTAAATGCATAGGTATAATAAGAATTTACGTGACCAAGAGCATCGCTTCATGCAATTAAAATACATACAACTTCTAAAATTCCCAAAATAACAAGTGATAATACACTTGGTCTTGCCCAGCACGTGGAGTCAACGAATCAGAAACTAAAGTGGGCCGATCCTATACACATCTTAACAATTGAATATTGAGTTAGTATACTTTAGAACTGGGCAGTCACTATACTCAAATGTGATAAATATTTACGTGAAAGTTAAGTGAAAATTATTTTAAAGAGTGCTTAATTGTGCAATGAGAGCCGTACTTCTAAAAATACGTAGATAAATAAGATTTAGTGAAATTATATCATTTCTAATAATAAATAAAACAGGGCTCTGGTTAAATACGTTCTGATTGAATACCTTCTAATTAAATACCTTCTGGTTAAATACGTTTTGAATAATTACCATCTGATGAAATACCTTCTAATTTAAATACCTTCTAAAGAACTACGTTCTAAATTACATTCTGAATAACTACGAAACTTTTAATAACGTTCAATTACGATCTTAAATACAATTTTGGATACAAAACTCTGGAAAATGCTGCCTGTTCAAGCAAATTGATGGTAAATATTCTATTGTGGAAATGAAAAATCTTTTATTGCAATAACGATTGGGATATTAATTTGGTTGTATATCGACTTCAATTCTTAGGAATGCAGAGCCTACTAAACCACATCAGGTCAGATATTTTTGATATGATTTATTCTTAAAACTGTTTTAAATATTTTTGATATGATTAATTTTTAAAACTGTTTTATCTCAATAATAATTTAAAGTGTAAGAGCCGACAAATTGGGGTTTCTGGATAAATTTTAGAAAAAGCTATAGACATTTTTGAAACGTTTCAACAGGTCTCTAAAACTAATAAAAACTCGTTTTGCTGGCTTTATTTTCTAAAAATCTAATACATGTAAATAATTCAAAAAGGGAGAGGATATTAAAAAAGGGAAAAAGTTGTAAATATTTAATCATTATACTGTGTATTGTGGAATTGTTTTATTTAATTGAATCAGCTAGTCGAGGCAAAAGAAAATTATAAATTAGCATTTTCACAAGTGGTTGAGCAACATAAGGGTTAACACAGCATTTTTATGTACGCCCAAGCCGTGGGGCGAGATAACACAGCAATATATACCTATATATATATATATATATATATATATATATATATATATATATATATATATAGTGTGTACAGTATAAAATGCAGTACATGGGGATCTTGGAAACTGTAGGAGATACGATCTTGGTTAAATAGGACAAAAGTTGCATAATCATGAGGGTATCTCAGATCGGTTTTCAAATTTCAAAATTTTTTCATAGGTTACTAGATAGAGGCAAAAAACACAAAATTGACGATTTCTTTATTTGCTCGTAGTTAGTCTACTAATTGAAATAGAATGTTCAAATTTGGTACATCATGGTAATTCCCCATTGCGCTTCACATTTTCAACTTAGATTTTTGTCTAGGGCATATAGATTTTGCGTGACGTTGTTCAACTTTTTATTTTTAAATAGCCGTCATATTGGATTTTTACATTTTTGAAATGCTGACCAAAAACCCTTTCCAAAGAGGTATAACATGGCTATTATTGATTGAATAGAAACACTAAAAATCACATAATTATGTTTTGGTCGTAGTAGGCTTTAATTTCCATATGACAAAGAGAAACAATCGCTTTAAAAATTTTAAACTCAATTTTCAGTGGTAATAAAAACAGTAAAAAACGTAGAAAATTGAAAATAAATCTGTATTAATCAGAACTTACATAACTATGCATTAACAAAGAATAAATACAAACTAGCATCTATTCAATACAAAATATTATGTAAGCTGTTTTTAGTTGTCATTCATGTTCAGACAATTGCAAATTAACAATCAAGGAAAAAAAATATAACAATAGTCAGCCACATGAATTCATTATTTATTTTAAATGTTCAAATAACCCCCCATTTTGTTGAACACACAACCGACACCTTTTATAAACATCTTTACAAGATCGTCTTATCATAGTTGGAGTTATTTTATTTACGGCCTCTTGGACTGCTTGTTGTAATTGGCCTACATTATCATACGTTTTTGAGTACACACGACTTTTTAAATGGCCCCATATAAAGAAATCTAGAGGAGTTAAATCCGGTGATCTCGTCGGCCACTTAATTGGTCCCCGATTTCCAATCCAGTTTTCATTATACTCAGAATTTAAAAAATTTCTAATAATCAGTGCATTGTGGGGTGGAGCACCATCATTTTGAAAAATCATATTTTGCAAACTAGCGAGTGGAAGCTCCATTAGTCTATCTGCCACATTTCCCTGCAATAAATCTAAGTATCTCGCAGAGTTTAAATTTGCATAATAAAAAAACGGACCTATAATGTACCTTCCAATAATACCAATCCAGACGTTGAATCCCCATTTAACTTGATGTCTAACTTGGCGGTTCAAATGTGGATTTTCATCTGACCAAAAAATTGTATTTTTGCGGTTGAACATACCACAATTCGTAAATCGACTTTCGTCAGACCACAAAATTGTATATGCAAAATTTGAATTTTCGTTGCACTTTCTGATGTACCAAGCACAAAATTCCATTCTTCGAATTTGATCTTCAGTACGTAATCTCTGACATGGTCGTTCATGATATGGATGATACTTAAAACGTCTTAAAATAGCTCTTGCTGTAGAATGAGCAACACCTGTTATATTCTGAATTTGTCTAAGAGAAGTACGAGGATTTTCGACAACTGTTTGTAAAACGCTGTTTTCATTATCTTTTTTAATTTGCCTATTTCTCTTAGACAAGCCAAAACTACCATAATTTATTAAATTATTTTGTAATCTCCGAAACATACATCTGTTTGGTTGATGTTTTTCTGGGTATTTATTTAAATACAATTCGGCGGCTTTAACATCATTTCTTCCAGAAAGAATAAAACATTCTAACATTTGATATTTATCACGGTTAGTAAAGCGATCCATTTCAAGCGCAAATGCTTTGCTTAAATTTCTATGTAAATTAATTAACTGTTTTTTAAACTACACTACTTGAAACATAAAATAAAGGACAAACTTTGACGTTTCTCAGATGTTGAGCAATTGTTTCTCTTCTACGCTGAATGAGCTTTTTAAAAATACGCAGGTGTTCAAACATACTATTAATTCTCAGAGCTTTATTTCATGGTATTTTATTGGGTTTTTACAAGTTTTTATAGATATTATCTGTTACTAACGGTTCAATTAACTCCAATTAAAATAATACCCTTTAATTTTTAGTGAATCCTAATTAAATATTCAATTATTATCAGTACATTTTGTTTAATACCGGTTACTTAAAATAGGGTTAATTAATATAAATTTTGCACGTAATTTCTCTTTGTTTCTTTACTAGGAATAATCAAATTACACGTAAAGTTTTCTAATACTGCTTCCTTTTATATAAAGCGTCTTATAAATAATTTAAATCTCTTATTTTTAATAAAACGAATGAATTTTTATGCTTCACGCTTTTATTTAATAATGCGTACCTTTTCCCAAAGCTTCTACACGGTGATTAAAATTATTTGATGTGATTATTTAATTTTCTACCCTGGTCTAAATATGAGAATTTTATATATATATATATATATATATATATATATTATCGTGTAAATTATATGTAAAGAGGGATAGATAAGTCAAGAAAGTAATTTTGTAAGGACATTGTATATAGGAAACAGGAATATATTATTTATGCTTTAAATTAATTAGTTTTTGCCTTAAAACAAACCGATAATAACATACATTTGTATTAATAAATCGTAATTTTAAAGTTGCATAGTGTGGAAGCTTTGTAGTACGTAAAAACTTAAGGATAATACGAGTATAATTAGCTTTAATATTCTAAGGTTGTAAATCGAGCACATCAAATAATAAGGGAGGGCTTTTGTATATAAAATCGATAATGTAAACGCATATATTCATTTAACTAACAAAGCGTTCGTTAAAAACAAATTCTAGGAAATCTACAGGTTAAACAAAATGGGAAAGTACAATTTTAAACTGGCAATCTGTTTATAAAATAGACTGACAGAGAAATAAACAATTCAAGGAATCATAATGTACGTTGAAACATAATTCTTTAGAAATTTGAGTTAACAATCGAAGCGAAGGCTGAGAAACAACAGGTGGTTAAAAACAAAGTAGAGACTGGATATAAATAGCATAGGGTAAACGAGGATGACAGATAACAGACGTTGGATAAAACAGCCACTTAAAACACGCGATATAACAGCCATTTAGAACACGCGACAAAACAGCCATTTAAAGCACGCGATAATTTGTAGACGCTAACAACAATATCGATTATAAGTTGCTATAGTGGGATTTTAATAAAAACAGTAAATATGAGTTAGACGAGGATAACATAGTTGGATGATAGACCTGCGACAGGGGAAATGGTCTGGATTGGCTGATGGTGAATGGAGTGAGATACTTTTCTAGGAGCATTGAGACCGTTGTGGATGATAATCAGTGTTTTCGGATTAAAGCTAAGCGGAATGAAAAATTTCTGAGTTTTAAAAGATCGTTGTAGTTTGGATTTTCAGAATCGGTTACAGTGGTGGTGTTTTTCGATGAAAACAGAGTACAAGAGGTAGGCTTCAACGCTTATAAATACACTAGGAGACGTAGTGGGGCTCTTTACTTCTTCTGTTCGCTTGAGATCTATATGATGTAACTTCTAAGTTAAAAATTTGTAAATCGGTGATAGTGCAGTCCGTTTAATTTAAATTAAAAGTGTTTGAAAGCACGAGTAGGTGCTATGTTATAAACGGTGCTGTAAGTAAATACGAATAACGAACAAAAGATGTTACTAATGTAAGCGAGACTAGTTATTTTTTCGGAACTAGGGTGCTGGGTGTATGGTAGATTCAGAAGCCGATCAACTTATTTGGACAATTATATGGGTAGATGTATTGAAAGCGTCTGCATAGAATTGGATAACGTGTGGAAATGAGTTTGAAGTACATATAGCCGAGAGAAGTTGGATGGAATGCAACGACGAGGTTTTGATGGACGACATCTTCAGAGGTGAGGGTGCAAGAGCTTACATCAGGTAACGAAATTTGTTTTCTTTTGTTATTGCTTGAACATTTTGTGCTGTTATTGTGTGCTAGAATGATTTGACATATTGGGTGTATATTTTATGAACATAAAATCTAATTTGAAGGTTATATGAAAAAGACAATTTAAATTTATTATTTGAAGGTATAAATACATGACGTATAATTTTGATGTAAAAAGTAAACGGGTCTTTAGAGTTGTTGAAAACAAACATGCGATTTATTTATGCATTTAAAGTAACAGGGTTTATACTGACCTCACCATAGACCAGAGTAAATTTTAATTTAGGGTTTCAAGATAGGCCCATCTACTTGAACTGTATATAAAAAAATGTTGAAATAAATTAAATTCATTAAATTTAAAAGGATTTAATGGTTGATATTGTAAAATTTTATAAAGATGGTTGAATCCGACTTGGTAAATATTTAGCTGGTGGTGTAAATTTTTGATTTGTATGAATAAAAGGTTGTATGTTTCGTTGAATTATTTGATTGGTAATTTTTATTTGGTAGTCTAAGTGTGAGAGAGAGAGAGTAAGCATAGGATGGATAGGTATCTCTGAAGAAGCTGAAAGCAGAGCTAGCCGTGGTATGCTGATTTAGGGGAGCTTTTCAGAGATATTGGAATTGTATATTTTTCAGGGAAAAATTTATGACAACCCAATCTGTAAGGGTTTGATTCTAGGGATTGATTCCAAATAGAAACCTCACTGCATTTTTATGGCTCCCAACGCAAGGGCTCGAAGGTAATCCAGAGAGATCACTGCTTTTTTATGGCGCCCAATTCGTACTGGCATAATCTAGAAACCTCACTGCAATACACACACACGCGCACACACGCATGCACGCACGCACATTCACGCACACACACGCGCGCACACACGCGTATTACAAAACTAAACGTTTTGGCAACCATTTTGCCTTTTTCAAATGGAAAACCACATGAGCAAAAAATATATATTGACATAAATAACTTATTTTGATTTAAATCAAATGTATAAATATTTAGATAAATCAACAGGATTCACATGATATAAAAGGATGAATTAATAAATTAACAAATTAAAAAGTGCCAGAAAGGCAAATCTTCCGATAGTGACGGTTCAAAGTAGAAAGAAAGAAACTAGTCTGTTATAATTATTTTATAATACAAAGGATACGTTCCAAAGATGCGCTTCGTAGAGCATCAATTACTTGTTTGATGTTTTATATACTTATCTATCTAATTATATATATATATATATATATATATATATATAATATATTTTATAATTATTTAATTTTATATGCATTAGATTCCTGACGAAGATAATAAATTTACCGAGTGCTTAAATGATTGAAAGAGTATTTCATTGGTCCGTCAAGTTTGACTGTTAAAATTACTATCTTACAGTGTCCTTTTCCGAAAAATATGTTGTGGATTTTATCAAACACAGAAATTGTAAGAAATATCTGTGAATTCTCTATGCATTCAAAAACATCTTTTGTTTATATACATTATCTAAACAATCTCTTACATTCAACAGATATAAATAACGCTAATAAAAACAATTAACAGCATAAGCTTAGACAAAAGATTTTACCTAATGATTAATTACTTATTAAAATAATCTTAACCTAATTCTTATTTAAAATTACAAAACTTCAAAATATCTTATATGTGCCACAAAAATTCTCTTTAAAATTCTATGGATGATTTACCTATTCTTGTATTATCCCGTTTGTCAGTGTAGTTGGCCAACGACACCCCCACAAAATTTTATAAAAATCGGAATGCTTTGAGTTCTGACCTCAAAAATTGCTGGAATAAATTATCATTTAACAAATAGTTTTTATGAAAATATAAACTAATTTTAGTTTAATGTATCGAATGATACTTAATATCATCTTAAGTTACAAAAGAAACAAAATTATACTTGCATTTTATATTGTCCAAGTCTCTACAAAGCGCTTGTAAAAATATTATTACCATTGTAATTAACGGCATTAAATACTTCCTGGTTTCATTTTAGATTTTCATTTCTAATCAATCTTGACGTGGAAATATCAGTTTACGAAATGTATTATTTTTAGTAAATTCAAATTAGTCCGTCATGCCCCGGTGCCTTCTTAGGGTTCATTTTCCTAAGAGCCCTGGCGACTTTGTGAACTAGGATTGCCTTATCGGCACCTGTTCCTTGCGCCTCTGTAGCTTCCCGACTACTAAATCGTGCGACCCCTCATCCTCCTCGGGATTATCCGAAGGGAAGAATTTCTCTAATAAATATTCTGCCGTGGTTTTAAAACCTTCCGTATATTCCCCATTTGTCATTCTTATGTTACCGAGCGCGATTTTCTGTTGTTTACCTCTTATTACGCGGTATGCGGTTCCCCAAGTTTTTTTCTGTGAGTTTCGGGTGCAGAATTCTTTGAATTTATTTGTTCGCGTTTCTTCTATTAATATCTTATATTCGCGGTAACTTTGATTGTATTCTACTCTCCGTTGTTCTCTTATATCTCCCGAGGCTCGTTGATAGCGGCGCCTTAGGTTGCGCGTTTCTGCCCGCTTGTTGTTTAGTTCCCGGGTCCACCAGGGTACGCTGTCTTTAAATGTTTTCTTTCGCGGCATGGAGTACGGCAACGCGTCTACCACTGCGTCGTTTAAATTTTCCGCAAGTGTTTCTATTTCGTCTGCCTTTCGGTAGTTAAATAGCTCGTTTTCGAGCGCATGGATACTTTCGCCAAATTTTTGTTTAAACCACTCCCAATTTGCTTTTTTATTACAGAACCGCGAAAATATAGTTAGCTGCTCGTTTGCGCTTGTTTTGGTCTCAACGTCTCATGTTATTAATTTATGGTCAGAGAGCGTTTCCTCGTCCGACCTTAATTTTCAATCACAAATGATTTCTAACATTTCGTGCGAGGCTGCAGTAATATCAATAAAACTGCTGTCTCTATGTCCCTCAAACGTAGGTGAATCATTAGTGTTTATCACACTAAGATCCCATTGCGTTAAAAGATCAGCAAACTGTGAATCCCTATCGTTTTCTATAGGGCTACTCCATGACGGTGACTTAGCATTAAGGTCTCCCCCAATTATTAGTTTTTTATTCCTTCCAATTTGTTGAAAAATGCCTTAGATGTGATTTATTAAGTCCTCGGTTTGAGGATTTTCCCGCCAGGAGTCGACTGGTGGAAGGTACGCGCTTATCACGGAGAACGTGTTTGTCTCTGTTTTTATTTCCGCGGTGGTTATAAACTAGTTGGACAAATTGTTTAATATTATCCCGGCGCACGTCACATTATTTATTATTATTCCGCTGCGCGGTCGTTCTCTATTTGCGTTTAAGACGGTAACCCCCTTCCAAAACTTGTTATTTTGTGGCTATACAGGTGCGGTTTCTGTATGAACCCGATGTCGATTTCATTTTCTTTTATTATTTTGACGAAATTATTGGTGGCCCTTTTACGCTTGCCTAAATTAATCTGCGTGCATTTATTTTCAAGCTCTTCAAAACATCATCTAATGGCTTAGTATCCATAGTCGATGTTCCTGGTGATGACTGCCTTCAACCGCTGCATCGTGGGGCACCGGCTGGACTTCGCATCATGACGAGTGTCGACCCTGACGCTACCAACCCTGTTGTTCGACCTCGCACAGACAACACAACAAGAAACTGCTCGCCTACAGCTCTTGAACTCATGCCTCACGTCGGCGCAGTTACCGCAAAACTGCACTCGCTCCTTACACTCTGTGGACCTGTGGCCGAATTCGTAGCAACGGAAGCACTGGATCATTGAGAAATGATCCCGAGCCCAAATCCTACGCCAACCCAAACAAACTGCCTCCGACAAAAAACACCTCCTAGCCGCCGGGAAACCTCAAAAACGACGCTGGCCAACGGATCGCTGGGTCTCTTGCCACCGAACAGGAAATTTTTTTTCACCTCCTCCTCGAACCTAATCCCCTGAAGCGGGGGTTCTGAATAATCGACCTCTGCAGGAGCTCTTTGAGCTTCATCTCCCTCTTTACCCCAGGGAGCACGATGCGCGGCCTCCTCTTCCCGATGGTCCTTGCTGTAAGACCCTGACAAGCCCCACCTACCGTCGACTACAAACGCCTGGCGTCCTCCTTGAGAGCACACTCGACAACTACGCCACCCCTACGCGTCCGACGTGCTCTGACAATAACGAAACCACTCTTGGCCGGGTCAACCTTCCTCTTCAATGTCACCATGACGTCGTCCTTCACCCCTGGGTTGACGTCGACACGAACTGCGACCGTCGACGCTGCCTTCTTAACTACTGCTCCAGCATTGGACATTAAACCCCTTGGTCCCCTTGCCATACCACGACCTGCTCAGTGCACGTCGCTGCCACTGCTACCTCCGCCACAGCCTCCTTTACCTCGCCACGCACCATCCTGAGACTTCTAACCATCCCAAATAGTGGTGCTACAGACATATGACGAAGATATCATGAGCAGACAAAGTTAAGAACAAAGCGGTACTAGAAATAGCAGGGGAAGAAAGAAGTATGTGGAAAACAGTAAAAAATAGGAGAGATAGGATGATAAGCCACATACTAAGACATGACGAAATAGCGCGCGTTATGACGTATGTTAGAAGCAGACAAGAAATACGAGGGATCGAGGTAGACTTAGATTAAACTATTGCACACAATGCTAGGACTGAAGACCTAATAATGATGAAATTAATTCTGATACAAAAATATCAGGGTTTTTTTAAAATAAAGAGCTTACCTGCGTATAAATTGTTATAATCGTTTCTTGTCTGATATGTAATCTAGTCTGAAGCAAAGCTATCTTACCACTGTTATTCATTAACAGGCTTAGCATGATTGCTTTGATTAAAATCTTCAACCACGAGTAAAATAATAGTTTTATACGCATAGTTTGTTATTTCAATGGCAATCAATGATGTATACTCTGAAATTATTTTAGAACAGCCAACCCTTCCTCTAATTCTGCTGATTGCATTCGTGCTTTTGAAATAAGTAACATCATAAACTCTGTGATTCACATCAGTCCTATAGCAAGAAAGGTATCTATAGGCCTGCTTTATTGAGACATTTTAAGCTGATTGGGGTAATTTATTGGATATCCTTGCTAGAAGCGGCAATCATTGTTTATGTCGATCGAGCTCGTGTTAGAAATTTCAGTGTAACACCAAAGGAAGCGTTGCAAGAGGTTTTAATAATATAGTATTCCGTACATCCTACATTACCGTTTTATTTGAGAAAACTTTCCCCGATTACTAGTTTTATTTAAATTTTACGACTTAGTCTGATTTTGATTTTATTCGAAGCATTTTAAAGGTTTACCGGATTAACTCCCTGTACATTGATAAATTTAAGACATTTTTTTGATAACCGCAATTTCTATGGATCAATCTCTTTTAATAAATATCTTGTAATTTGGATGCAATTAGGTATTTTAGTATCAAACGGTATCTTTACAGGTTTCTCTTAAAGTTTTGAACTTTATTGGGTAGAGGTTTAATTAAAACACAAAATAATTTAGAGGTATTTCAATAATACATGAAAGGTCGAGAAGCTTTAATAAAGACCTTTATAACATTCAACACGCTTTTACAACCTGAAAGTTAATAACGCACCAGGAGAAATTGAAAGAAGCTAAATTTGTTACAAATAGTTTCTACAAATAGAAAAAAAGTAATATGAAATTTCAAAATTGAACAAAAGTAAATGGGGCTATTGTTCAATTTTTATAATACTATACTGTAAAGAATACTTAATTGCAAACACCCAGAAACTTTTTCATAAAGTTGCATTGCAATACGTTGATATTCAAACTGGTTCCCTGCAATTCTGCAGTTTACTAGTCTGTGACGGACTCTACAAAAATACCTATCGGTAAAAGTAGCATTTTGTATACTATTTATTTAAACGTTTACTAAGTATTTTCCCACAACAACTTGAAATTCCTCCAGTTAAATTAAATTTTTTCTCTATAAACACCACACAGACGAGTCATCACGCGAGACACGAATTTTGAATTTGTTTACTTTTGTATCCGCTTTTACAGTCGTCCTTATATAGCGCATAAAGCTAGTTACAATTATACTGCCCAACTTGTTTTCTTATAACTAATATAGATTATCAAATATGAAATCACTATTACTGAAAATACGTACCATATTACATTACAAAACCACTGACACGATACACGCGCGCATAGAAAAATGCGGGCATACGCGTATGCATGCATAAGCGCATACACTGGAAACACGCATATACATCGTGTACGCACGCAAACGCCACAAGCGCATCTTTAGGCTCACACTGTAATGTGTGCACCAGTACGCGCACAAACGCGTTTACGCGCACTCTACACATAAACGCAACAGCATGCACTCGCACGTGTGTGTACACGCACATACATATAAACAGACGCGTCTGATCACGTGTGGTTTGTCTATACGTACATTTATCTTGTTTGCTCGTTTTTCTACCTCAAATACTGTTTGCTTGCCTGCTTTCTTTAATAGTTTGCGTCTGCTTCGCAAAGTGCCTTTGTAAACTATTAATTTTTAAACCGCCATTACCTTAAAATGATGGTGTGATTGTACGATATTTAGTATGTTAGTGTTATCTAAAGCCTTATAAGAATTGGAGGGTAACTATTTATTAAACGTACCCTTTTGAAGTTGTTAGCATTTATGAAATTAGCTGCTGTAACCATTTCTTTGTTAACGAAATTCCATATTTTTAATAAGGGGCGGCGAGTAACTAAATTCGTACACATGCAAAGCGTTGTTTAGGCGCCACCTTCTCCTCTACGCACCACTCACCCCTGCTCCTACTTCACCCCCCTTTTAATACAGTATAGTATTTTAACATTCTAGTGTATAATTAATCTACTCACACGTATTGTTTGTTCTTTATTTAGTGTCAAAAACATTTTACATTCTTTGCAAATATAAACACTACAACAGCAGAGTGACACTGTATTAAAAAAGTAAATCACAAATTACTTGCAAAAGTTTTAGGTTACATTGAATATTGATACTCAACTTATACTGTTACATTTTGAAACAGAAATAGTAAAAATAATTTTTCGAATATTAGGTATACTATTTCAAATTTACCTTAAAACAAATAAAACGCCATATTGTATAAGGAACTAAGATTAAAACGAAGTTAAATTACACCGAACCCAGTTACAACATTGGTACAAAAGAACTATTTATATACAGTAGTTCGTATATGCTCCCCGAATAGCATAAATAATTACGGATATAAAATTAAAAAATTAGATATCCTATAAGTAGCTCTAACATAAATTATTGTAATAAGTTCACGGTAGGTTCATCAACCCATACATAATTTCCTATTAAGAAAACGGTTATTGCAATATAAATTTTTATAGTAACTGCACAAACTGGCAGGATTCTTACTGTGTAGTAGCGTAGCCTTAATGTTTGTTGTCACTACTACAAAACTCTTCGAGCTTTTGTTTTAGAAAAATCTTTCATTATTTCATCTATATTGATTTCTTGCAAGACGTCAAGTTCTATTACACTAGTGCTCACCAAAAGCTTCGTACATATATCCAAAAAGGTCTTGATCTTGGTTGAGTTAATAAACCTTTCCTCTAAGGAACAAATTGTTTTATCAGTGGACTGTAAGAGCGTAGCATTTTCGCTTTTCTCTTCAATTGCATCGATTGTTACATCTTCTTCTTTTTCATTTTCATCCTTAGCGTCGTCAACGACAGGAGATCGAATTTCCTATAAATAAAAATTATACATAGAAAAAACTACGCGAGTATTAAAATTAGTGGCCTACGTAAGCAAAATTTATTTTTAGGCCTAGTTCGGGCACTTTATGATAGCTGGTGCTATATTGGGGAGTATGTATAATAGTCTATTTATTATTATGGCATTATGAAGTGGTTAAGAAAATTTATTTTAACTATTTATTTGGTGTGGTCGTAATAAAACAGAATGCATTATGTAAATTTATTTGTGCCGTTAGGTGATAGTCAAAATAAAATTATTTTTTAAAAGCCCAATGTACATAATATTTTCTCTTATACAATACTGTATAATAAATGTAATATTTTTTTATATAAAGACAACTTGCCCCAGTTATAGTACAAGTAGGTGTGTCAGTTACAACCGATGATTCCACTGATAAATCTAATGACTTCAACTGGCTATCTTGTAGTTGTAGTTGTTCTTCTCCTAGACCTAAGGAGGTACTTGGGCAGCCGGCACTAATTATAAATCGTTTTAAAGAGAAAACTTGTTTTCGACGTTCGTTGTCTAATGCCAGCTTTCTCTTTCTAAAATAAAGCCCGGAAGACTTCTTTTTCTGACATTTCTCCCACAGTTAAGTAAACTTATAAAAGATTATGTATAATGTTTATTTTAAATTAGGAAGTGTTGAAAATAGAAAGTATAATATTGTTACAAGCTACTATTAGGTAACCCGTCAAACACACAAGCGTCGTAAGCAATGTATATTCTACAGAAGCCTCAAACTTTCTAGCATATACCAGAGTATGAATCGTTTATTTAATTCAGGGTATATATAAGACCGCTGATAAAGTACAGAGTTAGTCTATATCTAAATGTCAAATATACATTATATCGTGTAAAGTTAATTAGTTACACTTTTGGAAGTCCAAGAGTAAATATAAATTTGTGTTATGTGAACGTGTATATTCTACCGACAGCTTGTTCATAAATAGACAAAGTGTAATAAATAAATTATAGTAGTGTTTAATGTTGTCAATAGATTTGCTTAAGAATTTAGTTTAAGAAGATATTAGTACTTGTAAATAGCATTAGTGTGATAGTGCTTCATTGTTAATTGGACTGAAAACACCTATAAATAAAGCATATACTGTTAATTAGACTTGTAAATAGTGAGTAATAAAGACTTTTGTTATTACTTGTTTTAAATTAGTGAAATGCGTTATAGTAGCCTGCTATAATATTATTACGATATATTAAGGCAAAACCACTATTACACGTACGGCACCACAACTTGTGATTTTAAAACACGAATCACAATTTTACTGTCAACTGTTTGTTAACGTCACATTTAAGTACAATACTGCACACTACTGATATAAGTAATTTGCACATTTGGATTTCGCTCACTAGTATGGTGAAGTAGGAAAATTCCTGAAAATAGTAAAAGGATCACGCCAACCATCGTTGCGTCTTGCCACGTGTCTGATGGCGTCAACTATTATCTAATTTCCTAGAACCTGAAATTACTAAAAGGATGTGATAAAGTATTATCTTAGTCAAAAAAACTGACTAAACTCTAAAGCGTTTCGGGTTTAGAGTTAAGAGTACAGTGCGTTGGTATAAGGTAACCGGTTTACTGAAATAAACGGAATGAGAATAAAAAATTCCCAGTAAACTCTCTGTTGACATGTTAAATTTGATGTCATTTGTAAATATATTTTGCAAATTATCTTATCTAGTACTATTACAAATTTGTATTTTAGAAAGTATGAAATTTGTAATTCAGGAATCATTATTTATATCTAAAATTGGTTTCTAATTACAACCATAATGAGGGTAGCAAATTCCTACATTTGAAAGTTTGGCTAATTCATTACTACCTTCTCACCATTATCATTAGGTCTTCAGTCCTCGAACTGGTTAGACGCGTACTTCCTTTGTTTTCTATTATAAGCTAACCTACATATTTCCCTGAAATCTCCACAGTCTGAATCTTTCACTATCTGCGTGTACCTCTACCTCTCCTTTTTCCTACTACTGCTTGTAATATATCCCGCACTATTCCTCAAATGCCTTAAAACGTGTCCTGCCCTTCTATTTCTTTTCTCTTTTTGTTTTTCACAAAAATTAATTTTTAAAACCTCTTTGTTATTAACTTTATCTGTCTATGCTATCATCATCATACATCTGAAGCACTACATTTCAAAAGGCTTCTACCTTTTTCAACAATATTTCCTTGTTTCTATTATTGTTATCTTCGAACAGCCGTTGCTCTTTCTTGTTAGATACATTATAATTTGAATACGGGCCACTATACTTGCGGCCACATCCCCAGTGCTCTACCCGAAGGTACTACAGTGAGTTTAAACGCGAAAATATAAACGTACTTCAAATTAAACCTAACTTCAAAATTAATCCATCCTAAATAAAAATCTAACAACCTAAAACAAAAACTAAAAATAGGGTTTGAATAAAGGTATCCCGAGCGTTGATTTTAGAGTGTGTCCGATCAACAAGACACACGCGAAAGTAAAAGAGGAGGGATCCGTAATACCGGATAGCAGTCGCCAACTCTGCTTACCTGTGCGACCTGAAGGGTCGACTTAAAACTATCCAAAGCTAGCTAACTAATTAAAAATGGATTCAAATTTATAAGCATTCACCAAATATTTTAATAGTGAATCCAGCTATTTTGCCTGCTCTATATATTTACAAATTCGTCCTTATTACGCGGTATGCGTTTTCTCTAGATTTTTTCTCTGAGTTTCGCTTGCAGAATTCTTTGAATATATTTGTTCGCGTTTCTTCTATTAATATCTTATATTCGCGGTAACTTTGATTGTATTCTATTTTCCGTTGTTCTCTTATATCTCTCGAGGCGCGTTGATAGCGGCGTTTTAGGTTACGCCTTACAGCCCGCTTGGTGGTTATTTCCCGGGTCCACCAGGGTACGCTGTTTTTAATTTTTTTCTTTCGCGACATGGATTACGACGACGCGTCTACCACCGCGTCGTTTAAATTTTCTGCGAGTGTTATATTTCGTTTGCCTCTCGGCAGTTAAATAGCTTGTTTTCGAGCGCAGGGATAGTTTCGCCAAATTTTTGTTTAAACCGTTCCCATTTGGCTTTATTATTACAAAACCGCGGAAATATAGTTAGCTGCTCGTCTGCGCTTGTTTTGGTTTGAACGTGTCATGTTATTAATTTATAGTCAGAAAGCGTTTCCTCGTCCGACCTTAATTTTCAATCACAAATGATTTCTATCATCTCGTGCGGGACTGCACTAATATCAATAAAACTGCTGCCTCTATGTCCTTCAAACGTAGGTGAATCATTAGTGTTTATCACACTAAGATCACATTTCGTTAAAAGATCAGTAACCTGCAAACCCCTATCGTCTTCTATATGGCTACCCCATAGTGGCGACTAGGCAATAAAATCTCCCTCGATAATTAAATTTTTATTCCTGCCAATTTTACGAAGAGTTCCTTCAATTTGATTTATTAAGTCCTCTGTTTGAGAATTTTCCCGCCGGGAGTCGGTAGAAATTCATTTGATAAATTATTTAATATAATTCCGGCACACGCCCCATTATTTATTATTATTCCGCTGCGCGGTCGTTCGCTGTTCGCGTTTAAGACGGTAATCCCCTTCCCAAAACCTGTTATTTTGTGGCTATACAGGTGCAGGCGGCTCCGTGGTATAGTGGTATGTGTGTGAATACTACGCCCAAGGTCCCGGGTTCGAATCCCGATACGGTCCGGTAGAAAAATGTTAGGCGAGCATTTTTTAGAAAAAGAGGTAAAAAGGAGGACCCGTGTGTGAGTGTTGTCACGCACGTTAAAGATCCTTACCTTGCTTGGAACAAAAAGGGTTCGGCAAAATTCCAAATTTTCCAGGTAAAAAAAATCACTTCTTGGCCAATGTAGTACCTTCGGGTGGAGCATTGGAAAATCACATGGAAAGCTATACAGGCTTGGTTCCTGTACGAGCCCGATGTCGATTTTGTTTTCGTTCATTAATTTAACGAAATTATTTGTGGCCCCTTTGCACTTGCCTAAATTAATTTGCGCACATTTAATTTTTGAGCTTCTCGGAACATCATATAATGACCCAGGATCCATAGTCGATATTCCTGGTGATGACTGTCTTCATACGCTGCATCGTAGAGCACTGCCTGGACTTGGCGTCGTGACGAGTGTTGACCCTGACACTACCAACCCTATCATTTGACCTCGCACAGACAACACAACAATACACTGCCCGCCTACAGTTCCTGAACTCATGCCCCACTTCGGCGCAGTTACCGCAAAACTGCACCCGCTCCCTACAATCTGTTGACCTATGACCGAACTCGTAACAGCGATAACACTGGACCATCAAAAAGTTATCACGAGCCCAGACCCTACGCCAACCCAGACTAATCAAATCCGCCAAGAAACACCTCATATCATCCTGCGACACCTAGAAAACAACGTTGGCCAACGGATCTCTTGGTCCCTTGCCGCCGAACCGGAACCTCTCCCTGACCTCCTCTTCGAACCTAAGCTCCAGAGGCGGAATTCTGAACAACCAACCTCTTGACGAGCTCTTCTGCTTCATCTCTCTCTCTACCCCAAGGAGCACGATGCGCGGCCTCCTCTTCTCAATGGTTCTCGACGTCAGACCCTGACAAGCCCCACCTACCGTCGACTGCAACCGTTTGTCGTCCTTCCGACCAGCACACTTGACAACAACGCTATCCCTACGCTTCCGAAGTGCTCCTACAACAACAAACTCATCCTTGGCCGGATCAACTTTCTTCTTTAACGTCACCATGACGTCTGTTTGACCCCTGGATTGGGGTCGACACGAACCGCGACTGTCGACGCTGCCTTTTTCGCCACTGCATCTGCATACGAAACTACCCCTGGGACCAGGCGACTTCTTGATCTCCTCTGCCCTAATACGACCTGCTCCGTCCTTGCCGCTGCGACTGATACCTCCGCCACAGCCTTCCTCACCTCGCCTCGCACCATCGTCTGCGGCGTTGCGAATCACCCTCTTGTCGTCCACGGTGATCGTTGCCGAAGTGGCAGGGACCCGCTTGTGTATAAAGGCGTACGCCTTCCTCGCCCGGAACATCAAGAGATCCAGCTCGTCTAGATCGCTAGTCGACCCACGACGCTGACCTCTTGACGTTGCGGGCGACTTAGGCTCGATTCCACACACAAGGGGCGCCGGCACCTCCTACTCCTCCACCGCAGACCCAGGCTCTTTCTGCGATGCGACTACCAACCCGTGGGGCTGCGACACCAACTTCTATGCCGCAACCACGAGTTCCTTCTGTCCGACTTTCTCGACCGACCCAGCCTCCGACTGCTCACCCTTGACCGACTCGGACCGACCATCCCCTCCCCTTCTTTGGCAACGGCTCCTCCTCTCGATAAACAACCATGCTAATAATTCAAAACGACAAAGCAACAGGAACAAACAAAAACTCAGATCAAAAACGGCCTAACCGTTTCGACGCTAAATAAACTCAAGGATAATAAAAACCGCTAAACGGCACAAGCAGCAACGAGTACAAAACAAAAACGCTACTTGGATAAAATATCTAGATTTAGAATGGACCATAAATTTGCTGGGATTTATTTATTTAAATTTATCTATTTATTTAAATTTCAAACGGCAAAATGAAATTTCAAATTTATCAAAGATAACATAAACGCTTAACGCCAAAATAACAACGAGAACAAAATAAAATCACAACCTAATAAAAATATAACGCAAACAGTACTATTTATTTATTTAAATTTTTAAACTGCCAAATCAAATTTTAAATTTATAAAGCTAATTAATTCTAAAATAAAATCAAATTTATAAGCTACGGGGTTTTTAATTTAAATATAGAATTAAACAAATAACAACACGTGCAATTAGAGCCTGGTACCGAAAGCACTTATTGCTTGTTTACTCGGTGCCTGGTACGACTTTCAAGTGTTTCACCACTAATTACACAGAAAGATCAACTTTAAGAAATCTTTAAGTACGCTGTTCATAAAAATGGAATATTTTAATTTAAATAAACCCAAATTTTTGGTTTTTAAGCTATTTGTTTAATTCAAAAAGAGCCTAGATTTTGGTTTTTAGTTTGTTATTTTATTACACGTACAGTACAGAATTTTTTCAAATTTATTTGCTTGTTTTACGCGGTTTTTAATCCGAATTACTTGGTTTCTTTAATAAATTTATTAGAAACGCCTTTTTACATTATTTTGGGGTGTTTGGTTATTAGTTTTTAGTTTATTAGCCCAAAATTTAATTTAGTTGATTTTTAAACGCGAATTTTGGTTAAAATTCAAGTTAAAACGCGAAAAATAATAAAGCTTTAAATATAAAAATGTAATAATAAACCCTACATAAAAACTTACTTGTTTGCAGCTGAAGCGGGAGCTTTATAAAACACGTCCGCTCACTTTAAGCGCTAACTAGAAAGTGTCTTGTTAGATACAGCTTGATTCCCCTTCTATTGTTTTCTAAATATATACCGTATTTTACTGATATTCAGCGGTATGTGAAGGGGGTTAAGCAACCTGCGGCTACCAAGACCCCACAACACTTGAACATTTGCCTTCCACACTACCTTGTAATGCCAAATAAATTAATAAGGCATTGAGGTAATTTTTGTATAAAATATAATTATCAAAACCTCAGTTTATTCATTAAATAGCTATGAAAAGTGTTTCTGAACTTCTTATTATGGAGATCGTACTGTACGTAATTGTTTTGTTCTTTGTTCATAAACATGATTGAATATGTCACCGACAAGAAACAAACCAGGTAATAACGGATTGTGGTTAAGTATGTTTATTACAATAGTCGAATTTGTTTGTCTATAACGGGTGCATATTTACTACAGAACATCAGAACACTTTTGCAGATGCGGTTACATAATGGCATAGCTGTTAGTCACAACCGCTACACTCTACTGTTTCTAGCTCAACTCTCACCGTGAACCACACTATAAAACAATGCAAATGCTGACAGGAAATTTACGGTATCCCTATGGATGTCGGAGTTCTTTTTATACGATAAAAAATACAGTAATTCATTTGTTAATTTTACTATGACCGTGGCTTATAAGTAATTTTTCAACCATGATTTGGCGCCATTCTTGATGGCGCTGCGTGCGGAGGCACGGGTGGCACGGGCCTAGTGCTGCCCCTGTTTTTAATCTTTTAGTATCAAATAGGTTACAAAGTAGTACTTCATTACTAGATACAACTAATAAGGAAGTGTTGATAACTATAATAATACTTAGGAATGATTACAGATTAATACCTTTATAGAATATTGCAGTAAAGTTTATTTGACGACACAATCAATTGTTTAGAAAACATTTTCACCCCAACCTAATATACGTTTATGATATTTCAAACCACATTTTTTTAAAGAAGTTTAAATTTTATGTGAGCTTGTACAATATGTGCTAATATTTTAATAAGTACAAATTATTACTTAAATTATTAAAAGTTTTTTACATAGGCATCATCACTAGGTCTTCACTCCTGGAACTGGTTAGACGCGTACCTTCATTGTTTCCTATTTTGAACTAACCTACAAATTTCCCTGAAATTTGCACAGTCTTCATCTATCTCTATCTGATCTAGGTCTACATCTACCTCTTTTTTCCTATCTCTGCTTGTAGTATATCCCATACTATTCCCCAAAAATGCCTTAGAACGTAGTCTGCTTTTCTATTTCTCCTATTTTTTTTCCACAAATATCCTTGTTCCCCTGCTATTTCTATAACCTATTTGTTATTAACTGTGTCGATCCATGCTATCATCCTCATACATCTGAAGCACGGCATTTCAAAAGGCAGTTGAGTAAAATGTTTAAAAATAGTGTAGAAAGAAATTTATTACAGACACACTCTTAATGTTTAAAAGCTCATTTGAAGTTGCTACCTATAACTTATGATAAATTTGTGCGGAAGGTACTTTTAAAAAATCGTAATTAAAGGTGGCAAATTTAACTTTCACTAAAATATCAATATATTCTACACTCACATATGAGAAGATAGTTATATAATTGGACAGTAACCTTGGGAGGAAATCTCAAAATAATAGGCTATACCTAATGTATTTACCACAAAGTACCAAAATTATATCTACTTTAACAAATTTTCAGTTTCTTTATTAATTTTATCCAACCCAAGGATATCATAATCATAATAATATAATTCGATTACTTTAGTTAGTGAAGAGTCCATATATGCACAAAAGTAAAAACGCCATAACTACTAGTAGAAGAATATATATTATAGAGCTATCATATTTAACAAACATGTTATTAATATGCATTACATTTCAGATTTAAGAGTCGTTGTAGAAGCGAAAGTTAATCTACATAATCTAGTTAGAATAAAATAACGTGCAATTTTATGCCTTATCATGAAGAACTTAAAGCAGCACTTGCTTTGCAAGAATTTGTACTTATACAGGGGGCATTAGTACGATGTCATTAATTTAAAGGGGGCGTAGAGACCAATAAAGCTAACAAAAATTGTTAATCAACCTGTCCTCTAAAACGTATGGTAAAGCTACAGGCGGATACACTAAAAAGTATTCAAAGTATTGTAGAACCACTGCAAGAAGAGCAAAAAGATCTTACATGGAATATAGGTAGCAAAAAAAAAGACAATTGATTCAGTTAGCCACTTTTGAGAACAAGCAGTGTAACGCATGATTATGCAAAACAAAATCAAGTTTTATAATTAGTCCTTCTAAATATCACATGACATCCCATACGTTTTGTTTGTAAGCTTCCAGTTATTTTTCTATTGATTTAGTGTTTTATGCATTGTAGATTGTATATCCTATACAAATGCTTTTTTCAGAATTAAAGTCATCCGTTATAAATTTGATAGTTATACGTGTTTTAAATCCTATAGTATGGTATACTTTAATTCAAAAATTTTCACCTAAGATGGGGTTACAAATTTTGTATTGGTGCCCTTCGACTAGGTTGCACGATGTGGTTTCCATTTATTAGGATGTATGCAGCGTTCGCACGTTAACTAATCATACGTTCGTCAATAAAAAAGAATTTAATAATTTCAACTAGTTCAAGCTTTAGTAAGAATATATCCTTAAAATTTTATAGAAACCTAGAAAGTTTACACTTTATAAGGGGGTTATTTCAATATGATAGTAAATCATGACAAGTAAATAAACCAAAAAGAAACAGCAGTGACAATAGAGATTTTACATTGGTCGTATTCAATTAGAGAACTCGCCGTTTAAAATCAGGTACATGATTTTCAACAATAATATTTGTATCTCACATACGAGTTCAAAAACCGCAACAACCGCCGTATAATAAAATGTAATAAAATTAATGCGTTCGCACGATCTGAAGATATTGAATTTGTCCCTACGAAAGCATTAGACAAATAACGTGTGAAAACGGAATTTGAAATTTTAGCCGAAGAGAGTGAGATTGTAATAAAACGATTAGCTTCGGAAGTAAAGTCAAAAGGCTAACGGAAGTGTAGAGGCCAAGGGCCCCTCAGACAAGTAGCCAATAGAAAATTGTTTTAAGCTTCGCTGGATGGATTGTTCCGTATGTTCAAACATGTGTGTTTTGCGTGGATTTAACTCGCGCCGGTGGTGTATTAAAAGGACGATTCATAAATTTGTACTCAAGGACTATATGTTGAATATTAAATCACGGAAATGGGCACCTAACGTGCCAAGAAAATAATCAGCCAATCAGTTGAGTACCCTAAAAACTCTTAATTTGCTAAATTGCGAGTGCTGTTCTGAGTTTTTCTTTTGTATTTTAGTTGACGATTGATAAATATGTATTTGCAATTGGTTCATAGTGCGACGAAATTAGTTGTTTAAATTTAAGCTTAAAATTATTGAAAGGAAGTTTAAAACTTTTAAAATGTTAAGAAGGTAGTTTCGTATTAAATAATACGCAAGCTTAATTGTAGGATGTATTGCGAGTAAATTTCTTTGTGTAAATTTCATGTTTTCTATGGTACTCAGAATGGCAAAAGCAGAAGTTGGTAGTGTGCTACATATTTCTTAGCATGGTTTCTAAGAGAATTTCTAAATGAATTAAAAATAAAAATGTATTAAAAAAGAATTTAGGAATGTAGTACAATGTAGTCGTATTACTTACGGATTAATGCTAATTTTAGGAGTTCTGTTAATGATACATGCCAAATGGAGGTTACATTACGTTCGTTTTTTATAGGTTGATGTATATACGTGTGTGCGTGCGTGCGTGCATGCGCATGCGTGCGTGTCCGTGCGTGCGTGCGTGCGCGTGCGTGCATGCGTGCGTGCGTGCGCCCGTGTGTATGTAATTTTCGAAATTATTGGTAATAGTGTATAAATTTAGATTAAATTTTGTTTTGAGTTAGTTACAAGATAGGTAAAAGTGTTCAATGTAATAAAATGTCCTGTAAACCCAGTGGTGAAATTATAGTTGGAAGACACCGTTATTTTGAAAACTTGTGTAATTTATAAAAGATCAAGGAACGTTTTTAAGGTATGACTATAATATGTATCAGCTGAGGTGACGAGATTTTGGAATATCAAAAACAATAAGACCTATCCGGAATAACCATCTTCCGTGTAGCGAATATATCAACGAAATTGCTGGGGCAAAACGGTTTTGCGCCCTTAGTTTTGACAATTGGTAAAGCCTTGCAAAGTAAATGGGTACTGTAAAGTAGTTTTGTTTTTGGACCAATTATACATGTTTATAGTATTTTATATTGATCATTTTTCTATAGGAATCCACTCCCGCACTACTGGCAGTTAGTCGGTGCATCAATAAAATCGTTACGGGGTTCTCGGCCCTTATGTTCAAATTAAAATTTTTAACGCAACGTCATTTATACCCATAATATGTATCAGAGGTTTTATCTAATATTTATAAAGATTTTGAATTGGGCTCAAGCATCTTTTTCGAATGAGTTGCTGTTCGTAGGTTTTAGTGAGGCCAATATTTCGTTTAAACTGCTTTTCGATAATTTTGATCTTTATTAAATTGTTATATGGCAACACAACATTTCTAAATTCTATAGGCACTGTACGTAAAAATTGCTTGCTGAAATGACCATTTTCTAATTCTTCTAAGATGTAAGATCAAAAGAAAAACCGATACATATCGATAATACATGTGCGTGGGTATTGTTTTTATGTCAGTGGACTGACAACGGTGTGGTGACAGTTGCTTTCAATTTTATACCAGTTTTTCCTTTGGGTATTTTAAAAATCAGAAAAAAACAACTACGAAATATCATAAGTAATATAATCCTACAATATGTACTTGCGTGGGGTAGATAGGCAGGTACAAAGCATAAGTTTGTACTGCGTTTCAATCAGAAGTAAAAATCATATTTCCTGTTATTTGAGCATACTGGAAATGTTAACATGGGTCCATCAGAACGAAATTCAATCCATAATGGTTATTGCAGATTTCATAATTTCAACACAAAGAAAGCCAGTATAGATGTGGCGAATGTCACAGATAGGTACAATTTAGATTGCTACGTACCTAGACGTAGCCGGAAAAATGGCCCACCATTATCTATTAACACATAAAAATAAATAAAGGATTCTGTACAAACAAGCAAAAAGAAAATAAACTAAGCGTTGCTATTTTACAGCAAACAAGTATATTATACGTACAATTTAGGAATCTAGATACGAAATGCGCATCTCGTATTTACACAAAATAAAACTAATCAGTAGTAAATAAAAACAGTTACAGTTTTTGTTAAGTGTTGTTAAAATTTCCCCTAATACTTTTTATAAAATAACTAATTATGAGGAACGAATTAACGTGTGAGAGTTTTTGTCCAACGTTTTTAAAATTTCACCTAATAATTTTTTTAAAATAAACTAGTCCGTAAAGCGAATAAATGTATGCGTTTTTTTAACAAACATGTTTAAAAATAGTACATCGCACCTGTAGAGCAATAATATCGAATCGCAGCAACCAACAATAGTTCTACAATGTGAAGTTTTTTGTCACGTAACTACACCAAACGTTGATAAGGAATATGCCATTGACGCATACAAAAGAAAACAAATTGCATACCTGTAGGTGTCCTGATACTTAGCTCGCAAGCCGTCGGGGAGTCAACACATGGTCATCAGGATCCATTTACCCTGCTATCATAACTAAAGCAGCGGTCTACGGACAAAAGCAGTTGGTGTACTAACAAAAACAGTTGTTCTACATAAAGAAGAATCCATTTGGCCTCCGGCTAAAAAAAAGCTAAAAAGAGAATCTGATTAGAATGGGTACGCGCGGGGAAACTCATCGAATACACGCAAGACATCTCCTAGTTGTTGAACAGAAAAACGTGCATCGCTTTTAGAAATACGGGGACGAGTCATTTAATTTTCAACAAGTGATAAAACCGCCCACTAGGTTTAATGCATTACTTGATGTAATTATTACATCTTCTTTGAATTTAATCTATGACTCAGAAGTAAAAGATTTTAGTCATTCTGATCATAATCTTGTCATCTGTTCTATTTCAAAATTTATCTTTAAAAAACCAAATATTTATCTAACGTTTCGAAACTTTAAAAATTTTAAATTAACTGATTTTGACTTAGATTTAGAGTTACGTCCTTTTGATAACATTTATCATATATCTGATGTTAATGCCAAGCTATTATATCTAAACAGTTTAGTTATAAACTTGTTCAATGAGCACGCACCCTGGCAAGTCGCAATTTTTAAAAACAAACCCGCATCCTGGCTTACTGATAATATCAAATTTCTGAAAAAACTTAGGGATAGAGCGAAACGTAAGTTTATTAAAACTCAAAACAGAACCGCATGGGATTACTACAAATATTTACGGAATTACACAAACTCTGCTATTAATAATGAAAAGCGTGCATATTTTCAATACAAATGTCAGAACATAACTAGTAGGCAAATGCGGAACGAATACGTGCGTTTAACATAAACAAGCGCCGCACACACGCAACGGAATTAAATCAAGCCGTTTTAAATGAAATCAACAATCACTTTATACATAGTGTTTCTAACGCTCCTATTGATCAAGTTACATTAAAGTCTTATTTGAATAGTAATCGAGTAAATTCACCTGACTGATTCAGAAGAGGTGCTGAAAATTATCAATTCCTTGAAAAGTAATTCTTACGGGTCCGATGGACTAAATACTCTTATGATAAAATATTGCTGTCCTTATATTGTCCCATACTTAGTTCACATACTAAACACCTGTATTTTGAAAAATAGTCTTTCAGACTCGTGGAAATCAGCATTAGTTGTTCCGTTGCCTAAAGTTGATAACCCTACTTTATTTAAAAACTACATGCCTATTAGTATTTTACCCTCGTTGTCTAAAATATTTGAAAAAATAATCAATGCTCAATTGCGTCGCCATTTAGAAGATTATAATATATTGCCTCATTTTCAGTCTGGTTTTAGACCTTCCTATAGTTGCACTACAGCCTTGTTACATTTAACGGATGACATAATATATTCCTACGACAATAATTGTTTCACAATTCTAATTCTACTGGACTTTACCAAAGCATTCAACACCATCGATCATCAAATGCTGTTAGCTATTCTCCATCATAATGGGATAGGTCCTAATGCATTGGAATTGTTAGCAAGCTACCTTAACAAGAGGAACCAAAGAGTTCGGATTGGAAGTCTTTAAACATAACAAAAGGTGTTCCACAAGGTTCAATTCTAGGACCATTGTTGTTCTCAATTTACACTTGTACTTTTCTACAACAATTAACTTTTTGCAACATTCATCTGTACGCGGACGACACGCAAATTTATTACTCGTTTAGAAGCGAGGATGTTAACAATGCAACTCAAAATATAAATGCTGATCTAGATACTTTGTCAAGATTGGCGCACTACCATGCTTTAATTCTAAATCCGACTAAAACTAATGCTATATTACTAGGAAAGAATCTAGATAAAATCACATCGTTTGTTCCGTCTCTTGTAATAGACAATGTACAAATTCCGTTTGTTAAACAAGTTAAGAACCTCGGATTAATTATGGACAGTTTTTTCAGATTTACTAGACATATCTCTAAAAATATTCAAAGTGCGTTTTGCAATTTAAAGCTGTTGTTTCCGTACAGATCATACTTAAACATAAAAACTAAAATCGCGTTGTGCGATGTGTTAGTACTATCCCACTTTAATTACTGTGCTGTAGTATATGGCCCATGTCTAGATCATGCCATCGTTCAAAGAATACAGCGAGTGCAAAATACCTGCTTACGGTTCATATACAACATACCTAGAGCTTCACATATCTCACATAAACTAAAGGATGCGAGTTGGCTAAGCATGAAAAGTAGACGGTACCTTCAATCTGTAACGTTTTACCACAAACTCATCACCGAAAAAGTAGCCCCGTATTTATATAATAAAATTAGCTTCAGAATGAATGTACATTATATCCATTTTCGTCATAGGGGTCTCATGTTAATACCTAAGCATGCCACTTCTTTGTTCAAACAATCCTTTAAATACAATATTGCTAAGGTGTACAATGATGTTCCATCAAGTTTTAAAAGTTACTCAACTTCACAGTTTAAAAAAAATGTATCATGTATTGCTAGATTCTTAGTGATTTAGTTTTATCACCCTATCATGTGCAGTTTTATTATTATCAATCCACCTCAATTTCAACATGTATATAGACATATGGTTTATTTGATTATGTAATTACTAACACTATAGGCATTTTGTACAGTCAATATTTTATAAATTCAAGACGATAGTGGAAGAGCAGTCTGTACTGAACTATCGCCTTGGGATTCTGTGCCGTAATCTGATTATATGTTCAAATTTATTTTACTTATAGTTTATTATCATTTAGTGTTAAATAATGATATTTATTCATTTCTGTAATTCTTGTAAATTTGATCGGGTAAGAATAATCACATATTTATTTATTTAATAACATGTAGAAACACTTTGACGTACAGCTGTAAAATCAAGTTCAACAATGGTTTAAACCACACGAATTCGAACTGCCAATTCTAGCTTATCGAAGCGCGGTAAAACTGGAAAACCCGGTTTATATCGGATAGTACGCGACCTTATTTCAACAAGTCGTTATATTGGAACAATAGAGAAACCATTATACGGCAGTCGTAAGGTATACCAAGATAGCGGGTACCTAAAAACAGGTTATAACTATTTACTTGTAGCTTAAACTTGTCGTTTCGAAATAAATGAGTTCAAAATAAAAATTTGTAGAAAGCGTCTTTATTATTGTAAACAGGATGTTATTGAAGAATTTAAGAGATTACGGGATACCTAAAACAAAACCTAGATTATTTAATTTATAGAATAAATTTTCGTTGTAAAAGAAAAAGGGATTTGAGTTAAGGAATTTATTCGAAAGCGTGTTTATTATTAATTATGTTGAAAATCAACGTAACAAGATATAAGAGTACGAGGTATCCTGCGTCCAAAGTATTGTTTAAAACAATATCATAGACCATAACAAATAACCTTTGTCTTTAGAATTTTCTTTATTTTATGTCAAATAATTTAAAATGTACTAAATAATATTCCAAAAACGCTTTCAAATTGGTGAAATAGAAACTCGTGATTGGCTTGCTTACCCTCCTTTAAAGGTATTTGTAATTTGCACTTACTGCAAATTGTTTGTAACAGCAGCATCTATTTGTTTGAAGGCTCTAATGATTGGAAAAATGCTTCAATCTCACGAAAATCTCCCTCCACCGAAATTCAATTTTGTCTTTCGTTTGTAGGTCAAAAACAGAAAACGTTGTACACAAAATCTGTTAAAGCTTGTGAATCTGAAATGAAGTGTTGGCAGGTTTTAAAACGTTTTTACGACGATTAAATATCTTGCTACTAGAGGTTACCCTTTCCGGAGACAGACGACCTCTTCGGGTCAAGCTCAAATGGCGCGTACTTGCTTGCACTTCAAGTCGTAGCACAGTTTGACCCATTTTATCCCAACATATATCTAAATATGGAGATAAGGTCCAAGGTAGTACGTTTTGTCTTTTACATTTTATGTATGATGACATCATATTAATAATGGATAGCGCTGTTCTCAAGAAAATTGTTACAGAAATTTATGAATCAATATACTACTCATTCACTTTGGACTACTCTACACATATCACATGTTGACCGATTAACATTTGTTGTGCATTATGTCTTGCGTAATGGTATGCCTATTGAAAGATTTTTACAGTTTTCTCTCTACACACAAATCTGAGGAGCTGTAATGGAAATCTTAGCTCACAAAAATTATATAAAAAATTGTCGTGGACAGAGCTACGATAACACTTCAAACCTGGCAGAAGCGTACTTTGCTTTTCAAACTAGAATAAAGCAGAAGTATGAACTAGCAAAGTAAATCCCGTGCTCCTCACATTCTTCTTAATTTAGTGGGAATAGCTGCAGCAGAGGCTTCTACTAAAGATGCTATGTTTTTTACTTTTTACAAGGATTGTGTAATTATTCTTCTTAAACCCAACGCTGGAACATATTCTAGAGCGTTCTCGAAGATAGATTTCTAGTAATTAAATTATCCTACATCACCAGGTAATTCGCTAGAGTTGATGCTCTCAAAGAGATGTAGAAATTTTTTCTCCAATTTTGAATGCACTGTCAAACAGAATAGGTGATCAAGATGAAAAACCCACAATACAGCAAGAGGCCAAGGAGTTAGAAAAAGGACGGTGAAAATAGAAAATGTGTTTTATTAGGCTTTTGGGAGGAGGTTATGATAAAGTTTTAAGTGACTGAAACATTGCAAAGTTTAACTGTTGACATTGGAACTGACGGACGACACGCAAATTTATTACTCGTTTAGAAGCGAGGATGTTAACAATGCAACTCAAAATATAAATGCTGATCTAGATACTTTGTCAAGATTGGCGCACTACCATGCTTTAATTCTAAATCCGACTAAAACTAATGCTATATTACTAGGAAAGAATCTAGATAAAATCACATCGTTTGTTCCGTCTCTTGTAATAGACAATGTACAAATTCCGTTTGTTAAACAAGTTAAGAACCTCGGATTAATTATGGACAGTTTTTCAGATTTACTAGACATATCTCTAAAAATATTCAAAGTGCGTTTTGCAATTTAAAGCTGTTGTTTCCGTACAGATCATACTTAAACATAAAACTAAAATCGCGTTGTGCGATGTGTTAGTACTATCCCACTTTAATTACTGTGCTGTAGTATATGGCCCATGTCTAGATCATGCCATCGTTCAAAGAATACAGCGAGTGCAAAATACCTGCTTACGGTTCATATACAACATACCTAGAGCTTCACATATCTCACATAAACTAAAGGATGCGAGTTGGCTAAGCATGAAAAGTAGACGGTACCTTCAATCTGTAACGTTTTACCACAAACTCATCACCGAAAAAGTAGCCCCGTATTTATATAATAAAATTAGCTTCAGAATGAATGTACATTATATCCAATTTCGTCATAGGGGTCTCATGTTAATACCTAAGCATGCCACTTCTTTGTTCAAACAATCCTTTAAATACAATATTGCTAAGGTGTACAATGATGTTCCATCAAGTTTTAAAAGTTACTCAACTTCACAGTTTAAAAAAAATGTATCATGTATTGCTAGATTCTTAGTAATTTAGTTTTATCACCCTATCATGTGCAGTTTTATTATTATCAATCCACCTCAATTTCAACATGTATATAGACATATGGTTTATTTGATTATGTAATTACTAACACTATAGGCATTTTGTACAGTCAATATTTTATAAATTCAAGGCGATAGTGGAAGAGCAGTCTGTACTGAACTATCGCCTTGGGATTCTGTGCCGTAATCTGATTATATGTTCAAATTTATTTTACTTATAGTTTATTATCATTTAGTGTTAAATAATGATATTTATTCATTTCTTAATTCTTGTAAATTTGATCGGGTAAGAATAATCACATATTTATTTATTTATTTAATAACATGTAGAAACACTTTGACGTACAGCTGTAAAATCAAGTTCAACAATGGTTTAAACCACACGAATTCGAACTGCCAATTCTAGCTTATCGAAGCGCGGTAAAACTGGAAAACCCGGTTTATATCGGATAGTACGCGACCTTATTTCAACAAGTCGTTATATTGGAACAATAGAGAAACCATTATACGGCAGTCGTAAGGTATACCAAGATAGCGGGTACCTAAAAACAGGTTATAACTATTTACTTGTAGCTTAAACTTGTCGTTTCGAAATAAATGAGTTCAAAATAAAATTTGTAGAAAGCGTCTTTATTATTGTAAACAGGATGTTATTGAAGAATTTAAGAGATTACGGGATACCTAAAACAAAACCTAGATTATTTAATTTATAGAATAAATTTTCGTTGTAAAAGAAAAAGGGATTTAAGTTAAGGAATTCATTCGAAAGCGTGTTTATTATTAATTATGTTGAAAATCAACGTAACAAGATATAAGAGTACGAGGTATCCTGCGTCCAAAGTATTGTTTAAAACAATATCATAGACCATAACAAATAACCTTTGTCTTTAGAATTTTCTTTATTTTATGTCAAATAATTTAAAATGTACTAAATAAAGCAATGCAAATAGGTAAAAAATTTCTACATATATGTTAAAATCTGCACCTTGAATTACATAAACTATCCGACTCGGTATATTTATTCACATGTCAATTTCAAAGTAATTTTGATTAACATGTAAATTGCATTTAAAGTTGAATACTGCTTTTCACAACCAAAAATAATACTGCATAAATGAGTTTTGGTGCATTCGCATCATTTCATTTTATAAAGAATTTCAGCAATATAATTTAAAGTTAGGAAATTGCTGAAAATGCAAGTTCCGGAAATTGCATTAAATAGCAATTCTTGTTCATAATTCAATTAAAATATTTAAGGGAAAAAATAGTCTTGTCAAATTGAAATGTCCAGTCAATTAATGCAATGCATTTATATTTGGTATTTTTTTCCTACTAAATATTTGTACATTAATCATCAAAAACCTTACAGAAGCTTAACTAATTCATGTTTGTAAACTATTACAGTTATTTATTAGTAGCCAATTAAGTTGTACATTTTAATAACTCGGACAGTATAATAGCTATGCTTATGTAAATGACGAACTTATATAACTTTACAATTCGGAAGAATATTCCAAATTCATTCAAATGGTTTAGTAATATTTTGACCAATTGATTAAAAATAAACAACAAAAAGATTATGGCAATGCAACGGTAAGATGTAATGTTTTGGAGTTTCATAATAACGCGCCTTACTTTAACCTCAAACAGTAGTACTCTAAATTGCTTCAATTGCTATTAGGATAGGTGCTGCTACAGAACAAATCCTAATTTTAGCACATTAGTTTCTACAATTACTTACGTAATAGTTCAGAAGTTTTCCTACACTGGAATATGCTGACTATATTCAGTACCGCATGTCCCACTATACCAAATAGGCACGTGCACTGGGCGAAATGGCGTAAAATGGGCGCAAAGAAAAAAATAATTGCGCTTGACAGTTAATTACGAAACATTGACTTGACACCTTTACCTATTGACAGTTGAGGATTGCAAACGCCTGCGACAGAACGCAACGCAAGAAACGTGCTGTACTGTATACTTGTGACTTTTCTCTGGCCAGTGAGTCAACAATCAGCAGTCACCTGGTTTCCCCTCAACATGATTAATAAATTCGTCTACGTCTTTCCCACTTCGGCTAGCATCTATGTTTTCTGTTGCATCTAAACATATAATAATTATTCAGACGCGCCACGCGTGTATCAATAGCGTTTAATTTTAGGTACGCCAGTATCGGAACAAATTTAAATATCTTTTGTGATCTTGTAGCATTATAGGGATAATGTAACTGTACAAGTGATATACATATTGTAACGAAAACTCTATTTACAATAACAACAGTTTTTTATTATCAAATTGATTACACAAGTCTTTTCAACAACTCGTAGCTACAATGAAATTGTAATAGCTTTCACAGCAATTTCTTTACAGCTAGTTGCTAACAGTACAAATATTAACTTTTTAAGAACTAGGATATCTGCTTAATTACTTATATAGATGCACTATAGTTAATTATCCAATCACAAATTATTAATTTATATTAATTAAATAATCACTACAGTAATTTATATCACAAAGGGCACTTTATCTCACAAGAGTATGTGCTACTAATTTATTTTATCATACGAATTTTAAAGCTTTAAATTAAAACTCAAATTGTAATCAAAGCTTCAATTAGAACTAAACTAACTAACGCTCATTACAGCAATTTATATTCTATCCAATCGTTCTAATTATTTTGAGAACATACTAGAATATGCAAATAATTTCACGAATGTACCTATTGTAAGCTAAATAAAGCTCTTAAATGCAAAACTCTTGTAAATCTCAATCAAGTCCATCGCCCGCAAGGACCTATCCATAATCTTTTAGGTACAAACGCCTTGCTTCCATTCCAATGTAATTATTCAGGTCAGAGGTAGACTACACGGCGCTACAATATAATAAGGAGATGTATTTTTCTGATTAAAGAAAAATAGTTTTGCTCAAGTACCAACAACGTACCAGAATCAGAAAATTGGAACCTCGACATAAGCTCGATAGTATAAATGTTGATGACAATCCTATAATTACAGTTTTTGATTCATCACATTTATTAATCGAAAGCGACAATTCTTAGTCAAATTGTAAAATAAATTGGAACAACCAGATTCGTAAACAATTACATCTAATATCCCTGCTTTGTGGAACATAGATGACAAAACTCGAAAGCACATAACTCAAAATAGATTCAATCAGTAAATGACGTCGGTTTTTCTTTCTGAAGGTACTGAAGGAGTACAAAAACAAAGTTGTACCAAGGGTTATTCCAAAAACGCTTTCAAATTGGTGAAATAGAAACTCGTGATTGGCTTGCTTACCCTCCTTTAAAGGTATTTGTAATTTGCACTTACTGCAAATTGTTTGTAACAGCAGCATCTATTTGTTTGAAGGCTCTAATGATTGGAAAAATGCTTCAATCTCACGAAAATCTCCCTCCACCGAAATTCAATTTTGTCTTTCGTTTGTAGGTCAAAACAGAAAACGTTGTACACAAAATCTGTTAAAGCTTGTGAATCTGAAATGAAGTGTTGGCAGGTTTTAAAACGTTTTTACGACGATTAAATATCTTGCTACTAGAGGTTACCCTTTCCGGAGACAGACGACCTCTTCGGGTCAAGCTCAAATGGCGCGTACTTGCTTGCACTTCAAGTCGTAGCACAGTTTGACCCATTTTATCCCAACATATATCTAAATATGGAGATAAGGTCCAAGGTAGTACGTTTTGTCTTTTACATTTTATGTATGATGACATCATATTAATAATGGATAGCGCTGTTCTCAAGAAAATTGTTACAGAAATTTATGAATCAATATACTACTCATTCACTTTGGACTACTCTCTACACATATCACATGTTGACCGATTAACATTTGTTGTGCATTATGTCTTGCGTAATGGTATGCCTATTGAAAGATTTTTACAGTTTTCTCTCTACACACAAATCTGAGGAGCTGTAATGGAAATCTTAGCTCACAAAAATTATATAAAAAATTGTCGTGGACAGAGCTACGATAACACTTCAAACCTGGCAGAAGCGTACTTTGCTTTTCAAACTAGAATAAAGCAGAAGTATGAACTAGCAAAGTAAATCCCGTGCTCCTCACATTCTTCTTAATTTAGTGGGAATAGCTGCAGCAGAGGCTTCTACTAAAGATGCTATGTTTTTTACTTTTTACAAGGATTGTGTAATTATTCTTCTTAAACCCAACGCTGGAACATATTCTAGAGCGTTCTCGAAGATAGATTTCTAGTAATTAAATTATCCTACATCACCAGGTAATTCGCTAGAGTTGATGCTCTCAAAGAGATGTAGAAATTTTTTCTCCAATTTTGAATGCACTGTCAAACAGAATAGGTGATCAAGATGAAAAACCCACAATACAGCAAGAGGCCAAGGAGTTAGAAAAAGGACGGTGAAAATAGAAAATGTGTTTTTATTAGGCTTTTGGGAGGAGGTTATGATAAAGTTTTAAGTGACTGAAACATTGCAAAGTTTAACTGTTGACATTGGAACTGACGGACGACACGCAAATTTATTACTCGTTTAGAAGCGAGGATGTTAACAATGCAACTCAAAATATAAATGCTGATCTAGATACTTTGTCAAGATTGGCGCACTACCATGCTTTAATTCTAAATCCGACTAAAACTAATGCTATATTACTAGGAAAGAATCTAGATAAAATCACATCGTTTGTTCCGTCTCTTGTAATAGACAATGTACAAATTCCGTTTGTTAAACAAGTTAAGAACCTCGGATTAATTATGGACAGTTTTTTCAGATTTACTAGACATATCTCTAAAAATATTCAAAGTGCGTTTTGCAATTTAAAGCTGTTGTTTCCGTACAGATCATACTTAAACATAAAAACTAAAATCGCGTTGTGCGATGTGTTAGTACTATCCCACTTTAATTACTGTGCTGTAGTATATGGCCCATGTCTAGATCATGCCATCGTTCAAAGAATACAGCGAGTGCAAAATACCTGCTTACGGTTCATATACAACATACCTAGAGCTTCACATATCTCACATAAACTAAAGGATGCGAGTTGGCTAAGCATGAAAAGTAGACGGTACCTTCAATCTGTAACGTTTTACCACAAACTCATCACCGAAAAAGTAGCCCCGTATTTATATAATAAAATTAGCTTCAGAATGAATGTACATTATATCCAATTTCGTCATAGGGGTCTCATGTTAATACCTAAGCATGCCACTTCTTTGTTCAAACAATCCTTTAAATACAATATTGCTAAGGTATACAATGATGTTCCATCAAGTTTTAAAAGTTACTCAACTTCACAGTTTAAAAAAAATGTATCATGTATTGCTAGATTCTTAGTAATTTAGTTTTATCACCCTATCATGTGCAGTTTTATTATTATCAATCCACCTCAATTTCAACATGTATATAGACATATGGTTTATTTGATTATGTAATTACTAACACTATAGGCATTTTGTACAGTCAATATTTTATAAATTCAAGGCGATAGTGGAAGAGCAGTCTGTACTGAACTATCGCCTTGGGATTCTGTGCCGTAATCTGATTATATGTTCAAATTTATTTTACTTATAGTTTATTATCATTTAGTGTTAAATAATGATATTTATTCATTTCTTAATTCTTGTAAATTTGATCGGGTAAGAATAATCACATATTTATTTATTTATTTAATAACATGTAGAAACACTTTGACGTACAGCTGTAAAATCAAGTTCAACAATGGTTTAAACCACACGAATTCGAACTGCCAATTCTAGCTTATCGAAGCGCGGTAAAACTGGAAAACCCGGTTTATATCGGATAGTACGCGACCTTATTTCAACAAGTCGTTATATTGGAACAATAGAGAAACCATTATACGGCAGTCGTAAGGTATACCAAGATAGCGGGTACCTAAAAACAGGTTATAACTATTTACTTGTAGCTTAAACTTGTCGTTTCGAAATAAATGAGTTCAAAATAAAAATTTGTAGAAAGCGTCTTTATTATTGTAAACAGGATGTTATTGAAGAATTTAAGAGATTACGGGATACCTAAAACAAAACCTAGATTATTTAATTTTATGTATGATGACATCATATTAATAATGGATAGCGCTGTTCTCAAGAAAATTGTTACAGAAATTTATGAATCAATATACTACTCATTCACTTTGGACTACTCTCTACACATATCACATGTTGACCGATTAACATTTGTTTGAGCATTATGTCTTGCGTAATGGTATGCCTATTGAAAGATTTTTACAGTTTTCTCTCTACACACAAATCTGAGGAGCTGTAATGGAAATCTTAGCTCACAAAAATTATATAAAAAATTGTCGTGGACAGAGCTACGATAACACTTCAAACCTGGCAGAAGCGTACTTTGCTTTTCAAACTAGAATAAAGCAGAAGTATGAACTAGCAAAGTAAATCCCGTGCTCCTCACATTCTTCTTAATTTAGTGGGAATAGCTGCAGCAGAGGCTTCTACTAAAGATGCTATGTTTTTTACTTTTTAACAGGAATGTGTAATTATTCTTCTTAAACCCAACGCTGGAACATATTCTAGAGCGTTCTCGAAGATAGATTTCTAGTAATTAAATTATCCTACATCACCAGGTAATTCGCTAGAGTTGATGCTCTCAAAGAGATGTAGAAATTTTTTCTCCAATTTTGAATGCACTGTCAAACAGAATAGGTGATCAAGATGATAAACCCACAATACAGCAAGAGGCCAAGGAGTTAGAAAAAGGACGGTGAAAATAGAAAATGTGTTTTTATTAGGCTTTTGGGAGGAGGGTATGATAAAGTTTTAAGTGACTGAAACATTGCAAAGTTTAACTGTTGACATTGGAACTGTTTGAACACTTCTTGATTTATTAAAGGTTTATATTCAGAGACTTAGAAACAAGTTTTATGAATATGCATCAAAAGTAGAAAATTTGACCAAAGCAGATGGTTGGGGTGAAAAGAGGGCAAGAAAACGTAAAGTATTTTTAATGAAATACTTACCATTGATGAAACAATAAACGAAATTATTCTCAAAGAAATGTTTCAAATCGGTGTGTTTTTATTTCTTGCTGACAGAAGATCTACAATTACAGAAAAGGGCAAATGCTTATAAAGATGTCTAGCGCAAACCTTATTTTTATCAAACTTAATAACACTCAAAGACGATGCAAAAAGATCAATCTGTCAAGAACTTCTCTATCAGTGCAAAGATGAGTTAGTAGAGTGTTTTCCAGATGAATTTTGAAGAACATACCTAAGGATCTAAAGAGGCATCTGCTTCGTATGATAAAATAAGAGCCTGCAAAATATTTTCTCAAACACTGAAATAGTTCTTAGAACTGTTTTGAGTATTGCCATAACTAACTGAAGCGGTGAACGCTCTGAAGAGAGTAAAGAACCATTTATGTAGCTTACTAAGCGAGTGCAAGGTTATCGCTTTTTCGGCAATGGCTATCGAATGTGACTTGACAGAATCTTTTGACATTCAAGATTGAATAAAAACCTTTGTAGCAATTAAAGAAAGAAGAAAAGTAATGTTGATGTAAATAGAAACATTCAGTAGTTGAATTATTAAAGCTTTTGGACTCTTGAACAATGGTAGGCCCTAATGCTTTTTTAATTTTTTTAATACAATGTATGTTTCTTAAAATTTTGTTTTAGTTCAAATAAAACAAGTATCTAACAAACCCACAGCTTAAAAGCTATTTTACTATCAATTATCTTTTTACCTAAATCAAAAGTGATTATTTTTAATATAGGCCTTTGTCTTTCTTTCAATTAAAAGAGAAAAGACAACATTTTTTTTATTAACAATTTTTGGAGTTGTAATTTTTTAAAGAGTTTTTTACATATTTAAAAATAACACAAACTTGTTTTGTCTAACTAGTACTGCAAATACTCCACATTTTAAAGCCTGATTGAAATTTTTTTTAATTAATCAGTTAAACATTAGAGGTGATAAATAACAGGCTGTAATAACTATGAGCTTTTAACTTTAAGAGGATAATATTTCTTTTTTAATGTGTTGCAGTTAAGTCCAAAAAAGGTAAGAAAACGTACTATCTAATCAATGACAATTGTGACATTATTTTTAGGCGATCGGTATTGTATGTACGAGTGAGGAGGGCGTAACTGTTTTGTGTGCTTAGGGTGGCTATTTGGATAAATGTGACCCTGGCTACTTCACCTCAAAGTAGCTAATAATAGTGTCTAGAACATAATTATTAGTAAATTGGCCTACTTTCTAGTTTTGAAACTTAAAGGTGATATTTTTTTGATCATAAAAATAACTTTCAGGTAGGTATGGAATGTTAGTAGCAGCTATATTTCTAAATCTCATATCAGACCCTAATAGTAATAGTTTTTGCTGATTATTTTGGATTAAAATGACTACATAGTGTAAGTTTCTAATAACAGAAGTTTATCCAATAGCTTTAACTAGGATGTTGGTTTCGGTTTCTATTTTACCTATTTTAACCGATACCTCACACTTCCCTTGTTTGTGCTAGTTATTGGTTTTGTTAGACAATGCATTTACGTTACAATAAATAAACCGGTCCAAAGTTCAACTTTAGATTAAAACAACCTTTTGACCTAGAATTAAATTTATAGAGGAGTAAAACAAGAGTTGAATCACAATGATAATAGCTATGTTAATTTGATACTATATAAAATAGTAGCAAGTAGGTTATATTCACAACAACATACTGCGACAATTAAAGCGTAGCTCTCGTAACGTGCAAAGCGTTTTGCAGTATAGTTATTCCTTCACAGTTCCATCTATAAAAAAATTTAACTAGGAAACGATGATCACTTATTTGATATACATAATTTCATAACTAGTCGCTACTCATTACAAGAGCACTACTAAACACGTTATTTTGAGTAAAATGGCCTTTATATGGTATTTTCATCAAACAATTATATCCCCACTTAATTATTTGCATATTCTGAAGCCGTCATTACATTTAAATCTAATTTAAATCTGTAAAATGGTTTTTATCTTAAAGATCCAATACATAATACACCTTTAAATATAGTTAGTCTAGAGAAATAGTATTAAAGATAATTTTTTACATAGAAAAAATACCTAAAACTAAAACACTCCGATTTCATTTTAAGATGTGCAACTCAGAATTAATTTTAAAGAAAGGGCTTTTTTATTTTTCGATCTACTATATGATCTAACATTTAACAGCAAAAATACAGTCTTATATAAATTACCAGACATTTAACGTATTTTATTCCTTTCCTTTAATGTTTTTATTTTTTTTAATAATAAGCTTCATCATCATCATTGGGTTTTCAGTCCTGAAACTGGTAAGACGCGTAACTCCATGGTTTTCATTTCTGGGTTAATCTAAATATTTTCCTGGTATTCACAAAGCCTACATCTTTCACTATCTGTGCGCAATAGTTTGATCTAGATCTACCTCTACCTCTCTTTTTTCTATCTCTGCCTGTAATATATACCGCACTGTTCCCCAAATGTCTTATAGTTTTTCCTATCCTTCTATATTCTTTCGTTTTGTTTTTTTTCTACATACATCCGAAGCACCACATTCCAAAATGCTTCTACTTTTTTTCTGTCTAGTTCTTCTACTGTCCCCATTTCGTAGCCGTACAGTGCTGTGCTGCACACATATGCTTTCAATAATTTTTTCCTTATTTCTATGTTTGTTGTCTTCAAACATAGCAGCTGCTCTTTCTTGTCAGATACAACTCGGCCCTCTTTTATTGTTTTCTATGTATAGACATTATTTCACCGATAATCGGTGTTGCGTGGAGGGGGTTAAGCAACCTGCGGCTAGCAAAATTTCCCAATGCTTAAACATTTGCAGAATTAAGAGTTTCCAATATATTCTTTCACCCAATCAACATTAGTTGAGAATATTGCAAAACCAACACCTGTAGATGTTTATAATAATCATCAGATTTAACTGCCATTAGGTTACCGTCTTGGAACTGGTTGGACGCATATTTCTATTTTTTACTGTTTTACACATATTTCTATCTTCCTTTGCAATGTCCAGAATCTCTTTGTCCTTAACTTTGTCTGTTCATGATATCTTCATCACACGTCTGTAGCACCATCTTTTAAGGGCTTCTATCTTTTTTCTGCCCGCTGCTCTTACTTGTTCAAGTTTCACAGCCGCGCAGTGCTGTGCTCCACACATATGCTTTCGGCAACTTTTTCCTTGTTTCTATGTTTGTTGCCTTAAAACATAGTAGTTGCTTTTTCTTGTTAAATGCAGCACGGAATCTTTGTCTTCTATCTTTTGCACTTTTCCCATCTTGCGTTATTTGGCTTCCTAGGTAGTAGAAATCCTTATCATCTTGCAAGTCTTCGTTTCCTATTTGTATTTTAGTTTTCGATTTATTTTTTCCTGCTTTACATACTAGTAGTATTTATTACGTTTAGCCTCGACCCTGATGAATGTTCGAGAAAATGCTAAACACGCTCAAGAAAATTACGCAAAAGCCGACTCGCACACGATATGCGTCTGACCTATCCTTCTTACGAGGACGTCACCGAAGACTACAGGGGAAAGATAATGTAACTTAATCAGCAGCGAGTTCTCGTCCACAGCTCCAATACCAATTCCCTTCACACAAAGTAGTGGTAGAAAGCAGGAAGTCAATCGAAACGACAGCGCCCCGACGAAACCAAGAATCGAACTGTATCAGCCGTAATCAAGTGGAAAACCGCTAACCACTAACCCGCAACATCTTTGCTGTTAATTATTGTAATAAAATATCAGTAAGGTTCTGTTATTTTTCATTAGTACCAATACATTGCTCATTTGTGTTTTGAATCAAATTTTGTGAAACTACGTTAGTACTTTGGGGCCTCTAAAGTTAGACATCCCCAACAGAGTTCCAACCCGTATAGTTCCTTTCAAAACTTGGAGTATCTGTAGTATCACAATCAAAAGAAACTTTAAACAACCTAATTTGTTGAGAGTTGATATCCAAATCAATAAATCGATACCATAGTCAGGTCCCGATACAGTATTACAGACCACATATAGAAACTCCTACCTTGTTGTAAATAAAGAGAAATACCATAAACACTCTCAATAACAATTTTTTTAAAATTATTGTGTTCTTGTTTAAAAAATTCAATTTTATTCATACATATAATACTAAAATTAGAACATGGTTGGCAACACTTCTGTTGGACAAAAAATCAAAATCATACAAAGGGTGCATGCGCGCAAGTAGTGTTGAGGCGAAAATAGTGTTGTGACGTAAAGTGTTGAGGCGAAAATAATGTTTAAGTTTTAACTTAGGTTAGTAGTCGAAATGCCTTACTAATAAGTCTGTTATATATTCACACATGATAGCGTTCCCAAATAAGAATAAGAATAAGAATAATTAAATTGCTGAATATTTCATTTGCACGCTATTGTGTAAGTACTGCCTCCATGTATATTGTCGATGTACTGGAATATAATATGAGAACTTAATACCGACAGCTCCTGCGAAAACCATGTAGTATACTCCAGGAACCTTCAACCTGTTTAGTGCAAACCCTAATTAATGGATCCACAAAAACACTTGATTTTACACCGTAATCAAGCCAGTTTCCATCCCAATATTAATTTAACATTTAATCTCTTTATTTAAAAGAAATAATTTTAATTATCAATACATTTCCTCAGTAATTGTCCGTGTCATGTTTCATACTTTCAGTGACCATTCAGCCTCAAGAGTTTTTTTGTCCCGTATTCTAAATATCCTTAAGTTCTCCCATCAACAAACTATCCCTAATCCTATATCGTTTATTATCCCAAAGCAATAACTCAAAATGGTTCTCCTTAATTTCTAAGTGCGTGTCTCCATCACCACCAACCTAAACCCAATATCCACATTGCTTTTTAGTATAAATCCGTCTATGTTTAATTTATGTTGTTCAAACCTAATTATTGCTACAATAACTTTTAAATTATTTAAAAATATTTTGGGATTAATTTTTCCATTCTCATAAGATTTTTAAAATTGTACTATTACATAAAAAGCTATCGTTCTCAATTTCACTAGCTTTCTTCTATAAATTGTCTACTTCTACAATGATAACTTTAACATTTAATACTGTTATGTTTTCTTTTATTTCACTAAACTCTACTCTCATATTTTGCTCTCTTTCTTCCAACTTTTTCTTCTTCACTTCCGTCATACTTGAGATAACTACTTTCCCAACCTCTTCACCATGTTCCACCTTTGTATTGTGCTCATTTTCTACTACAGTTTCTTGTAAATTTCCTACGGTAACATACACGTCAAACCTCGTATTTATCTTTATTTTTGCCTCCGTCACACTCAAGTCAACCACTTCCTGAACCCCCAATCTCTTGAAAAATGCAAAATTATCAAATTTCTTAATTATTTGTTTTAATTTCATATTCAATTCTTCCCGATTTTGTTTTTATCCCTGACTGAATGTTTCGGATTTTATTTTAGTTCCGGACTGAATTCTCCCGATCTTTCTCAAATTTCTGATTAAATTCTTCATGATTTTTTTAAATTCCTGATTGAATCCTTTCTGATTTTCTTTTGATCTAATCATACCTTTCATCAAGTTTATTGTGTCCTACATAGTTGATTCTGCTTCTACTTTTTCTCCTTCTATTGTTTCAAAAGTTTTCAAAAAGAAAAATTTACACAAAATAAAAACCTCCAACCAAATCTAATTAATTAATGCCCTTAATCTCTGACCTTTTTACATAGCAAGCCTAAAAGTTGAATCGAGCCGCTTTAGTTGGGTCACAAATAGTTTATCCTGATGTTCGTAAAACCTAATGTTGTGAAGTTTGAGCTAGTAACGTTGACTTTTCAAACCTCCAAGTTGGTTCGCCAATTTTTATCGTGTGTTCTAAAATCGAGTCACTTTTGTGGTATCGTGCCCCTTTAGCTGATTCGACATAAATATCTGTTGTGATATTGAAGTAAACTTCCCTATACAACAGACGCGAATATCTCAAAACTAAATTTAAGTATCCACTTCCTCAACTATTTCAATTAGTAGAACATTTAAAAAACTCTTCTGCTCGAATAGAATATTAATCTTAACTAAGATTTTTAAAGTACAATATTTATAAATAATGCTATAGGGGAAAATAAAAATTTGTATAGTATAGATCACATGAACAAAATATCAAAAGTACCAAAGTTTCAACCAACATCCTGAGCAAGCTTATGTTGAACTTCCAAGTGTTGGAGTACTCTCGCCACCGTACCTATTCTTTTAAAAATATACCTCTTAAAAAGGTTACATGTAAATTGCGTTTTGTAATATAAATAATCTTTAAGTGACATTTTTAAACATTGAAATGTTTTTATATTGCTCACGCCTTACATTGTTTGGAGTAACTTGTAATATATTTATTTATTATGGTAATTATTATTGTACGGAGGTTTCCTGAATATGACAATATACCCAGCTGAAGTTGGTTGGTTAATGGCCATGAGAAAAAGGAAACTCCTATATAAGTAATCAGCTAACTTTAAACATTACTTTATTGCTCTGGCATGATACGGTGTTGTGGACCGGTTCTGCATCGGCACTCAAAACATTAAAGGAAGGGCGCCCTGGCGTTTACGCTATAACAACAAGAAAGTAAGAGTCCTGGGAAAAACGCAGAAACCCCTCGACACTCAAATGAATTTTACCAATAAAACAAACTACTTTTCTAACCCTTTATACTCTCTCCTTGAAATGAAAATATATAATTAATTAAACCAAGACCACCGTTTGTGGTTCTCAACCTTGACACAAATAAATACAAAATAACACTTTACTGTAATATAAATAATCCACCAATACTCTAATTTTGGAGTATTGACTTCAGGGTCATAGACGACTCTAAAATCAGTAACTCTTTTTTAATAAATATTTAACTCTATTGGTAAATTTCAATAATTATCGTATTTACAAAAAAGGATCATAATCAGTCTTGCAACACAAAGCAAATTCGGCCAAATACCCCTATGAAGTTATTTTTAGAATTAACAATATATAAATATAAAGCTCCAGTTCTTCATAGATTTCTTGTTTATAAATTATGAAACTGAGTTAACGCTCGGGATTAATAAAATCTAATACTACAAAATTGTTTTATTCCATTCCGATCTAATTGCCCCATATTTACGATATTAGCAGGCTAAGAAACGTATTATAGTTTTAATAAAAAAAATAATCGAACTACTAAAAGTTATACTCTTGTACATAAAAATTTTAATTTGGTGTTTACAATCACTTCAGTTTACAACAAAATTGGAAAGTAACGATTCCTTTACTCTATAAAAATTTACATATCATGTTAGAAAAGAAGTCACTCTTTACTAAAATGGTTAGTTTTAAGACACGAGGTGTAACCTCATGAGTTCTGATAACATAAAAGAAAATAAATCGCTTACTCCTTTTTATGCATTCAATATAGAGCAAATTCGACCTATTCAGAAGTGGACGACAGGCAACACCTGTTACTGCTCCAGAATGGTTGACCTTAGAAACAGTGCTAATCTCTAACAAGGTGTTTGTTGCTCTAACGTTATCTCGCGATAACATATGATTATTTTCTATTGAATCCATCCATATCGTTTTAATTGTGACATTTTAATTCGCAAAATTTATTATTTCTATTTGGAGTTAATGCCAACGCAAGAAATTTAGTGAATACTATACGTGGAAGTAGGTTAGTTAAAACCTGAATTGTTGCACATTGAAACCCTCGGATAAAGCATCTATGTATTGGCCACCACGCAATAAGATCTTGGTCTTCAGAGTTTCCACGCAAATTTTCAACTACAATCCATCTACTTCTTCATCAAATCTCGTGGAAGAGTCCAGATTACACGGATTGTATAAGACTTACGACCTAGAAAAGACATTCGGGCTGCAGGTGCGATTTGCATGACTCTAAACGACCTATGTTTTTACTAGCAACCTGGATAAACAGAGTAAATTTCATTTGAACGCATGTAAGATTATCATTAAATTTGAGATTTGTAAAGTGTGTTCTATTTATAAGTACAAGGGCGTCAATTGTACAATTTTCAATGATAGAACTAGCTATTCTAAATTAAATACCAGATGATGCTAAAATATATATCTTTAAAATTTACTTATATTACAGCTTCTCACAATAAAATTAATAAATACAAAATGCAACTCTGAATAATTTCATAAAGCCTTTTATACACAAAAAACACCAATGTTAAAACTAATCTGACCTATGGTTTCTGGTGTCTTCGAAAAATTACTAACTCTCCAGTTCTCAAGGCCTTACTTCACAAAAGCTATCTCTGCAACGGGATAATTTCTTAAACGATCTTCAACAAGACTTTCTCTACACTAAGCCAAATAAACCAATTTGCAATAAATTCAATCTCCGAAGAATTAACTCTAATAGTTAAGTTGTTTAGGTATTGACAATTATGAACAGAAATTAAAGTAGTGTTTAAAATTAAATCAAAATTTGAAATAATATTTGAACACCTAAAATAATCCCTATTACCTAACTAATTTGAAATATGAAGGCCTACTTACAATTCCTTAAAATCGGTTAAATCAGACGATATCAATTGCAATATTTTTAATTGCATTTATTTTTGTAAACTTCAGTTATTTTTAAATTACTTTTCTGGTTTGCAGAAGCAACAGGAATTCCTCTTTAAAGTTATTCTAGTCCTATATATAATGTTTAATTCAAATTATCAAGAAACATGCATTCAGAAAATCCATTCTATTATTCAAATATAGAACTCCTTAGTAGTCACATAATTTAAACCAATATAAACGTTTACGTTTATAACAAAACTTTTCATTCGTTGGGCGCTTTGATTAATGCAAAGTCGACTTCAGTTTTTACATGTAAATTTCAAATCTTTTTTGTTATTAAACGCCCCAAATGTTTTCTGGATAAATAGTAGATTTGTTTTGATGTCAATCCTTATTGTGCAAATATCGGCCTTTATTGCATATAATAACAAATGACTACGTGTCCATTTACCTATAGCGCTATATATTATGAATTTATGCAAATTTATTTCAGCAAAATAAATAACCCTTATTGAAATTTCTACATAGCTACTTCATGAGTGATATGAGTAAAATATTCATCTATTTAACTAATACAAAAGGTAACCTCATGCACCGAGGGTTATTAACGAATGTTTGCACTTCTATAATTAATCACTGCAAATTAGGATTTTGCCATTATGGACCATAATAGCATCTTTTTCTCATCAATTTTTCGTCACCATGTACTATAATTCTTTTTACCATATTTAGAATTATTATTTCCCATGAATAAAAATTCTACGCTTTCGACTTAGAGCTGCGATGTAAAATATACATCACATATCAATTAGTAAAAATCCCTTTTATACTTATAGAATTATTCTGGTCTCAAAATTGAAATGCAATAACATTTAATTCGTCATACATTTTTAAATAACTATTGTTCAAACAAAAACTTTTCAAATATAATTTTTGACTTATTTTATATTCCAGTTCTCCTTGAAAACGATTAGGAATGGATTCGGGCCGGGCTTTTAGATGCGGCCCGGCCCGGCCCGAAATAATTTGCTCCGGCCCGGCCCGGTGGCCCGACCCGAACCAAAACGCATCAGCCCGGCTTGAGGCCCGGCTTGAATTTTGGGCCGGGCTTCGGGCCGGGCCGGGACGATTCGGGCCGGAATGTACCTAAAATCTTAACTGATGTATAGATTTTTCAACATCCAAATGGAACGTATCATTTGTTAATATATGTATTTTCAGTTGTATAAAAATACTTCTTTACAATTATTATGTTTTTCTACAAAAGTTGAATATATCAACCTTAATAAATTATAGTTTATTGTATCATTTTAACCTCGAAGAATCTCAAAGGTATTTGGAGATGATGCACACTTGCACAGGCAATCCAAAATAGAAGGTGGTTTGCGTCAAACTTCAACCTTAAGTAACAAAATGCATTTTAGAATTCATGTACTACTACTAGTACATAGTAACATATTTCAAGGAAAGTATTCAAAATTTGACTGAATATTGTTTCCTCATATTCTAAACAAAGAACGTTGTCAATTTCCATTTTACAGATTGCTTGTGTATAGGTCTACATTTCGAGAATGTGCTAGCATCCGTTCAGAGAACTGATTATTCAAGTCTCTCGAATCAGGTAGACATTACTTTGTTGTCTATGAATATTTTTTTGTCGCATGCTTTACTGGAAATTTTAATTATTATAAAAAAAAATGCCGACAATCTTATCTACAAAAATGTTCAATATTAGTATATGCAGGGTTTTTCAAAAGTATGGAAAGGCTGCTTTCGCCGTATATAGAGAATCTGCTACGTATTAAGTAAAACAATAACATATACTTACAAAGAATCTAGCTTTTTAATATAAAAAAAGACATGTATACAGGATATCCTACACCGAGCTTCCATTAAAAGTATTTTAAAAACTACAATTTTACTGGCAAATTGAAACTTTGTGTAGGAGTTACCGAACTGAAGTCTTGCAAATATCTGTCATATTAATTATTTTGAACAGCACATCCTGTATTTTATTGCATATATAAATGGTGCTATAGCAGATGGTTATTTTGATTTAAGTGCATGTATCTTCAATTGTTGTGCATCCAGGAATTATTGATCTAAAAAATCGTGTTAACAAACGTTTAATCAAAACGGATTGTAGGTTGTTTCCATTACACCTTAAGAAATGGTTTTCAATAAAAACAATAAAATAGTTTTTACATGTTTAGGAGGTGAAAAATTCATAATTGAAAAATTATGTAATTTTTATAATTGAACCCCCATTTTTTTATATCTCGACATGAACGAGCATAAAAGTTTAATCAGTTATTTCGAAAATTTCGGTTTGTGCTTAATTTTCTTTAATTTTGCTTTCGTTTATGGTATTGCGGAAATTAAGGTTATACATAATTTTTTTAATAAATTGAACTCAAGTAAAGTACAAATATTTGTTAACGACTTTCATTGCTTATTCTTACTTATTATTAGTTTTTAAATTCGCGTTATTAAATTGTAAAAACTATGTTAGTGTTCTTATTGAGATTGAGAAACATTTGTTACGGTGTTCGGCAAACACAACGTACAAACCGTTTTAATAAAATGTTTATTAATGCCATTTCTCTGATCCTCCAAAGTGCACATTTTAAGAGAAAAAAATTCCTGGAAGCAAAACAATTGAAAATAGTTTTACAAACCCTAATATCAAAATAATAATCTACTCGCGCACTGCTCAAATAAGCAATAAAATGTGGAGTATGTCATTTAAAATAATGAAATTGAGAGTTACTTTCGATATAACCGGAAGTTTCACAACGTTGAAAATATCTTAGCTAAATTTGCCGTATTAGGTAACCCCTACATGCAAAGTTTCAGTTTTTCAGGAATTGTAAGTTTTGAGATTTCTTTAATGAAAGTTTGTCGTTGGGGCATCCTGTATAGTTAAGTGTTTATATATGATTATATAAGTAAATATCAAGTAAGCAATTAATTATACATCCTGCAGAGTGTCAAATAGAAATAAGTTTTCCACGATGTATAAAAAAAAACAAAACTTTTTGACCCACCATCGTGCTGCTTGCCGCTTGGACGGGAAAATTTATTTTGTAGCACTAGATGTGTAACCTTAATACCTGATACATTTTGTATCTATTGAATTATAAGATTCGATTACCAATGTACATTTAAAAATCGTTATATTTCTTAAATGCTTGAAGCATTATGCTTCCGACTATAGTGATTTTTAAAATGTGCATTTGTGGGTATATTAAGATTGAGACGCTCAAAGTGAAAATTTTTAAACTAAATTTGTATTTAATTATCGAACCTTTTGTCCTGAATAGAAATCAAACCTTGAGCATGTGGTTCAGTTTGAAAAGTTTAGTTAGAAAAAAAGTCTGGTTCGGTTCAAAAAATCGAACCGAACTTATAACCGAACCGAACCTAGTTCGTGTCCATCACTATATTATGTTGATTTTTACATTCACGCCCCTTTTTCACAATTCTCATTTGATATCCCGAAACTTGTTATAAAAAAACGTAGTCCTGTGAGATTCTACATTTTATATATTAAAACCCAATTTTTAATTCCCGAAATTATGTAAATAAGCAACCCGTATAATATTACTTATTTAAAACTAAAAAAACCCCAAAATAAGCCGCATATAATAAGAAAAAATTCGGCGGATGAAAATTGAGGAAAGAAAAAGATGACGGAAAGTATAGGCTGTGCGTATACCAGCCGCAGGATAATGCATAGGAAAAGAAAACTGCATTTATTTGCGCATGTACTTTATTTATGTATGCACAGTAATTTGTAAATAAAGTTTAAATGTTTTATGTGGTATTATTATTGTGAGTGTTTTATAATAATTTTTTCATATTGGACTAATGAAATAACTAGCAACGTGCTTTGTCTGCCGAAAGTTCGAAACTGCAATACATATGAAAAAATTAATTAGTTATCGTTTTACATCTACTTACACTATAATTTAAACAAAGCTGGTTTTTTGTAATCGGGCAGTTTTAAATATTTTTACATATACAGAGTGGTTTCGATTTATTCATAAATAATCTTTAGTGCGAGGCCACAAAAATAATTAATAAGTATAATACAATAAACCAGCTCAATTAACATACGTTGCAATACTCCTTCAAATTAATTAAATATAACACGGACAATTTCTATTTCAAAGTTCTTGAAAAGTGGAAAGAAGTGAATATTACTTATCGAAAAAAAATATCGAAATTTACAAATCGGTTTAAATCAAATCATTTTCGTTTTCGATTTATTTCCATTATCACACACATACCAATAGGTGTGTAACTGTACCTGGGTGATATATTAAGAGGAGCATTAATTATAATTTTGTTTAAGAGGCACCTAAAGAAATCATTACATGAATTTTTTTACTAAATCAATAAATTGTATATTTCGTTATATAAACTTCGGGCCGGCCCGAATAACCCGAAAAGCCCGAAAAGCTTGAGCAGTCTGGCCCGGCCCGGCCCGGGCCCGACACGTGCTTGGCCCGGCTTGGGCCCGAAAAAAATTTTGCCGGCCCGAGCCCGTGGCCATCCCTAAAAACAATGTTAATTCAAAAATTTCTAAATACCAAAAGGGAAGAATCTACACAAAGAGCCCTATCAAATATTCATTTCTCTCTGGCCTATAATATGCATTAAAACTTTAACAATTTTTATAGTTTTCCTGTAATTCTTAATATAATACGTCAAAGCTACGTTACAAACTGAAGTTTCCAACTTTATTAAGTTTATACATCTGCTACTTTATATATATATATATATATATATATATATATATATATATATATATATATATATATATCAAATTCAAATTATACCTCAAAACTTCACTAATTGGCTTCAGATGTTCAAATAGGAAAACCAAAACCACACTTAGATACACATTTTCAGTTTTCTATACACGGATATAAAATTTACTTCTCTGCACGTGTCAAATTAACTTATCGCTTTTTCAAAAATATTAATTAATAGAAATATCTTTGTTTATCAAAACGAATGCTTTTAAAGTTTTATAAATATAATATTATAAAATATGGAATAACCTTTTATCATGTATTTATACTATATGAAAATTAAAAAGTAGAAATACACAGAATGCCTCTCAAACTTTCAGAATATTGTCGAGCCTTCAAAATAAATTAAGTACAACCCTTTTGATTACCGAATATGAGTTAGGTGGTAATGGATTTAAAACCGCATTTTTTCAATTGCCTTCAGGAAAAATTCAGCAGCTAGGATTCCTTGATGGCCAATTGATGCCTCCTGGGCGACTAATTACTTCAAGGGATTACTCGTAAAAAGCAGCTAATGAGTTATTTGTGATGTGAGAAGTAGCTGCATCTTTCTGGGAAAATGGCCGCAGTTGTAGCCAATCGGGTTTTGCATTTTTCGAGCTAAAAACGTGCATATCTTAAGGCAATATCGATCTATTTTAATGGTCTGATCGCTCGACAACGGTTATCCTCAAAAAAGTATAGGCCTATTACTTCTTGATTTGATATAGCATCCCAAATGACAACTATAAGCGAGTGTAATGGTTTCTAATCTAGTTTGGAATCCCAGTATCTGCAATTTTTTATAAATTTCTATATTCCTTTTATAAATTGCCTACAAAGATTAAAAATATTTTTTGTGTTGTTTATGACTTAAAATCAAACGCAATGCCTTTTATATATCCATTTGCTAGAAGGTCTTTCTGCACATGTATTGAAACCCTGAATTATAATTTATTTACAACTTAAGTATAGTAATAATTATTTTATTTAGGACATAATTAAAAGTACTTAGCGTACCCTTAATTTTAAAAACGTTTAAAAATACTTTAAAGAGCTAATTCTGATGCGACGTATAGTGTATTAGGGATGGACTCGGACCCGACGTAGAAAAATGACCGGCCCGACCCGAGGCCCGACTCGAAATGAAAACTGATGGCCCGGCCCGGCGGGCCGGCCCGGCCCGGCCCGAAGTTTCGGGTCGGCCCGACTTACATTCAGTGAATGAGAACCTATTTTTTCAGTTGTTTTCAACAAGTAACTATCACTCTTTTGTTTGGTTTAAGAGTATAATGATTTTGAGTTACAATCAAAATTCTTGGGGAACACACCGTAGTATATCATTTGATTTTTGATTTTTTAAAAAATCCTAAAAATATGTAACAAAAGTACAAAATGTTTAGCAATTTTTAGTGTTTATGAAATTGTTACAGACGTATTTTTACAGCCTTTTTTACTTTGAGAAACTGAAACTTTTGAAATTGAACTTTGATCTATAATTTGATTCTTTGTTCTTTCTTTGAAATTTTTATTTGACCGACTGACAAATCGTGCCAAAGTTCAAGATTTAACACTTTTGGTGAATTACTGAATGCTAAAAGTTAAATAAATTGTTTATAGGTCATAGTATAAGCACAACCAAACTTCATCGCTTAATATCTCAAGCAATTAAAAATTGGTACCTAATGTTATTAGAACTTAAGGAACCTGAAAGTAAAATAATATACCGAATGTTTCCTTAAAAAAAATTGAATTTTCAAATTGTGGTATGTAGAAAAACCTTATTCTTTAGAAATACATATTATCTGATGGAATAGAAGTAAAATGAAGTAATCGTTTTAAGTTGAAAAGCTTTTTAAAAAATTATTACCAAAAGGTATAAATCAAACCATAGTTTCTTTTATGTACCAATAAAATTTTATTTACTTTATCCTTTTTTATGGCATGAGTTAGATAATTGCATTATTATACATTTTCTCGGAATAAATAGAAAACTATATCTGCAGCCAAATTCTACTATTCAACAATAAATTAAGTGATAATCATGCACGTAGCTAGGGGGTTGGGGACTTAGAAGGCTTGCACCCCTCCCCCTCCCCTAAATATTCTAGCCCACCCCAAGAAGGGTGTTCAGAAAACGCTAAAAATAAAATTGTATTTAGAAAATGATTAACGGCTGTTTAGTTCCCCCCCCCCCCCTAACAAAATGCTAGTTACGTTACTGGTGATAATATCAAAGTATTCAAAGTATGAAATCGTTATTTTAAAATACATGCAGCAGTAAAGAATCTAACGCTAATTAATATACACTACATGGTAGCGTTTTGTATATCAAGGCCGCGAAATTGTTTTTTAGCGTACCGAAAGAAAGTTTATCGCATAGATGGCTTGCGACGAAAGCAATATAATCTCGAGGTCGCTCTAATAATTTCGTGGTTTAGGTGCAACCATTTGCATGGTTTTATTACAAAATTTTTTCACTTAACTGATTAAGCTGTAGCTAGAATTTATATGTTTATATTATGGCTTTACATCACACGTTGCTATTGAAATGATATATTTAAAACACCGACAGTATTCTTAAAAATTCCTAAAAAATGTTAGACTGCGCTAGTACTACATAGTTCAATTTCCTACACTATTTCAGAGAAAGTGTTTTTTCCTTTACTCTTTATTTTGCCATAGATGTTTAGTATTCTATATCAATAGGTTATGTTTTAAAAATGAATAAAAAATCAATCTCTTTTGTGACAGGGTGATCTATAATACATGTTTAACTATATTGGAAAAGATCAAAAAATTCTATTCACACATAGATGAACCTTTCTTTATTATTTGAGTCTTTTATTTCCCACTGATTTGATAACATTTGTATGTGTTGTCAAAGTGTTTTCACGGAATACTCTTTGAATTTACTTCAAGACGTTATTTTTACTTCTTCCCAAGCCTATAACATATCTGTTTTCAAAAAGATTTTTACACCTTACTTCTAGGAAATGCATTATAAAATAACATTCTCGTATTTAGAGCGTTGACGTTTTATATCTTTTTCGTGTTATAAACTTGGACATTATATCTCTAAATTTAATTACGGAAATAACACTACAAAAAGCCATTTAATTTCACAATTAAATGTAAGTTTGTATGTTAGACATTTGTTATATGTCAAAATTAAGGCACCTTAAATAAAAGCATTCCTTGCCTGTATTTAAATTAAATAAAAGTGTCCTGCATTTTAATAAAGTACAAACACTAAGGGTGTGTTAATTGCGCATGTGTAAATGTCAAATAAGGGAAAACTTTATTAAAAAATTGGTAAAATAAACGTTGCAATAACTCTCTGGTGTTTTAGGCAGTATACATAAACTATACACGCGATTGATAATATCAACGTTCGCCGCGTGATTGAAATTTGAAGTATATACAAATACATAATATAAATCCTGCAAACTTTTGAATTATGAATAAATCACCTAGTTTGATGTTCCTTGGTATTTTTAACTTGCCTAAAGTACAACATGAGGGACATTAAACAGGACTAGAAAAAAATATTCGGGATAAGAAGTGAGTTATAATATCACGTTTTCTTTACACTAAACAAGACGAAAAATTGATTATTAATGGGTTCATGAAGACACTACGTGAAAATATAATTAAGAACGTTTACTTACTCAATGTGAGATAGAAGTGAAAGGATGGTGAAGTATCTACTCATGCGTTTTTCGGCCCGAAAAATTCGGGCCGGCCCGAATCGTTTGGTCCGACCCGGCTCAAAAAAAATAGGCCCGGCCCGGGCCCGGCCCGAATAAAGTCAACGGCTCGGTCCGGATTCGCGACCGAAATCGGGCCGGCCCGAAAGCCCGAGCCCGAGTCCATCCCTATAATGTATGTTGTTAAAATTGATAACTTATACATACGCTATTGCACGAAATTTAAATTAGAGAATACTAGATACAGATGTTGGTAATAATGAAACGATTAACTCAAAAACATACCTGGGGTTTTATAACCTAACTTTATGCAGTATGGGTTAATAACAGTTTAATAACGCAAATTTTTATCACACTAAAAGGTACTTTTAGATTGAAAATATTGTCACCTTGCTTAGTCTACTGAAGTAAATACTGTTTTGAAAAAGCTGTGTATATTTATAACCTGCCACATAATGTATAATGTAGTCTATCGCCACATGAACAATCTGATTACCTTTAGAAAAAACATTTTGCGATTCTTTAATAACATACTTCACATAAGACAAAAGGTTATATTTACAACAAATAAATTTTTTTCTGTTTCAGGTAAGCCAACAGTAGCCCAAGGATACGTGTTTAAAATGCAAAAAGGTAAACGAATATGAGATCAAAAAGTTTCAAATTTAAGTTGATATATAAATTAACACCATCAACAAGAATATATTTTATTTATGTGAAAAATCGTCTAAATGATGTTTTCTCATCCAAGTAGTCATTCCATTTTAGTTTTAATCTACTTCAAAGGTACCATAATCTAACTGCAACATGTGTACTTGTTTTCAATTTTTTTAGATTAAATATGAATGACCTGCATTATGAAAATTTGCTGTATATGTATACAGGGTGCCCACAATCTATCTCCGTATACGGGTTACTTTTTCATTATAGAAAATACAATGAAGAAATTAAGTACACAAAAATAAACTATCCATACCATACAAATAACTTAACCATAGGAAACTCAAATTAATTAATGCTAATAACCTCACTGCTGAATTGACATTTACACAAAATGACCTCCATTGGCTCTCATCTCGTACCTTTTAACTACATTTCGCTGTACTTTATCTAAAGCTTTTAGTCTTATACTTGTAATAACTGCAGTAATTCTACTTTGCTTGCCATGGAATAGAACCTGCATTGTCAATCCAGTTTGGAAAATTATTAAAAAATATTCAGAAACGACTTGAACGTTGTAAACAGGTGCACCGTTCATGCTGAAAATCTAGTATTTCTTGCAATTCGTTTTGTAAAAAATAACAAATAGCGCACTGCGTTTAAATTATAATTACAGAAGAAAGGCCCGAGTAATTTATTACCAAAGAAAGGCACACCATACATTTATCGAAAATTGATACTGATTCTGCATTTCTTCTGTTAAATGAGGATTTTCGTGACTCCAATAGACTGCATTTTTTTTTGTTAAATATGCCTTTGTTGGTAAACCTAACTTCGTCGATTAACATAATAATGTGCTCAAGACGAGGATTATTATTTTCTTAATTAAGAAACCACCTACAAACTGTTGTCTTCTCCGTAATTCTCAGGATACGGTGTTTTGCTAACATGGGTTCTTTAATAACCATCCTGTCAATTGTATAAATAGAAACATGTTAAAAAATGTTTTACAATCCTCAAGTTATTGAATTTATATAAAATTCACCAATAAAAATTAATCGGCTGATCTCACGTTAAGCGTATTGGCTACCTAAAAAAGTCGGTCTCAGGCCGCAACACAAATTTAAGGCAATCATTCTTTTAAACTTTAAAAATTTTTGCCTATTGTATTCAAACCAAATATTTCGAACATCAATAAATCAAAGTCATTTTCAATTTATGTCATAAATGTCAAACTTGAAGTTTTTATTATTTTGACAACGATCCTAGGTCATGGATCGAAACGTACATAAACATGATTTTTCATATAACTATGAGTGGTTTAATTCCCAAAGAAGATTAAGAAAAATGGGTTTTGTGTGCTTCGTAGCGGTTTTGTTTTAAAATTATGCAAGCTTTTTTTGTAGATGTAACGTACTCAATTGCAGTTTCTCGAGTGGACACTGTTGGCTTAAAATTGATGTAGAATAACACGTTCTTCAGCATTAGTTTGAATTTTCGTTTAGCAATAATGGATTTTGTAAAAGCGCCAAACCTTTTTAAATTGTTTTCTAATTTATTTTGGACATAATCGCTTATATGACTGCCTTCTTTTGAAATATCTTTTATAATACATATCACTAGCAGCATCACAATTTCTGTTACAGGCATAGTAACAAAAAAGCCATACCATTTTCTTCGTCCTTTGTATACATTTTTTATTATAATCAAATAAATTTAAAGTCTTCTACAAAAAAATTTGCAACCCAGAACAAATAAACACTTCAATTAATAATATCTGCAAATGCCAGTCATTTTTTGTTTATGTGAAATATGTATCCTGGGGGGTCCTTGATGTTCACAAATAAATAAATGGTTTTTTTATTAATTATGAGAAACTACTAAAAATAAGTATAATAACTCTTACATCGGAGTAACCATAAAAAAATAGCATCCCTTGTGGCTTATATTAAGCTATGGTTTATATTTAAAAAAAATGAAATTATGTTTGCAGCTTGAAACCCATTTCTACTAAAATTTTTATAAACGCTGTTGAATTCTACGTAGAAATATACGTCACATGCAGTTTTTATTTTCTCTATAGGTTAAACAGTCAAAAATTATTAACGTTTGAAAAAATGGCCAATTTCAGTTTTTTCCAAATTTCTAAAAAAGTTGAGTATTTGGGTGGGTTTTAAAAAAATCATACTACTCGTAAATTTCTGTTCAAGTTTGTTAAATTATCTAACTTTGTATCTTCTATAAGGAAAAAGTTATCCATATACGGAGGTAAATTGTGGGCACGCTAGTAAAAAGTGATAAGATCCCAGGTAGGTGGACAAGCATGCTGTGATTCTCGTAACTCTTACGATATCATCATCATCATTGGGTCTTCAGTCCTGAAACTGGTTAGACGCGTACCATCATTGTTTCCTATTCTGAACTAACCAACAGATTTCCCCGAAATTTGCACAGTCTGCATCTATCACTATCTGATCTAGGTCTACATCCGCCTCTTTTTTCCTATCTCTGCTTGTCATATATCACATACTATTCCCCAAAAATGCCTTAGAACGTATTATGCCCTTCTACTTCTCATATTTTTTCCCAAAGATATCCTTGTTCCCTTACTGTTTCTATAACCTATTTGTTATCAACGTTGACTGTCCATCCTCGAACATCTGAAGCACGGCATTTCAAAGGCCGCTACTGTTCTTCTGTCTGCTTTTCAGACTGCTCGTATTTCGTAGGCATATTGTCTGTGCTGTGCTCCACACATACGCTTTCAACAACTTTTTGTTCTATGTTTGTTGTCTTTCATCATAGGTGCCGTTCTTTCTTGTTCGATGCAGTTCGGTCACCTTCTATTGTTTTACAATTATATACCCTATTTCTCCGACATTCAGTGGTTGCGAAGGGGGGTAAGCAGCCTGTGGCTGCCAAGTTCCCCCAGCACTTGAACATTTACTGATTTAATATTTTTTCCAATATGTCTTTTCGTACAGTCAACATTAGTTGCAGATATTTCACAACAAACAACTAGTTGTCTATAATAATCATCAGATTTGTCTGCGCTTATTTTTCGTCATTGGGTTTCCCGTCTCAAAACTGGTTGGACATGTACTTGCACTTATTTCTTTTCTAAACTAACCTACATGGTTCCTTGAAATTCTCACACAGTAATACAGCTCGGTTCCCCATTTATTGTTTTTTAATATTATGCCCTATTTCACACAGATTTATTGAAGAGGGTTAAGCAACCTGTGGCTGCCAAGATCCCCCAACACTTAGACATTTGCCGAAATAATAGTTTTCCAGTAAATGCTTTCACGCCATTACCATTATTCGAGAATATTGCCCCTCCAATGCTTGTAGTTGCTTATAATAAATATCATGTTTAAGTGCAGCTACTTTCTTCGTCATTAATTTATCCATCTTAGGACTGGTTGGATGCGTACCTCCATTGATTTCTCTTTTGAGCTAGCCTACACATTTCCCTGAAACTCCTACAGCCTACATCTTTCACTATCTGTGTGCAGTAGTCTAACCTAGGTCTACCTCTTCTTCTCTTTTTTCCTATCTCTGCTTCTAGTATATTCCGCACTATTCCTTCATGCCGTAGTATGTGGCCTATCATCCTATCTCTCTTATTTTTTACCGTTTTCCACATATTTCTTTCTTCCCCTACCATTTTTAGTACCTCTTTGTTCTTAACTTTGTCTGTCCATGATATCTTCATCAAACGTCTGTAGCACCACATTTCAAAGGCTTCTATCTTTTTCTTGTCCGCTTCTCCCACTGTCCAGGCTTCACAGCCATGCAGTGCTGTGCTCCACACATATGTTTTGAGCAATCTTTTCCTTGTTTCTATGTTTGTGGTCTTTGAGCACAGTATTTGCTTTTTCTTGTTAAATGTAGCACGACCTTGTGCTAATCTTTGTTTTATATCTTTTGTGCTTTTCCCATCTTGCGTTATTTGGCTTCCTAGGTAGCAGAATTCATTAACCTCTTGTAAGTTCGTGTTGTATATTTGTATTCTTGTTTTTGATTTATTTTTCCCTTCTTTGCATACTAGTACTTTAGTTTTACTTTTGTTAATTTTCATACCGTATCTCTCTGTTAGAACCGTTTCCATTTCATTGAGAGCAGCTTCTAACTCTTCCTTGCTAGATGCTAATACCGCTATATCATCTGCAAATCTAAGCATATCTATTTTTTGTCCCTGCATAGTAATTCCAAATGTCTTCCTGCATTTGACAGTATTCATTGCCTCCTCAATATACAAGTTAAAAATTAGTGGGGATAGGGAACATCCCTGTCTTACCCCTTTCCTGATGTTTACTTCTCTACATTCCTGCTCTAATTCTATTACTCCTGTTTGCTCTTTGTATAAGCTATGTACTATCCGTCTATCCCTATAACTCATTCCAATCTTTTTGAGTATTTCGAACATTTTTTTCCATTTTACATTGTCAAATGCTTTTTCCAGATCTACAAATCCTATATACACGCTTTCCCCTTTTTCTATTGTTTTCTCCATTATCACCCTCAGAGTTAAGATAGCCTCCCGTGTTCCCCTGTTTCGCCTAAACCCAAATTGGTCTTCTCCTAGTATTTCTCCAGCCCGTTTTTGCATTCGTCTTTGTACAATTCTAGTTAATATTTTTGATACGTGTGCTGTCAAGTTTATTGTTCGAAAATTTTCACATCTATCTGCGCCTTTCTTTTTTGGTATAGTTACTATGATGTTATGTTTGAAATCTTTGGGTATCTCGCCTGTCTCATACATATAGCTTACAAGTTGGAAGAGACGTTCTGTTACTGCTTGACCAGCGGCTTTTAGAGTCTCCGCTTGTACCTTATCTGTACCCGGCGCCTTGCCATTTTTCAGACCCTTTAATGCTATTTCAAATTCATCTCTAAGTATAGGAAATCCCAAGTCATCATTTTCAATGTTTGATTCCTTTTCTAATGCAGTTAGTTCTTCTCCTGCATATAAATTCCCTATATATGCTTGCCATCTACCCACTTTCTCTACATTTTCTATAATGACATTTCCTCCCGCGTCCCTTATATTTTCGCTATACGGTTCTATATCCCTAAAATTGATTCTAATTAGTTTGTATGCTTCATCTGTCTTTCCTACTTCCATCTTAGTTTGTACCTCTTTGCATTTTTCATCAATCCATTGTTCATTAGCTTTCCTGCATTTTCGAATAATTTCCCATTTTATGGCTTTGTATCTCGGTTTTCCTGTTTCGTCTGATTTATTTTTGTATTTTCGTCTTTCTTCTATTAAATTCAGGATATCCTTTGTTATCCATGGTTTCTTATTTACTTTTTGTGTATATCCCAGAATATCTCTGGCCGCCATGTCGAGGCTGGATTTAATGTTATTCCATTCTGTTTCTACTTCCTTAGTATCAGATATTTTCCCGATATCTTTAAGCAATTCATTTGATCTTTTTTCGAATCTTTCTTGAATATCTTTCTCTTTTAGTTTCTGTAGGTCCAAGTGCCTTTTTCCGTTTCTTTTTTTCAAATTTTTAAATTTAAGTGCGGCCTTCATAATTACGATGTTGTGGTCAGTGTCTATATCTGCTTCTGGGTAGCTTCTACAGTCTTTAACTTCATTCCTAAACCGTTGTCTAACAAGAATGTAATCTATTTGATATCTTCCTATATCTCCTGGCATCTTCCACGTATATCGTCTTCTAGCATGATGTTGAAATAATGTGTTTGTAATGATTAAATTGTTCTTGTCGCAAAATTCTACCAGCCTATTTCCTCTGTCGTTTCTAGTGCCTAAACCAAATAAACCTACTATCGCTCCTTCCCTACCCTCACCTACCACTGCATTAAAATCTCCCGTAATTATTAAATTTTCATGTCCTTTTACGTGTCTTAATATGTCTTCGATATCTTTATAGATTGCTTCTACCTCTTCGTCACTGTAGCTAGAGGTGGGCATGTATACTTGTATTATTACTGTGTTTACCGGTTTAGATTCTAATCTAACCATGAGTACTCTTTCATTCTTTTGTAAGTAATTTTCAACACAGTATCCTATCTTTTTCCGCATAACTATCCCCACACCCAAATTTCCTTCCTCGGCTTCTGTATGAATTACCCTTAAGTCTCCACTCCAAAAATCCCCCGCCTCTGGCCACGGAACTTCACTGATCCCTACTATGTCTAATGATAACCTATTCATTTCGATTTTTAGGTTCTCTAGCTTGCCTACTTGCTTCATACTTCTAACATTCCACGCTCCGACTCGCAAAATGTTCCCGACTCTTATTCTTAACTTTCCGATCGCATCCTCCGAAGTAGTCCCCTCCCGGAGATCCGAATGGGGGACTATTTTAACTCCGGAATCTTTTACCCCAGAGAATGCCATCATGTTTGTAACAATTTAAGTACGCTGTGTACTTGGGAGATAATGTGGTGGTTTCCCGTTGCCTACCACATCGCGGTAGTGTGTCTTAGACTGCCATACCGACTCCTATGGTCTCTGCCAATCTAAGTACCGAAAGAGCCGCTGCCCTCTTTCGGGGACCTGTCTTAGTCTGGTTCCTCACTAACGACCCTACTACTTTGGTTGGACCTGTAGTTTGGCTCTTTAGCTCATTAGAACACGCAAGCCATTTCACCTGTTCTAGTAATCTAGAACTTCGGCAAGGTGCAGGTCCATTCGAAATGGTCTTACGATATACAGTACGATAAAGAAGTATATCAACAGTACGCCAAAGATCACGTGACGAGTCTAGTCTATTTCTAAATCAACCCACCATTTATAAAATGTTTGATTTATATTTCAAGGTGTACATCTCAAAACGTTTATGCGTGTACAAATTTACTGCATATCATGAAATTCGAATTACACATATATGTAAAGCTTTAGCACTTTTTAGAAGCTGACAGTCACTTAAGACACATGATAATATTGCTCTCGTTCTATGATGTAAAATAAAGTAATTTTTAAGGTTGCTGCTGTTATCAAAACACGGGAAAAAATAAGACCTAAAGTAATCAAATGACGAAAATGACAAATCTGAATAGTTAGAGTGTGTAGTTTATGGTTACATTTGTAAAATGTTAGTCATGTTAGCAATGCACGCCAGAATTAAACCAACTTCAAAAGTTGTTTTATGAGTGACAATGCACCTATACTAGAAACCAAGAGAGAAGACATCTATGTCATAAATTTCTGACTAAATTCATAACATACGTTTAAGGTTCTTTAAATGCTTAACCGTGGTATATGATAAAGATGGCAATACGACTTGTGCATGTTTTAAGTTAAGACATACATGAACACGTTTGTCTGAGAAAACAACGGAAATGTTTATGTCTCCATATGTTTTGAAACTTAAAGTTTAACGGGTTAATGGTCATGGTTTTACTAAAGCGGTAGTCCTACCTGTAAAACTAAATTTGTTTTACATAACCTCATATGCTTGTTTTGATACCTTCTGTCCTGAACGCTTCTATATTCACGTATTGTTTAGTGTTAATTCATAATTAGCGAATATTAATTATAACAGTTTGTTTGGTCTCTTTGTCGCACGTTTTTGTGGCTAATTTTAAGTCATTGTAAATTTGTAGTTGTAAATCAAATAGTAAAGCTTTCATCCCTTGTCCCGTTATATCCTGTCATAAACCTCCTTTGTGCCGGTGGAAATTAAGTTCGACTAAAAGGGTAGTGATAGACACTTGCTCATGGATATCGAAAAGAAACGGTTGTGTTAGTTCGGTAAAGTGAATTAAGTCAATAGTATCGCTAAATGTGAATATATCGATAAACCCTTAAAAAAACACAGTGATAGTGCAAACGTAACACGTCCAATAAATTCGCCATACAGTCCACTTCGTTGAAAAGTAGGAACGACACTTAGAACAATAGAATAACACGGAGGTAAGTCGATACATAAAATTATAAGACGCCCCGCGCGCCTTAAATTAAACATGGCCTTCGTACGCCGGATTATGTGAATAATTAATTAATTCCTATTCCTGTTGTTCCTCAGTAATACTTTTAATTTAATAATTGTCGTAGTTTTGATGTGTTTGAGCGTGTTACAAAGAGGCTAACATCTTGTTTGCACATTTAATAGTATAGAAACATTTGAGCGTAGCGGAAGATTTACAATACATTCCTTTCCTTTGTCGCAAAGATTAGTGTCGGTCTGTTTATTTTATGTAAACTAAATTTATGAAGGGTTGTATTTTAAATCTTTACGTTATTAATCTTAGTCAAGTTTGATGAACCACTCGGGTCATCCAGAACAAAGGGGTTATTTGTCGGTATTTATTTGAAACATTAAACGTTTTGTCGGGGAGTATTGTAATTAGTTGCATTTGTCGATTAATAATTTATTTTCGTAGATTAATTAGTTGTCGTAGCGTATTTTAGTTAGGTATTGTTTTTACGTTAATCACATTTGGTTATATCAATTGATAAAGCTAATTTTGAAGCCAGATTTGTAATACAGTAAGATTAATAAACCGGAAAATGTATCGATTGCTGTAATTAGAACATCGATGAAAGGTGTCGAACAAATTGAAACTTATTTCCTGTTTTTTTGCAAGGATATTTTCTTTGATATGGAAAGTGAACCATTGGACTAATTCTCGGCTTTTAGGGTGAAAATCGATGATTAACTATTAGATATTCGTATTATCGCTGAACAATGTGAATTAAATCTCGTAAAAATAAGCCGTAGGTGAAAAATATGAATAATTCTTTGTCGATAAATAGTGCTACTTGCTTGAAACACCTATCAGTCCCGCGGTTCTCAAGACGTATTTTAGACTTTGAAAGTTATCGTACAATTTATAAGCGATTGAATCATGATAATCTCGTTTTGTCCCCTGTTGAAAAATTTTGCTATTTTATAGATACACTAGATGATTCATCGCGTGCGTTAATAAAACTTTTGCCATTAAACGATTGTTCATACGATGACGTCTATAAAATCATTACTAATCGTTTTCAGTCTAAGAGGTTATTACTTTCGACATATTTTGATGCTCTCGAAAAATGTTCTAAGGTGAGTTCCTCAGACTTGCACACGGAACTCCAGCAATTAATTTGTTGTGTTGATGAAAATATATTCGCGTTAAAGCAGATGAAAATAGATTTATTGGAGTTCATGTTGTTTAATCTGTTATCTAAAAAATTAGACACAAACGTTTTAAAGCGTTTCGAATTAGAAAATAGTAACGAGATTCCCTCGTTCAAAGATTTAAAGTCGTACATTGAAAAACAATGTAAAGTATTGGAAATAAATGACAGTACTTTAGGAACATACTTAAAATTTCGAGATTCCATGAAACAAAGGAAAAAAGGAAAGTTCGTTACAACTTCGGCTAAAACTTTTTTAGTTGGTACCACCAATGATGGTAAAAATTGTAGTCTGTGTGAAGCTGTGCATCCTATTCATAGATGTAAGCAGTTTCTCGATAAAACCCCTCAAGAAAGGTTTGAGGTGGTAAAGGTTAAAAACCTTTGTATTAAATGTTTAAATACTTCACATTCGGTGAAAAATTGTAAGTTGGATTGGTCGTGTAAAAAATATCAACAGTCACACAATTCGTTACTTCATTTCGATAAACGAGAAAAATCGGTGTCGCCACGCAGACAAACTCATCGTCAAAGGTCAGCGTCTCCTCGGAGAGCGGCCCCTAGACTTGCTTCTACGAGTAGACCTAGTGAAAACAATCTGTCGTCGGCGGTTGTGCAATAACAACCTGCCACTAGCTCGTTATTTTGACGTCATTAGAATATACAACCACGCTGTTAGTTACGGCAATGGTGTCGGTGCTTGATTATACAGAAAAATTGCAACCTGTTCGTATAATTTTAGATAACGAATCCGTGGAAAGTTTTATGACTGAAAGGTGCCATCAAATATTAGGTTTAAAGAAAACGGAGAGCCAATGTCACTGTTTAAGGACTTGGCTTAAATTCGTCGTTGGTGTCTGGTACATTATCGTGTGTAGTCAGCCCCTCGGGAGCAAGGTCTCCAGCATATGAAATTGATTATTATATTTTACCTAACATTTGTAATAAATTACCTTTGTCGTCTATAGGGGTCAATAAACGGTCGCTTACTCGAGGATTGTCCTTAACTGATCCTAATTTTAATATTTCTGCTAAGATTGACATGCTACTCGGAGCTGAAATCTTTGCTCAAGTTTTGTTGAACGAATCTCGTTGGGGTGTCGCCAACGAGCCAGTTGCTATTAAAATAACCTTTGGTTGGGTGTTAACGGGAAAGGTCGTTTTCCCGAATAATTCTATTACGTCGTTGTGCGCTTTCGTTGAGCCCTTAGACAGCGACATTCGTCGATTTTAGAAATTATAAAATATTCCCTTCAAGAAACACATTTCTCCTGAAAAAGAAAAGTGTGAAAATGAATTTGTAGAAAATTATAGACGTAACAAGGACGGTCTTTTTGTAGTGTCCTTGCTTTTTAAAATTTCTGAACCCTTATTCGTGACTACGAGATCGATTTCTATTAAAAGATTTTTGTCATTAGAACGTCGTTTGCTAAAAAATCCTGAATTGTACTCGGATTAAAAAAAATTTATGGAGGATTATTTGAAAAGCAGTCACATGGCTCAAGTGGAATCGCCTGAAAATTCGTCGGTTCATGAAAGAATGTATTACATTCCCCATCATGCTGTACATAAGCGTGATAGCACTACCACCAAATTGCGTGTGGTTTTCGATGCTTCGTATCAGGATCAATCTGGAAATTCGTTAAATGATAGCTTGGCTATTGGCCCTGCTCTGAAAAAAGACATTACAGTTTTGTTATTGCACTTTCGTGTACATCCTATCGTAATTACAGCTGATATTAAACAAATGTATCGGCAGAGATTGGTTAAAGATATTTATCGTGATTATCAACGTATGGTCTGGAGATTTTCTCCATCGGATCGTATTATGAACTTTAAATTAAATACTGTAACCTGTGTAGTTTCGTTATCGCCTTCTTTGGCTTTGCGTACTGTTTAAGAATTGGCAAGGTTAGAATCGATTAATTTTCCTTTCGCGCCATCGGGATTGTCGAGCGATACCTATGTTGATGATTTAGTCACTGAATGCAATGCAATTGATGCTGCAAATCAATTAATTGGTGAGTTGAATAGTATTTACGCTAGTGGTGGTTTTCAATTAAGAAAATGGAATAGCAATTGCCCGGAAGGGATGTTCAACTTGAAGGAGTCCATGTTCAGTTCGGAAGCAATTACATTTTAAGATACAAATAGTGATTTAATAAAAGTTTTGGTCCTCTCGTGGCGCGCTCTTGCAGATGTATTTTTATACAACTTAAACGCTGAAGAGCGCATTTGCACTAAGCGTATTATTTTGTCAGCGTAATATTTTGATCCTCTCGGTTTGATAGCGTCTTTAGTACTTTTTGCTAAACGTTTAGTTCAAGATCTTTGGCTTTTAGACCTCGGTTGGGACCAAGAGCCGCCATTGGAAGTCGTAGAAAAATGGAAACATTTTTTGCGTGAATTGCTAGCGGTTTCGAATATTGAGATTTCGCGTCGCGTTGTATGTAATAATTTTAAAAAGGTGGAGTTGCATGGGTTCTGCGATGCTTCTGAAGCCGGGTATGCAGCTGTCGTCTATTTTCGTTTGTTCGATTTAGAAGGTAATATTGCCATGTTATTAGTATGCGCAAAATCAAAGGTTGCTCCTACTAATCGCGTTTCATTGCCCCGTCTCAATGGTGTGCTACCGTACTCTTGGCAGATTTAGTAGATTTTGTCAAAAATACTTATACAGATAGTTTATCATTTAGTAGTATTTTTGCGTGGTCAGATTCCACTGTTGTTTTGTCTTGGAATCGGTCTTCCTCGCATAAGTGGAAGACATTTGTTAGCAGTCGCATTTCGCATATTCAAGAACGTACTTCTCCATCTTCGTGGTTTCAAGTTAAGTCCCAAGACAACTCTGCAGATTGTGCCTCACGTGGACTTTTGGCTTCACAGTTGGTTCATCATCCATTATGGTGGGCAGGGCCTTCCTGGTTAGTGCGTCGTAGCGAAGATTGGCCAGTAACGTCGCTGCCATAACTTATCGACTCAATTCAAATGGACGTCAAATATCGTACTCTGTCGTTAAAAGTCGTTATGCCTGAGAATTTCTTAGATTTGTTATTGAATAAATTTTCAAAACTGCAGAGAATTTGTAGGATTATTACATGTATTCGTCATTTCATTCGTAATGTTCAATGTCCGGCGGATTTGCATTCAAAACATTCTGATGGTTTGTAACTAGCTCAGCAACAAGAAGCTACATATTTATTGATTTAAAGAGTTCAAACAAATGTTTTACCCCAAGACGTTGCAAATATTAAAACTGGAAAGTTTATTAGTAAACAACTACATAGCCTTAGTCCGTTTTTAGATAGTCGTGATTTGTTGAGGGTTGGCGGTCGCATGCGTAATTCAGAGTTATCGCACGATGCAAAATTTCTAGTTTTACTTCTTCGGTCGCATCGGTTGACTGAAATTATTATATTAGATTGTCATGGAAGATATTAACATCCTGGAAATCGAACAACTTAATTTTTATTAACTCAAAATTATTGGATCTTGTCCGCAAAGAGGGATATTCGGCAATGTTTAAAATCCTACCTTTGTTGTTTTCGTGTAAACCATGTGGTTCTATGCCCCCCTATGGGGAATTTACCAGCTTCTAGGTTAACTTCAGATAAGGCGTGTTTACATACGGGAGTCGACTTTGGTGGACCATTCTCTGTCGCGATGAATTGGTGTCGTGGCGCAAAATCACTGAAAGCGTACATTTGCTTAGTTATTTGGTTCAGTACTTATATAAGTTTGTCGGTTTTAGTTTCTTAGTTAATAGCTGTAATTATTTTTAAATGTAAAATAAGTTAGTTCATACTTATTTCGGTGGACAGGATGTTTGGTCTCTTTATCGCACGTTTTCGTGGTTAATTTTAAGTCATTGTAAATTCGTAGTAGTAAATCAAATAGTAAAGCTGTCATCCCTTGTCCTGTTATATCCTGTCATAAACCTCCTTTGTGCCGATAGAAATTAAGTTTGACTAAAGAGGTAGTGATAGACACTTGCTCATAGATATCGGAAAGAAACGGTTGTGTTGGTTCGGTAAAGTGAGTTAAGTCAATGGTGTCGTCGAATGTAAATGTATCGATAAACCCCTAAAAAACACAGTGATAGTGCAAACGTAACACTTCCAATAAATTCGCCATACAATCCACTTCGTTGAAGAGCAGGAGCGACACTTAGAACAATAGAATAACGCGGAGGTAAGTCGATATATAAAATTATAAGACGCCCCGCGCATAAACACAGTACTTATAAGAAGTTATTGTGGTGTCATTTCGACAAAAGGGAAAGCTTTGTTTCGCAAGCTCAACAATTGGTTGCAAATTTGTTGGAATACTTTCAGCATGAACTGATTATTAGTAGATCTGTAATTTCTTTAAGTGCAGTGCATGAGGTACAGCATCAAAAACCATTTTTTGTACTGTTAATAAAATATATATTATATTAGCGAGTTGCAAACGCGTTGAAGAATAGCTTGGTTTCCGTGAGTCCAATTAAAGCACGCTGTGAAACAAATTTAATTTTGTGTAGTCCTGGAGAAAACAACCTCTCAAAAGAGCAATATCGGTCGACTTGCATAATGTGTAAAAATGAGCATCAGGAATACTTTATATGATATGTTTGTCAAAGTAAGTGATAGTGTTTTGTCCAATTACTTAAAAATGCATTTTTCTTTATTTTAGAGAAACATGTCACAGTTGAAGCCCTGAATGCTGAACTCTGAGAAAACCAAATTTTTTTAAGCAATACTCGCACCTTTTATAACATTGGTTTTACGTTTAAGAAAGAAGACAACCGTCGTGCTTTAATTGAAAGCCATACATCGCTGAAGCGAAGCTGAAATTTTTGAGAGCGTATAAACATAATATAACAGTTTAAATGAGATGTTGTCTTTACAGGCGAGACATGGTTATTTTCTAACGGAAATCTAGCGCACTTATGACAAGATGATAACATAAAAACTGTTCGTAAACCAAGACGTTATGATGGCAAACGCTTTTTAATTGTATATGCTGGTTCTAACGTAGGCTTTGTGTATGATGCTTATTAATATTTACGCCAAAATCTGTTACTAGTAAATGAAGCGTTAAATTATTAAATTTGGAATTGTCCAGAGAAAGCGTGAATCCCGTAACAAAATAAGAAAGCACCGGCTAATTACAGTGAAAGAAAAATGAAATAAAATTGAACAAAAAAAATTAGCTTGGTGAACTGTCATGGTACATTACCAATAACACTTACCTTGAACGGCTTTTAATCACAATCAAGTTTATGGGCGCCAGTCTATCTAATTTAGTCTAGTGCAAGTCCTTCAAAACAACTAGCATTCGAGGTGGAGGGGGGATTTTAATTGCTTTACTCTTTCGATAAAATGGGTTTCCTTTACAACAAGCCACCTGTATGCTTGAACGAATAAACGAATAAAACCAATTTTCACTTTCTACTTTACTTAAATCTATTTTATGGGAGAATTGGTTCATTTTTATGTAAACAGATACAAATAACAATGTTAGAGTGACCTACGTTGGTATAATTATCAGCGACATATAATATTCCTGTAAACAAATACACGCACAAAATGCCATAATTTCATAATCAGTTCATCTTTACTTAATCATAATTTTTCTCATTAACAAGAATAATAGTTTATAACTACAATTTTCTATACTTGAAATGCATATTAATAAACTCACTGTTATTTATTTAAAGATTTTTAGTTTTCTTACAAAATGATGTGGTTCCACTAGGAAAGTTTACTGTTATGAATATTTTGTATACAATTTTGTGATTTAAAATAAATACTAAACATAAGTTCCCTCCTAATATGTATTTTACCATAAATAACTTTCTGATTCCGTACTTAAAGTTTATTGCTTTAATTGTACTAACTGTCCTCGTTGAAATTATATTTTCTAAAGCAAAGAAAATTGAAAAATTATGTTTGATTAATATTAGATATTCATGAAATCCATTATACAGGGTGATAAATAATAACTCTGACTTTTCCATTTTCTGCATTTTGTTTTTATTCCTCGTAACGCCAAGGCGTTTTAAATCACAGGAGGATTATAATACCGAAATTAGTAGCAAAATGTCTCAGAAATGGGAAGTGTAGCTGTTCCGATAACCCTTTATAATCTTTGATAATAATCGACTTTAATTGGAGTTCGACCACAAAACAATCTTACAATATCCATTCACAAATAACAGCTATACGCCAAAAATCTTACGCAAGCTTAATCCACTTAAATTAATTATATAACAAAATGTCTGTCTAAAGATCTAAGCAGTGAAATACTTGCAGTTATGACCATTAAATTAAGTAGGATTCATAATTCTTTAAGCCAAGTTGTTGATCAAATTTTTATCTCCATTTAGTACCATAATAACTGTATCGAAAATTTAATTTTCATTTCCGCTTTTTATGTTTTATTAATATGTTAATTAACTCCATAATGCTCCTTTCCATGTAAGTCGTTCATATTTTCATAGAACTTACTTTTATACGTTGTATTTTTTACTCCATATGTTTTAAACAAGATATTGTTTTAACCAATATTTTAAACGTCGAGCATAACCTTGCACTCAATTTAAATTACAACTCTTAATTGAACGTTAAATATATTATCGGCAAGTGCCTTTATATAGTAAGTGACTAATATTGAATCTCTCTACCTAGTTATTTACCGACTTTTAATTATAAATCTTTCATACGTCATTATTGTAACCTATTGTAACCTAGTCAAAATGTCGTTTACTTTACACGTATTATACCTGTTATTTTATTTATGAGGTCGTAAAATAGTTTATGAATTGGGAAAATGAATGAAAATGGTTAGCGGTAATTGTTTGATATCTGATGTATGGTCTTTGCACGTCTTGCCTTATTTACATTATGGTCATAAAAGTGTTCTACTCACTAATTGGGCTGTTTTCATTCATATTGTTTTATGATCAAAGATAATTAGCTGCCATTTGTTTATTATCGCTACCGAATGAAACTTTCAACAATAGAACAATCTAGAATAGTAGCTTTGCTCATTATTAGATTTTACATTATTCATTAAAATGCAAAGAAATGTCTTGCGAGTACTGTCAATAATGTTTTCAATAGAAACGCAATGTTATTTAATACTTTTTATCAAATAACACAATTGCTATTTCATGTCTTTAGAGGACGAATATTTACATATTTAAATGATACTTCGTCTTGTAATTAGAAATACGGGTTTTTATTATCAAGGAATGACTTATATTCTTTACTTGCGTACTATTTAGAACGCGTTTTACATGATATTTGGTACTTTTTAGAAGGACGAGTATAAACATATTAAAACTTGTTTAAATTAGGTTTACGGGTTTTTCAATCTACATAAAATGCATTTATAGCTTGTTTTTTACATTGGATCTATTGTCAAGGAATGATATTGAATTTGCAAGGGTTTCACTTATGTCCAAGATAAATTATACTAAGCCTATCGTACTACTAGAATATTATACAAGATTTAGAAAATTAAGTATTAGAAAATATAGTATTCTTTTTGGTGTTGGAGCGTTTTATATACAAAATATGGTGCTCATTGACCTCTTACGACCTCCTTATTACATTAATAATATATATATATATATATATATATATATATATATGTATATAGCTGAGAAAAATTGTAAAAACGCTAGTTTTATAACACTTGTGTATACAAAAGTCATTTGTTATTAATTAATAAACGAACATTTTGAGTTTTTATGAAAGAAAATCTTCAATAAAAAACTGTTTTATTTTCCTTAAATCAAACAGGAAAGCTGAATTATTTCATAGTGTTGGTCTGTTAGCTATCAACAAACGTTGGCCGTTTGAATAGACTCTTCAATGTCAAGCGACGTTGAAATTACTTGTGCGCATAAAACAAACAAGTTAGTCTGGCAAGAGCATTCGATAAAGAAACACCATGCAGTAGTATTGTGTTCTCGCCAGCAATTTACGTGTGGCCATAAGCGTAGCCGCTTGGTCAAGTGTAACATGCACTTGAGTTATAGTGTTTTTTAATAATGGTAAGCATATTGAGTATTTGTTAAATCAAACTAAATAATTCTGTTATAGCGCTCTAAAGGATAATGATATTTTTAAATAAAAATGCACTCTAAAGTATTACGATAATTTGTCAAAGATCTGTTAATATGTTTAGTGATACCGTTTGCAAGATACCGTTCATATGTTTAATGTTGAATTTTAATATAATAGCGTTTAAACGCTGCATAGACTTTTGGTAAAAATTATCCAAGCCTGTTAATTTTGCTGTTACTGAATTTATAAAACGTGCCTCAAGAATTTTCTAAGTATGACCTCAGAGAACTTCTAATAATAATTTTCTTAAAAGCTTGTTAATATTGATTTTATTTCATTCATAAAATTGACCTTAATGGTTAGCAAAAACCCGGTCTTTGTAATGATTAAACTTTATTATCAGTAATGCTATAATAATACTGGAGATTTAGTAAAGATAAGGTTTCGAATTTACAAGAACAAATAGCAAAATTGAATTCTCTGAATTACTGTCGAATTGACTGTTTTAATAACAATTGGAACACCGTTGAAGACAAAGTATTTTGAATAGCTCGTTGAATGGTTGTTTTCGTTTCAATTTACGTGGAAGAGATACATTTTACGTTTGTATAAATGGTTCCTGAAAAATTCCACTTATTACACCATAAAATGTGGACCGTGTATTGACGTCACTTCTTTGTCAAAACACCGTATGGCAGCACATCTAGTTTAGACAATGTAATAGTCCCTACGTAATTAAGAACATAGTTGTGCAAAATAAACGTTTTTATTGCTTTCACATGACGACCGCAGTTGGCCAATATTGACACAAGACAGGATATAGGAAACAACATTGCAACAACCTACAATTCTGGTTTTGCTTTGTAGTCATAATAACTTTTGATATTTAGAATTTATCACATTTTAAATTACAGGTTATACTTTATATTATTATGAATGAACTTGAACACCTTACTTTTGTCCTAGCTAAATATTTCATTTAAATGCAGAGATACATAAAGTAGTTATGAAAATTAAAAATTATTAGACTTTTGAAATTCTAATGGACATCTGTAAACCAAATAACAGATCTGATATTTTGGGTATTTAATTTAGAAAGCCTTGTAAAGATGCTTAACACGTCATTGATATTTTGGTTGATTCTTGGTGAATATTGTAAACTCGTGCCTAACTATTGATTATTAATTATCAAAAATAGAATACTGACTCTTTTAACGTAATTCGTTTTTTGCGGTGTAGGTGAAGGTTGCATCTTTCATAAGTGATAACTATTTCAAAAATTTACCTATTATCATAAGAAAAAATCGAAGTTGTCAGCAATACTTTAGTGTTATGAATCAATCTTCGTGCTATTCGCAACGAAATTACTCAAAAACGTACCTCTTATCAAAAAGTGCATACCTATCTAAAAAACATCCTTAGTGTATTATCTCTTTTCTTTAGAGGTAAACTCATAAAGCGTAAGTTTATAAAGTAAGAAAATATTTGTGTTTGATCGTTCAATACTTTTATTTAAGGATTTAGCATTTCGGTTACAATCAAAAGATCTAATAATATGTAAAAAAATTCTTCTGCAAATCAACTGCAAACAGTGACATACTACCATACAATTAAGCAAATACTTCATTTATAGCTTAAACGTTAATGAGACCGTAATTATATTTAATTATTACAGGTTATCTGCGCCAAACTTGCAGGTTACAATATTAGTATGTCGTGTACTGTTCTGGCAGTTTTTAAATCGAGAGTTTATTTGTGCAGTTCTTGTTTAAGTTGTGAATTTATATTTATCAAATAGTGGCTTTTTTGTTAACTTTGTATTGGCAATGCTCTGTAAGCTGCTGTAGAATTTAGGTTTCATAACCCTAACCGGGTTAATTTTCCTGATTGTAGGGTATTTCAAACAGTGCACCAAGCTTATCTGGAAGGAAAACCGCCTGGTGCTTTACGTCCAAGAGTAGGAAGACGTAGAGGTGATGGTAAGAACAAAGTCGTTGCAAGGGCATTACAAACTCCAACAATCAGCATCATAACTATTGCCAGAGGGTCTGGAATAACGCAAAGTACAGTCTATGCAATGCTTCGCGGGAATAACTTACATCCATACCATGTGCAGTGCGTTGAATCTCTACTAGCTGTAGATTATGCGTTTTGTCGCGGAATGCTTTATCGATATCAACAGAATCCGCAACTTTTTGATAAATTTTTGATAAATTTCACAGAATCGGAATTTTTAAGATACACAGTCTTCACTACTGGCCAATTAAAAACCCTAGGATGACGCGGCAATCACGGTTTCAACATCGCTTCAGTATTAATTTGTGGGCAGGTATAGTTGGTGGGGCATTGATTTGTCCATATGAATTACTCGGTAATCTGAATGCACAACAATATATCGCTTTCTTGCAAACAAATTAAGATCTACTAGGTGATGTTCCCTTAGCAACTAAGTAAGAAATGTGGTTTCAGCATGATGACGTTCAAGCCTGTTATGCCCACGATGCGAGGCATCTGTTAAATGTTGACTACCCTAATCGTTGGATAGGACGAGGTGACGGTATCTATTGGCTGCAGCGTTCACCAGACCTCAACCACATCGACTATTTTTTATGAGGATATTTCAAAGACTTGGTATACAACACAAACATAATAAATAGTAAATGAGGAGGATCTGCGTAGAAAGACTTGTGAGGCTGCAATAACACTTAGAAGAAATCACCGTGCATTCAGGCCCTTAAAACGCGACTTTCCCAAAAGGTTTACTGCTTATTTTTTAAAAAAAATGTAAGGTAACTGAATAGTTGAATCTTTAAATAAAAGTGTTGTCGTACGATTAAACACAAATATTTTCTTACTTATTAAACTTACGCCTTATGGGTTTACCGCTAAGGAAAGTGGATAAACCAAAGATGCTTTTTAGATAGGTGTGCACTTTTTGGTAAGAGGTACTTTTTTGAGTAATTTCTATGTGAATAACAGGAAGAATGTTTCATGAAACTGAAGCAGCGCCAACTTCGATTTTTATTGTTATAATGAGTGATTTTTTAATATAGCTGTGATTTATGGAAGATGGAACTTTCACATACACCGTTAAAAAAGGCGTATCGTTAATAAATGGACTGATTTGAATTTTTCTAAATATAAGGTTTGGACATAATCAGTTTACTCGGTCTGTTATTTATATTCAATTGCAACAAGATTTCTACTTAGCAGCATTAATCAATGAGGTACTATTTCATAAGGACTCGCCAAACTCCAATTGAAAGTCTGCTTCCAGCATGCACTGATATTGAGCCTCGTATATGCACCACCTCAAACGTTGTTACTCACTGATCGAAGACCAACGGTTGCTTTTAAGAAGTAAATGTATGCACAGGTACCGACGTGTTTTTATCATTCACGAAATACGTGCAAGTTTTACATTAACAATAACGGTACACAATGTCTATTCATGAACGGCTAAAACTCGTCTCTCTAGATAAGGAGCCCGTCTCTTTAACCGCTATTTAAAAATAGAAATTTGCGGGAGTTGCACAGCCGTAAAAACATGAGTGCGTTCCTAAACACAGGTATCATCGAGTTTACAGAACAAAAAGAATTACGTAAAAATAGCCTGTATTCTATTTTTGATAATTAATAGTCAATAGTTAAGCACGATTTTTACAAAAAAAAACACAAACATTGAAATAACTTTGAAACCGTAAATAATTGGATTACAACATTATGGTTATTTCGGTAGGGAATGACTTCCTCTACTACAACCTAAAATTTCATTCATGAGTTTTTGGACACCCTGTACAAATACAAACGAGCAATTTGCAATATTTACAAAAAACAAATAGCCGAAATCACAACAGATGATTAAATGTAGGAGGTATGCGTGAAAAAGTGACATATTGGAATCTCTTTACCTTCCTTGTTTTTCGATTTAAACATAGAGGAAAATTAAAGGACAACTGAATACTGGCAAAACAGAGTAAGAAAAAGCATACGTATGCTAAGATTTGCAGATGACGCAGTACTCTTAGCCTATACAAAAATTTTCTAGGAAACATGTTAACTAGTATTTGACATATGTGCTGAATTTTGTTATTAGGGATGTATAGTTAAAGAACGAGGAAATAAAAGGGATATGTAATGCAGAATTATGCTAACAAGAAATCAATCCTCAAGGTATATAGTTTGCTCATATCAAACATTAACTTATATAGGAAAAAAGAATCTTTATAAATATTTGTAAGGATGTAGCATCGTATGGTTGTAAAGTATAGATTATGGTGAAAATAAAGAAGCAAGATGAAGCTTTTAGAATGTAGGAAATATAGTAAAATATTAAAAATTAACTATGCAGACTGAATAACGAATGTAGGGATACCAAAATTAATTAGTATAAATAAATCAATTTGGGGAAATATGGTAGACTGATAGACCATACATACGAAATCTAGGACATGTACATTGATATTAAAAGATAGATGAAAGCAGGTAGACCAGAACTTGAATATCTTACACAAATTATAATCGGTATAGGTTGTTACAGGTGTGTAGGCATGAACCAACCGTGTTAAATAGAGAGGCTCTGTAAACTTTATCACATCAACCAATTGGCCAATGAAAAAAGAATGTGTGCCTTTAACATTTTATATGTACTCAAAACAGTCCATTTTTGATAACGTGTATTCTACAGTTTTACATTGCTTTATAAATGTATTCTATAAATAAGCCTAATCGAAATTTGCAGTATATAAATTTTTCTGAAAATCACGTAATGCTTCACGAAGTTGCACCCGATACCTAAATTTGTGTAATTCTAAACTGACTAATTTGCTCGTAGTTGTTTACTGGGTTTGTACCGCATATGTATGTGTTTCTTACAATTTACAAACAAGTACTGCACTGTTAGTATGTAAAACAAGAAATGCATGTAGACCTGTTTGCAGATATTTTATTTATAAACTTTGCTTTTGCCCATTGCACGTTGTGTGAAATATATATTTATGAAATATCTTTAAGATTATATGGTGATGTTACATATGATAATGAGTATAAAATTACAGACTCTGGAAACGGAGAATGAGGGTCGGACCAGATACACCTCGGCAATAGCGCCTTAGGGAGTCTATCCTTACCAACAACCTGCTGTATAATTTACCGAAGAGTTTTGTTGTTACGGATACGGATAAATTTTAAATTATTCATATAACACAGACTCAATGTATTTTAAATGGTAAATGCTTATAACCGCGCAACTCTTGAGATATATGTTGCGTGTACAAGTACATTTACTCGCATACATTCAAAAGTAACCACTTCTCGTTTATTAAGGCAAGCATGAGTCACGTTTAACCCCAGTGTTTTACCCTTTCTAGTACGTATACTCTAAAAATCTTTCAACGCCACTTTTAACTTTAATGCAACTTTACGGATTTGTAAGCAGAACAATTTCCCGAATAAGTACATGCTTGAACGAGTCTGGAAGCACTAGATTCTACTTGTGGCTGTATCAATTCCGCTAGGAGCTTCCGGCAGCAATCACGGTACGCAATTAAAATTTAATTAGATTACAATTTCACTAAACAATGAATAATCACATTGACTGCTGCATATAAAGCCCGATTTTCAGATAATGCAATACGAGGGCGTACTTTTAGTATTTATAAGACTAGAAAAAGAGACGGAAAATTGATTGATCGTATTTTTCTTTTTTTATAATTCCGGAAAAAAACGTTCTAGAAAGTACAAGTAAATAATTGTCAAATTTCTTTCATCATTCTTTTAGGTTATACCTTATGTATTTTATTTTTATAGAAAATAATTGAACTGGTTTCATGTGAATTTTCTGTAACTACTTTTAAAACACCGATTCAGATTTGTGGAAACACAAATTTTTGCAGTCGCTAATAAAACTTAGTTAACATACTTTATTACCATATCGATTATACACATAAATATTAAATTGTTAAAGCTGGAGTTAAATAATTTTTAAATATTGTCACTAAAAGTAAATAATAAACTACTGGCTCTAATAAATCAGTAATGCAACGTCTATCTATGATATCTATTCTTAAAATGTTGTTAGTCCTGTGAGGAAGTATGTCCTACGTGCACTTTTGACGTTCTTCTACGCTTATTCATTTTTTGTTACAATTACTTAGAAAATATACCACTTACTTATAAAAAAGCGGACTGAAGCCAAAGTTATTATAATTAAGAAAAATGTACGCAAATGTTTATTGCACAATTTTAAATTCCTAATACATATAGTGTATAATACACATGCATATAAATTATGAAAATTAGTTGCTTTCTATAACTAAAGGCCTTGACAAAATAAAAATAGGGTCACTGAGAAACAATTTTAACAATGTTAAGACAATAATCGAAAGCATTTAATGTCAGTCATCTAATCGCCACAAGAAAAATAATAGCAGGCAACCTTGTAGCTCCAGTCACTACATTTCAACAAAATTCGTTCAAATCTAAGTAAAGTTACAAAATGCAGTATGTTTAATATAAGTAATTACCAAAGAACGATATTAGTGAAATGTCAATAGAAAAGAAGTTAAGCGTTTTCGAATGTTGGTAGTACATTTTGTAAAAATGAAACATTTCCCCTAAAGTTGTTTGTCAGTTTTAACACGAGTGTTTAATATTACCCATATGGAATGACAACATCGATTGTAGTTTAGTTATTTTTATTAGATGCAGTATTTGTGCATGTTTATTAAATTAGGTATATAATGGGTGGTATTCTAATAGCTATGATAAAACATTGGCAGCTTTCTACTTTGTCATTTCAAGTAATAGCGTTGTTTCTTGACCGTTTGTGTTCTTTCATGCTCACCATATTGCCATGGAGCACTACACAATTCAACAGCACGACCAAATCGTAAAATTGTATTAAAATAGTTTTAGTTCAATCCACTAAACGTTCCGTACGTTGTGTAAAATTTTTGGGCCAAATTATCTTTCTATTGAGTTCACCATTCGCCGTATTGTTGTGAAATTAAAAAAGTTGGTATAGTAGTCGATGTAACGATTCTAGTACTTCAACGGAGCCACGGTCAGCCGTAAATATTACAGTGAAGGTACGTGTGTATGTGTGTGTTGTGTGTGTGTATGTGTGTGTGTGGGTGTGGGTGTGGGTGTGGGTGTGGGTGTGGGTGTGGGTGTGGGTGTGGGTGTGGGTGTGGGTGTGGGTGTGGGTGTGGGTGTGGGTGTGGGTGTGGGTGTGTGTGTGTGTTATTATTATTATTATTATAATTATTATTATTATTATTATTATTATTATTATTCTAATTACAGACCTATATCCATACTACCAGTAATAGAAAAAAAATTTTGAAAAATTTTGAAAAATAGTTTTCTTCAGCTTTTTAAATTGTTAAATTAAAATCCTGAAATGTTTCTACTAAAAATTATTTTAAAAAAGGCAATTGTAAATTTGTATGCCAAATGGATAATAAAAAACAAAGAAATGCAGGAGAACTGAATGTGGGAAATTGTAATAAAGAGAGAGTTGAGTCAGAACAAAGACTATACGCAGAAAGTTCTAAAATTATACTGTATAATAAAAGAAGACCATCGTTTACTAGGTGATATTTAGTTAATATAACAAATATATTATGTATTATTAATTAATTATTTTATATACTTTTTGAAATATTCTAGATTATAACGAATGTATATACATAGTTTTAACAACATGTCAAGCAACTCATGGAGTTAGCGTATGGTGAAAAGAGAACAAACTTGTAAATAAATTGAAATTGAAATTATTATTATTATTATTATTATTATTATTATTATTATTATTATTATTCTTGGCTCAACCGTCGCACGAGCTAGACGTGTTTAAGTCGCTCTGATATTTAAATTAAAATTTTATCCATTTGTTGAGCGTACGCGATAAATTACAATTTATTTAGTGTAGCAAAATTTATGTGTAACAGCATACCCTGTTTTTGAAGTACCCTGCACCAAATATTGGATAATCGTGATAAGATGAGTAAACCGAAATGTGTGAAATGTTTGGAATTGCTGCCAAAAGATGGAAGTTATATTACTTGTAATGCTTGCGAAGGAGGTTTGCACTTTTCCTGCTCTGGTGTTGCTGAGGCTACATTCGAAAGAATGTCAACATCAAGCCGGGAAAGTTGGAAATACAGAAATTGTAGAGGTAAAGATTTGCAGGTAAAATCGCAGCAGGTCACAGCACAACCAGTAGAAGAAGAATCTGTGAAAGATATGTTTCGAAAGATTACTAAAAGGTTGGACGATAATCAGCAGGTAATGAATGATATTCTAAATGATGTCAAAGGCTTGTCTAATTTATATGACGAGTTAAAAGAGGAAATGATGTCCCTAAAAAAGGTTAATAAAGAATTGTCAAAGAGTGTTGCTACATTAGTAGCCGAAAACAAAGAGAAGGCGCAGAAAATAATTGAACTTGAGATGCGGGTAAATGTATTAGAACAAAAAAGTAGGAATGTTAATTTTGAAATTCATGGGCTCGAGGTCACTCATGCCGAAAACGAAGAAAACTTAATGGCTGCAGTCAAAAAATTAACGGAATGTGTTGGTGTAAAAGTGTCTAATACAGAAATCGAAGTAGCACATCGCCTTCCGAAACGAAAACATGACAGTGTACCTGCAGTAATAGTAAGATGTACGTCACAGATGATTAGAGATAAGATCTTAACTATGAGGAAAACTGTTGTCAAAATGATCAAGTTTTAAACAACAAAAGCGATAAGCAATTATTTATATGTGAAAATTTAACTCCGTATACTAAGAATTTGTTATGGCAAACAAAAGCACGTGCGAGAGAAGTAGGTTGGAAATATTGTTGGGTAAAGTATGGGAAAATACTTGCAAGGAAATCAAGTGATATGCCACGAGTGGTAAGAATAGATAATATAAACGATTTGTGTAAACTAGATTGACATTGAAACATGTTCTATTAGAAATAAGTTTTTAAAATAGTTTAAGTTTATAAGTGGGAATAATTAATTAATCTTAACAATGATAGACGAACAATATTATGAAAACAGCTGTGTTCAATATCAGTCTTTAAATAGCATATCAGAATGGAATTTTGAGTTAAAGACACTTGCAAGTATTTACGATAACAACCATATAAATCTATCATTTATTTGTCTTAACATTAATGGTATCAAAAGTCATTTTGACGAATTACTAGTTTATCTATCCAAAACACATTTTGATATTATTGTTTTAGTTGAAGTTTTGATACATCAGGAGGATATTTCAATTTACAATATTAAAGGTTATAATTACTACTCAAAGTTGCGATCAAACGCGAGAGGTGGTGGAATAATTTTATATATAAGGAAAACTTTCATATTTCAAGAAAACCAGTATAACACAGTAACATACGAAAACGTTGAAGGAACTCTAACTTTTGAAAATAATCAATGCTATAAGTAAATATTTATTTACAGGCCCCCAAGTAGTAATGTACACAATTTTGTTAAAGAGTTAAAGGATCAAATCAAAAATAGCAGTAGTTATAAAGAAATCATTCTTGGAGGGGATACTAATATAAATTTAGCTGATTTAAACCCGACAAGTAACAAGTATGAGGCAATGCTAAGTTCATATGGATTTTATAAATGTATCAAGGATTATACAAGAGAACATTTTTACAATGGAATCCTTGTGTCCTCTTGTATAGATCACTTTTTGTTAGAGGTATATATGAAAAATTTTCTCTGTAGTAATTAAAATAAAATTTCGGACCATTATATGATTGCGATGAAAATATTCACCAACAAAAATATCTCAAACCAGACTAATAAAAGGTTAACTATTAATGAAAAATATATCAAAAGTGCATTACAGATTTGTGATCTAAAAGGAATATGCAATATACAACATCCGGAGATTTTATATAATAGAATTGTAAATATATTTAAAAAAATATATAGCAAAAGCTATGAGTACAGAAAAGAAAAAAATATATGCGGTAATAGAGGAGAATTTAAAAAGAATTGGATGTCTGCTGCATTATTCAGGTGTGTTAAAAATAGAGATAAATTATTTAACGTTTGGAAGCTGTCTAGGAGTGAAGCTGATAGAATAGTTTACAAAAAATATAGAAATTGGCTAAATTTAAGAATTAAGAAAGAAAAGGACAATTATTATAAACAAAAATTTACTTTTGATAGTAGAAAACCTAAAGAAGTTTGGGCTGCTCTTAATAGTGTATTGAGAAAAGAAAAAATACCTAGTGTACACGATATTGTAACTAAAGCAATGCCTTTACAAGATAGGAACCAATTACCGGATAAATTTGCTGAGTACTTTTACAACGGTGTTAAAACGGTACAACACCATTGTAGCTTAAAACATGCAGAACCTATTAATATTTTATATAATACGGAATGCAGTTTTTGCATACCATTGACAACTAAAGAATTTGTTCAAAATGTGATACAGAAAATGAACATAAATAAATCTCCAGGGTATGACAACATACGAATTAAAGATATTGTGTTCTTGAATGACGAAATATATATTGTAATTACACATTTAATTAACCAAATGCTTAAGAAAGGAATCGTACCAGATAAGTTAAAGATATCAATAGTTAAACCAATTCATAAAAAAGGCAAATACATGGATTATAATAACTATCGGCCAATATCAATACTTCCGGTAATAGAAAAGGTATTTGAAAAATACATAGCAAGTGAAATGAATAAGTTTTTGATGAATAATTCTATAATTTCTAAACAGCAATACGGGTTTATAAAAGGTTTGGGGACAAACAATCTATTTTCCGAATTCTCAAATTATGTGTACGCCAAACTGAAGAATAATATGCATATTTTATGTTTATTTGTTGATTATACAAAAGCGTTTGAAACAATTAATCACAATATTTTGTTAAACAAATTACGTAGTCTGGGAATTAAGGGAATTACACTTCAGTTGTTTAAAAGTTACTTACATGATAGAAAATTTGTAGTAAAAATCAATAATCACCATAGTAAGGAATTTATAATAGATGAGGGTGTACCCCAAGGTTCAATGCTTGGGCCATTACTATTTAACATTTACATAAGCGCACTACCAGAGGTAATAAAACACTGTAAAGTCTTAATGTTTGCAGACGACATACTATTGATATCGGCACATAGATCATATCAGGTTGCTGAATGTAATATGCAAAGCGATCTCGATAGCTTGACTAAATGGTCGCATGACAATTGTTTAGTAGTTAACACGGATAAAACAAAATAATGCACATGATTACACCTACAATCAGCAAATAGAACCTAAAGTTAAAATTCACTCGTGTAAATGCTTTCAGTTGCAGAAAAAATTTAAACTAGAGACATGCTTTACTGATTGTAAATATGTTGCACCGTGCCGAACTTATAAATATCTGGGAATTACGGTTGACAACTACTTTCGTTGGGATCACCATATAAAAGACATATGTAATAAACTTAAAATAGTATTATCGAAATTATATTATGTAAAAGATATTGTACCGTTTAATGTAAAAAAGACCTTATATCTAGCATTGGCAGAGTCGGTAATCAGGTATGGGCTGGAAGCATGGGGATATGCAAGCGATTGTTATCTTAAACATGTAAAGCGAATACAGAGGAGAATTTTAAAGATAGTTTGCAATTCCGGCTCAGGCGTTAAGCTAAATGAACTTTTTGATAGATGTAGCCTTTTAGGTATAAGAGCATTACTATTTTATAAAATAGTAATGGACAACTATTTTCGATCGTCATATTTGCTTAAACAAAGCTTTGAATATAAACTGCGGCATGAAAAGTATACTGTACCGCGTGTTCATAATGAATACTCAAAAAGAACACTTTCATACATTGTTCCTAAATTAATGAACGAACTGCCAGACGATTGTAAAATATTTGTAAATATGGCTAAGTTGAAAAATGATCTGAAGAAATACTTAGTTAAATATAATGTATAGTAGTAATTAATATAAGCGTCTAGGGCTAAATTATTATATTTTATTACTTTTTAGCAATAATCATGCAGTTACTGGAGCTACAAGATTAAAAATCATAATAGAATTGCCAATTCCTTTGTAACTGTATTAATGTTTTTCATTTACATTATTATTTTAAAATTAATATTCATGTTTAATTTAGTTTCAATTATTATTTTAAAATTAATATTCTTGTTTAATTTAGTTTCAATTTAGTTGTACATTATCTTAAGTTACTTACAAAAACCGTAGAATATAGAAATGTAAAATGATTTTAACTAAGCTAGAATAATTTTAATTTTAACTAACCTTAACATTAACATTAACATTAGCTATTAATTTTTACATATTAGTTAAGTTAAATACTAGAAAATACATAAATATGATAGTTAATATATTCATTACTTATCTTATAAATATTAATACAAAGCAGGGATTAATTATAAATTATGTAAATAGAGGGTTGAGCCAAAACTAAATAATCTAGAAATCATTACAATGTGTATATGTAGGTTGTACTATTTAGATTTACTAGACAATTAATCAGTTAGGCAACTCTACAAAATTCATAAAATATTAAAACACCTTGTCAAGCAACGTTGAGTTAGCTTAAGGTGTATTATTTGTAAAAAATAAGAATTAAATAAATTTGAATTTGAATTTGAATTTGAATTTGAATTTGAATTTGAATTTGAATTTGAATTTGAATTTGAATTTGAATTTGAATTTGAATTTGAATTTGAATTTGAATTTGAATTTGAATTTGAATTTGAATTTGAATTTGAATTTGAATTATTATTATTATTATTATTATTATTATTATTATTATTATTATTATTAATTATAACGTTTGGTTTTACATCATTGCTATCAATACATTATATCTATTATCTACTATTATCTTACTTGTAAATGAATAAATATACATAAATATATACATACATAGACATACAGAAATTCTGATTTACATCTCAATATTTAGTTTCGCATATTTCTATATTTTTTCAAATACATTTCGTCCCTTTGTCCTGTTCGGTGCATTGATTTACTCGTCCGTTTTATTTTACTCATTCTTGATCGAGTTGTAGTGCAATGCATTTTTGTCCGTCCAGCATAGCACCTTATTTATGCACCATGTTTCTTCGAATGCAGATAAATTCTCGTTGTTTAAACTCCATACTCAATATCCTTCATTTTATGCGCTGCTTGTATCCTTGTTTGTAACATACCTGCCCTTGCACTCCTTGGAAGAAATCTAAGGTAACCCAGTAAATTGTGCTTTTGCCCAACGTTATCAAATAGTTGGTTAATCTACCTTTATTTGTAGAGTTTTGTATGCCACAATATAATTCTTTTATCAGTATATTTTTCTTGTTTAGCAGTTTTTTGGCTTTGTAGCAAGTAAATATGATATGCCATGCGCTTCTTTCAATACTGCACCATGGACACAGTGGTGTGTTTTGCACTCTAATTTTGCAAAGATATACACTATCGGCGATGCGGTTTTTTGCGAATCTCCAAGCAGTGGTTGCATTGTGTCCGAGACTCGGACGTATAAAATATTTTTTCCAGTGTATGTGGTCGTGACCTTCGATGTTGTCTGTGTTGTCGAAATATGACCTCGTGATCATCGTGATCATCCCGTTTTCTTTTTGATTTTCATTTCGGCGTTTTCGTCGGTACATGCTAGAAATTTTAAGGGATGATTACGTTCGGTTTTCATTTTATGTACTTTTTCAAATTTCGGCTTGAGGTGTACTTTAATTTTTTCATATGGTTCAACATGATTTTTTGCATACCTTCGGTTGTACTTGCGAGTTTTACTCTGACTTCCTGTTTTGTTAGCCATGACCGATTTTTCGTGAAGTCGATGGTTTGGAATCCATGTTTCACCCATTTAGAGCAGAATAGCGGTGGTAGTGTGTCAATTTCTATGAATTTATTTCTAGTTGTCGGTATGCCGAAGATAAACGGCTCCGTGGCGTAGTTGGTATGCGTGTGACTAATACGCCCAAAGTCCCGGATTCGAATCCCGACACGGTCCGCTTGAAAAACGTTAGGCGAGCATTTTTCACAAAAATACGCCCTCGTTTGAATGACAGATAAAATGGAAGTCCCATGTGTGAGTGTTGTCACGCACGTTAGAGATACCTACCTTGCTTGGAACAGCAAGGGTTCGGCAAAATTCAAAATTTTTCAGGTAAAAAAACTTGCTTCCTGACCAATGTAGTACTTTCGGGTGGAGCATTGGAAAATCACATGTAGGGTATGCCGAGGATATCATCGCGGCTCCTTGGGAAATTAAGTGCCTTAATTTCTAAACTGTGCCATTTATTAATTATTGAATTTATATATTGGTATGGCGTTTTGATCGTATTTTCCAGACATAGTAAAAATTGCCACATAACTTTACATGGATTGGCTAGAGTAATCTAATATTTCATCATGTTGGCTCATTTTGATTTGGAATCGCTATTAATTAGTTTTATCTCTGTCAGGAGACGAAAAATTTTCTATTTTGATATGAGGTGGATAAACTCTACTCCGCCCTGTTCCATTGGAAGATGCAGGTCTCTTGGCTGTGTCCAGTGTTTCGCTTTCCACATATTGTTGATTAACTTGTTTTTGCAGTATGTTGAGTTGAATGATAGTGAATGACATGTGGTGCCATATTTTTGGAGCAATAAACTGATTTATTATAATTTTTCAACCTATAATCGAAGTGTTTGCGATTCGCCGTTTCCATCTTTCAAGAGAGCGGTCTATGGTTTGCTGTAGTACTACTGCTGTGGTTTCGGCGTCGGCGGCCATGTTGCCAGTAAATTCAACACCAAGCACCGGCCCAACACCCGAATTTTATATATATATATATATATATATATATTGTGTGTGTGTGTGTGTGTGTGTGTGTGTGTGTGTGTGTGTGTGTGTGTGTGTGTGTGTGTGTGTGTGTGTGTGTGTGTGTCTATATATATATATATATCCATTTCGAATGGACCTGCTCCTTGCCGAAGTTCTAAATTACTAGAACAGGTGAAATGGCTTGCGTGTTCTAATAAGCTATAGAGCCAAACTACAGGTCCAACCAAAGTAGTAGGGTCGTTAGTGAGGAACCAGACTAAGACAGGTCCCCGAAAGAGGGCAGCGGCTCTTTCGGTACTTAGATTGGCAGAGACCATAGGGGTCGGTATGGCAGTCTAAGACACACTACCGCGATGTGGAAGGCAACGGGAAACCACCACATTATCTCCCGAGTACACAGCGTACCTAAATTATAATAAAATGATGGCATTCTCTGGGGTAAAATATTCCGCAGTTAAAATAGTCCCCCAGTCGGATCTCCGGGAGGGGACTACTTCGGAGGATGCGATCAGAAAGTTAAAAATAAGAGTCGGGAACATTCTGCGAGTCGGAGCGTAAAAATGTTAGATGTATGAAGCAAGTAGGTAAGCTAGAGAACCTAAAAATCGAAATGAATAGGTTATCACTAGACATAGTAGGGATCAGCGAAGTTCGGTGGCCAGAGGCGGGGGATTTTTGGAGTGGAGACTTCAGGGTAATTCATACAGGAGCAGAGGAAAGAAATTTGGGCGTGGGGATAGTTATGCGGAAAAAGATAGGATACTGTGTAGAAAATTACTTACAAAAGAACGAAAGAGTACTTATGGTTAGATTAAAATCTAAACCGGTAAACACAGTAATAATACAAGTATACATGCCCACCTCTAGCTACAGTGACGAAGAGGTAGAAGCCATCTACAAAGATATCGAAGACATATTAAGATACGTAAAAGGACAGGAAAATTTAATAATTACGGGGGATTTTAATGCCGTGGTAGGTGAGGGTAGGGAAGGAGCAGTAGTAGGTTTATTTGGTTTAGGCACGAGAAACGACAGGGAAATAGGCTGGTAGAATTTTGTGACAAGAACAATTTAATCATCACTAACACATTATTTCAACATCATGCTAGAAGACGATATACGTGGAAGATGCCAGGAGATATAGGAAGATATCAAATAGATTACATTCTTGTTAGACAACGGTTTAGGAATCAAGTAAAAGACTGTAGAAGCTACCCAGAAGCAGATATAGATACTGACCACAACATCGTAATTATGAAGGCCGCACTTAAATTTAAGAATGTGAAAAAAAGAAACGGAAAAAGCCACTTGGACTTAGAGAAACTAAAAGATAAAGATATTCAAGAAAGATTCGAAAAAAAGTCAAATGAATTGCTCAAAGATATCGAGAAAATATCTGATACTAAGGAAGTAGAAACAGAATGGAATAACATTAAATCCAGCCTAGACATGGCGGCCAGAGATATTCTGGGGTATACACAAAAAGAAAATAAGAAACCATGGATAACAAAGGATATCCTGAATTTAATAGAAGAAAGACGAAAATACAAAAATAAATCAGACGAAACAGGAAAACAGAGATACATAGCCTTAAAATGGGAAATTATTCACAAATGCAGAAAAGCTAAAGAACAATGGATAGATGAAAAGTGCAAAGAGATACAAACGAAGATGGAAATAGGAAAGACAGACGAGGCATACAAATTAATTAGAATGAATTTTAGGGATATAAAACCGTATAGCAAAAATATATGGGACGCACAAGGAAACGTCATCATAGAAAACGTAGAGAAAGTAGGTAGATGGCAAGAATATATAGGGAATTTATATGTAGGAAAGGAACTAACTGTATTAGAACAGGAATCAGACATTGAAAGTGATGATTTGGGATATCCTATACTTAGAGATGAGTTTGAATTAGCATTAAAAAGTCTGAAAAATGGTAAGGCGCCGGGTACAAATAAGGGGCAAGCAGAAACTCTAAAAGCCGCTGGACAAGCAGTAACAGAACGTCTCTTACAACTTGTAAGCTATATGTATGAGACAGACGAGATACCCAAAGATTTCAAACGTAGCAACATAGTAACTATACCAAAAGAGAAAGGCGCCGATAGATGTGAAAATTTTCGAACAATAAGTTTGACAGCACACGTGTCAAAAATATTAACTAGAATTGTGCAAGGACAAATGAAAAAACGGGCGGAAGAAATACTAGAAGAAGACCAATTTGGGTTTAGGCGAAACAGGGGAACACGGGAGGTTATTTTAGTTTTGAGTGTGATAATATAGAAAACAATAGAAAAAGGGGAAAGCGTGTATATAGGGTTTGTAGATATGGAAAAAGCATTCGACAATGTAAATTGGAAAAAAATGTTTGAAATTCTCAAAAAGATTGGAATGTGTTATAGGGATAGACGAATAGTACATAGCTTATACAAAGAGCAAACAGCAGTAATAGAATTAGAGCAGGATCGTAGAGAAGTAAACATTAGGAAAGGGGTGAAACAGGAATGTGCTTTATCCCCATTGATTTTTAACTTGTACATAGAAGAGGCAATGAATACTGTCAAATGCAGGAAGACATTTGGAATTACTATGCAGGGACAAAAAATTGATATGCTTAGATTTGCAGATGATATAGCGGTATTAGCGTCTAGCATGGAAGAGTTAGAAGCTGCTCTTAATGAAATGGAAACGGTTCTAACAGAGAGATACGGTATGAAAATTAACAAAACTAAAACTAAAGTTCTACTATGCAAAGGTGTGGAAAATAAATCAAAAACAAGAATACAAATATACAACACGAACTTACAAGAGGTTAATGATTTCTGCTACCTAGGAAGCCAAATAACGCAAGATGGGAAAAGCACAAAAGATATAAAACAAAGATTAGCACAAGGTCGTGCGACATTTAACAAGAAAAAGCAACTACTGTGCTTAAAGACCACAAACATAGAAACAAGGAAAAGATTGCTTAAAACATATGTGTGGAGCACAGCACTGTACGGCTGTGAAGCCTGGACAGTAGGAGAAGCGAACAAGAAAAAACTAGAAGCCTTTGAAATGTGGTGCTACAGACGTATGATGAAGATATCATGGACAGACAAAGTTAAGAACGAAGATGTACTAAAAATGGTAGGGGAAGAAAGAAATATGTGGAAAACGGTAAAAAATAGGAGAGATAGGATGATAGGCCACATATTACGGCATGAGGGAATAGTGCGGAATATATTAGAAGCAGAGATAGGAAAAAAGAGAAGAAGAGGCAGACCTAGGCTAGACTACTGCACACAGATAGTAAAAGATGTAGGCTGCAGGAATTTCAGGGAGATGTGTAGGCTAGCCCAGAATAGAAATCAATGGAGGTACGCATCCAACCAATCCCAAGATGGATAAACTAATGACGAGAAAATAACTGTGCTTAAACACGATGATTACTATAAGTAACTTCAAGAATTGGTTGGACAACATTCTCAAATAATGTTAAGTGTTTGAAAGGATTTACTGGAAAACCATTATTTCCGCAAATATCTAAGTGTTGGGGGATCTTGGTAGCCACAGGTTGCTTAACCCCCTTCACTGAATTTCGGTGAAATAGGGCATAAAATTAGAAAACAATAGAAGGGGAACGAGCTGTATACACAGTCTTTTGAAATGCTGTGCTTCAGATGTATGAGGACGATAGCATGGACAGACAAAGATAATAACAAATAGGTTATAGAAATAGTAGGGAAAGAAGGATATCTGGGGAAAAAGATAAGAGTAATAGAAGGGCAGAATGTGTTCTAAGGGATTTTTGGGTAATAGTATGGGATATATTACAAGCAGAGATAAGAAAAAAGAGGTAGATGTTGACCTAGATCAGATAGTGATAGATGCAGACTGTGCAAATTTCAGGGAAATCTGTAGGTTAGTTCAGAATAGGAAACAATGATGGTACGCGTCTAACCAGTTCCAGGACTGAAGACCTAATGATGATGATATATATATATATATATATATATATATATATATATATATATATATACGCTAGTCGTTCGAGATGGCATTCATTTGATGTGAAGATTGACACGTCATGTGCGTATGCACTTACTACAAATTTGCACTGTTTTTTGTAAAGAAAGGAGAAACCGATGAGTGATTGACGACGTAGTGATAAAAAGGGTTCTATGGATAGAGTGAAGAGTGTCCCTGATAAGGGGCATCCTTGTCTAATTCCACGATTATGGTCAATTTCACTTGTAAATAAGTTCGCTGCCTTGAATTGTGTTTTTGCATCGCTGTACAGTGTTTCTATACTACTAATAAATCTTCTTCCAAATCCAAACGTTTTTAAAACTTGAATTAAATAATCGTCGTGAATCATGTCGAACGCACTTTTTTTTATCTATTTTAGCTATTGCCAATGCCAGGTGATTTTGTGTTGCATGTTCAAGAAGATCTCTGTGTAGATGTAATGCATCGAATATTGTGCGATTTGGTACGGAAAAAGTGTAGTTAGGATGTATTAGTGTTCCGATAACATTCATTATTATAGTAACGAACGTCGTTGCTAGTATTGTGTAATCTGTATTTACAGAGAGATTGGTCTCCAGTTTGTGATTAGCAGTAGGTCTGATCCTTTCTTTGGGATAAGTTTTGCAATTGCTTTTGTAGTGGATTTTGAAAGTTTTTTGTTTGCCAGTGAATGTATTATATAATACAGCTTTCCTAGCCGAGACCAGAACTTGAGGTAAAATTCTACGGTTAGACCGTCTGACTTTGGCGATTTGGGTTTCTTTAAGCGTTTAGTAGCTTCGGTAAACTCTTCGAGTGTAAGTGGCATTTCTAACTCTTTTATACAGTTTTCGTTTAATTTTGGGAGATCAGAGAACAGTTTCAAGTTTCCGTTTATATGAACACGGTTTTTGCTGTGTACTGCCTGAAAATGTTGTGTGAGAAATTTGCAAATGTTCAGAGGATTTGATTGTTTTTGTCCATTTATGATTAATTCTTTCAGGTTAGGATGTTCGTAGTATATTGTTCGTTTGAGGGAGGGATGGTCGCTATTTTGCATTTCTTGATATTTTGTCGTAATATTTAAGTTGAACGCATGGTATATATAGCAATTCCGCAACTCCTTCCTCGCTTGGTTTATTTCTTGTACGTTTGTTGCTTGAAGACATTTTTGCAGTTGTATATTGAGTAATTTATATTCGGCGACCCGCCGTTACTGTTTCTGCCTACTATATTGTATCGTGATGTCCTTGGATTCTGTTTTTAACTTTTCCATCGGAAGTCAGGATCGGCGTTTCTTTGCCATTGTTTTGCAGAGTGTTCCAGAAAATTAGTTATACATTCCTCAAAGCAATCGCCGTCTAAGAGTTTATTGTTAAACTTGCAATGCTAGCTTCGGTTACTTGTTCTTGTATTGTGAATATTTAACTTTAATACCAGCGAAAAATGGTCTGAGAAAGAACCGTACAGAGTAGCAGCGCATATTGCGTTAAGCAAAGACTCTGTGCTATAACAACGGTCAATTCGAGATGCTGAAAGAGGCGCTACGAATGTCAAGTCTCTTTGGTCGCGGTTATATAAATTCCTGCGATCGAATACATCGTGTTTTTTAACTACTTTTTCGAGTTCTTTTGATAGTACGGGCTGACTTTTTCTTGACCCTACACGGTCAAAGGCGGGATTTAATGTACAATTGAAATCTCCTCCAACTATAATCTTTCGTTTGCTATTAGTTTTTTTAATTTGGTCAGATAATCTTCAAGTTTTGGCAAATCTTGACGAGCCGTCTGGACGTTATGAGGCCGGTATATATTTATTATGTCGACTAGGGTTTCTTTTATTGAAACTAAAGCATACTGTAGATAGGATTTATGCAAGACTTCGTGTTGCAGAATTTTTATATTATCAATTTTTTTTATTAACAATGCTGTTTTTATATAATTTTCAGTTGCTGGGTTTATCAAAAGGTTCTATCTGTTTTTGGTTTTCAAGGCAGGGATGTATTGAACATTAGTTTCTTGTAGAAGTGCAAATTTAGGGTTTGTAACGTCTACAAACTCTGCAAGCTCGAAACATTTATGTTTGCTCTTAATACTTTTTGTGTTAAGTGTAAGTATTTTTATTGTGTATTGGTCCATATTAATTCCTGATATTTTGCTTGCAGTATTTTGGTGTTTATTGTATATACTATTTATTTAGTGAGACCTGTCTAGTGATATCTGTGAGCCAGACAAGGAGATACGTTGGTTTCACCTTCTTCATGTAAAGCGTTTTTAATTAATACAATCAATCTTTTGCACGTTTTTTAAGGACCCTAGATTTAAAGCTAACAGACGATTCCTTCAGTATTTGTATTAATTCGCTTATATCACTAGTATATATTTTGGCGGTTGATAAAAGTTTATCATTGCCTTTTAGCTTTTTTAAAAATCTGTAAAATGAATAAAATCGGGAGAAGAATTGGTGGCTCACCACAATAGTTCTATATCGTCATAATTGTCTTCAACCTTTGGTGGGATCCATCTTCGGTTTTTTATTCGTATGTCTTCTCGTACTTTCTTTGGTGTGATATGTGTCTCGGAGTCGACAACATCACTTTAGTTTGTTTCGGTTTCTCTTCCAAAAGTGACGAATTGAATGTCGTTCTGAGTCTGAGGTAATGCATTTGTTGTTTCGGTTGATGACACTGAGTTGGAATCGCAGTCTTCGGTACCGGTTACATAAGTCAGTGGTCTATTGTTAGTTTGGATTTCTTCCGTTTCTTGGTTACTTACTTCTGTTCTTGCAGGAGGGCTAGGATATTTAAATAAAATATGACCCATTTCGCTGCAAATAAAGTATTTAACTTTTTCGTCAGTTATGAAAATCCTATATTCTTTCCCGTCATATATATATATATATATATATAAATATATATATATATATATATGTATATATATATATATATGTATATATATATATATAACAGTAAGGGTTTCTGGAAGTAAAAACTTACCTTCTGAAGCTCATGACATACTTTGTATTCGACGAGTCCTATTCCGGCGTGTGTATGTGTTATTATTATTATTATTATTTATTAAAACTTGGAGTATTACACAAAGTCAATCCTAATATATAAATATTGTGATATACATATACTAAACAAAATATGATAAAATCACACTTAGTAATACTAATTATTTAAAGCCGTTTGTCAGTTAATTTTTAAAATGTCCCTAAGGATACTTTACTACTTCAGCTTTGTAATGCTTGAGAGAAGTATAGTGTATTATTTTCACTTCGACACAGTGCTCCATTGATGGTCCATATCTGTTCGAAATTATGCATAGAATTTTTGTTTAGACTCTGTATAAATTCTTTGGTTAATCTTGAAATCAGCCGTCTTTTAAATATATTTAAATGTCCGCAATAAGTCGTTTTGTATCAAATGCCGTCCAGAAATGACCAATATATCGAGCTTTTAGCTAAGATAAATAAAAAATTAGCAAGCATTTTTGCTTTTGTTTTACCTGAAATTCCACGACATTTGTTGACAACAAGTAAAATGGCACTATTTGTTAGTGGCTTTAATAAAATTTTTACGTATCACCACAACTGTACTGCTTTTGGGCACTATTATTACATATCATGCACCACCAATGGAGGCACAGAATGGGCACGTCGACGAATCCATCTTACCTGTTTTATTGAAGAAAATTGTGTCTGCCATACGATTTTTTGCGAACCTCAAGGGATAATAGAGTCTTGACAAAGAATATCTTCCCATTAACTTCATCGCCAGACCAATTACATTTAAAAGGGATCGCATTATTGTATATTTTACATATGAAATATATATATATATATATATATATATATATATATATATATTTATAGGGGTGGGCGATACGGGATTTTGCGTATCGAATATCGATACATATTTTATATCGATATGTATCGATATATCGAATATCGATATATATCGATACGTATCGATACTTATCGATGCGTATCGATACGTATCGATGCGTATCGATATGTATCGATGCGTATCGATACATATTGATACGTATCGATTCGCATCGATGCGTATCGACACGTATCGATGCGTATCGGTGCGTATCTATACGTATAGATATATATATATATATATATATATAGCGATTCGTATCGTAACGTTTAGATGTGTAGATTAAGTATACATATCGAGACGTAGCAATACCTATCGGTACAAATCGATACGCATCTATAAATTTTTCTACTCTTTCTTTTGGAATAAAATCACAAATCGTTTTAAAATAATGTATTTACTGACAATTATATATATATATATATATATATATATATATAGGGGTGGGCAATACGGGATTTTGCGTATCGAATATCGATACATATTCTATATCGATACATATCGAGTATCGATATTTATTTTTTGTTGTATCGGGGGGGTCGATACGGGGGTCGTATCGATATATCGATACGCCGACCCAGCCCTATATATATATATATATATATATATATATATATATTCTGCCTCTGTGTCTCTAAATAACCTCAACTTTAAATTTTAAATTACCTCTTTTTATATGCCTTGATTAGCTCAGTTTAATCCACACAGAGTGCACGACGATACGATTACAAAGAAAGTTTAATCCCCCTTTTACTCTAGCTCCTTTCTATTTGAATGATATAAACGAAACAAACCAAAAGTATGAGTTTCTATAGAATTCATACGGTCCTGGGAAGGCTTCTAAGATGCAGTTAAAATCTTTCGCCAAAATTACTTTTTATCATTCCATTTACAAGCAAGCATCTACGCAGCTTCCCAGGCACGATAATTTTGCTTCCAATTTGTTTAAAACTTCTATTGCGTTCATTTGATTGTGTGGCAAGTAGACTACAAAAATGTGCCAAGTTGAGTTATCTTGCAAAATGCATACGAATTATGCAGAATGTTGTGGTATATAACATTTTCATAAATTACATCTTTCACTAGTATAGCAGTTCCTAAGTAATCAACAGAAGCTGGATTAATAAAACCTTATATTTACAATTTGGGCAGTTGTTATCAGGCAATGGCCCGATATTAGTCTCTTGTACGAGTGTATTCTCCGGATTCGATTTTTTAAGAAATTCATGTACTTCTTGCAGTTTGTATTCGCTTCGAATGCTTTTTAAATTAAGTGTGAGGATTTTGTTAGGATGCATGGCTATGATAACGTATTGTGTATTTAGTTTTATATAGAAAATAAAATTAGCAAAGTGTTTATTTGTTTGGAATTCAGGCTGATTAATAAAAACTTTAATTACTGGATAAACTATCCTACGAACCACTTTTCCGCAGAACTTTTTGTAACCGAATTTCTTGTGTTGATTGCAACGGCGTATGTTTTTTTCTGAAGTTATTACTTTCTGAATAGCAATAACCAACCGCTTACATAGTTCTTTTAATGCACGTGTTTTACAAACCGAAAAAGCGTCTTCTACAGGCAATAATAAACTTTCAGTGTCAGAAGTGTTTTTTTTTTTAATTTCGATGGGTTGCTGATTACTTTTTACTTCTATCAGAAAATCTGTGAAGGTGGTGAAATCTAAAACATTTTCTTTGTCCTTCCATAATAATTCTAAATCCGTGAAATCCTTGGAACTTGCTGGTGTGTCGTCTACCTTCATGCGCTTTTGTGGCCGTTTGGGTGTTTTATCGGTTTCTTCTCTTTCTTGTCTTACAATGCGAGTACCAATGACATTGCTTTGTAATGGAGCTTTAGTTGAAGAAGTTTCTGGCTTTGTGACGGTTTCAGTTTTGTCCGTATTGGTGGCTACCAAACTGTCCACATCAGCTATTGCGTTCAGACTAGTAGTAGCAGTAGAATAATAAGCCGCTTGGTACCAGAGAGATCTGTTAAATGATCTAATTCGATGTTTATCTAAGGAGCTTGATTTGTACACCGCGACGAAATGTGTCCCATTTCTATACATATGGAACACCTGTCTCTTTTATCAGAAGTAAATATTCGGAATTCCTCGTCGTCGAATGGCACTGTAAGAGTATCTGGAAGAGTTTGCTTATCTTCATCGACAATGCATACTTGCCTACGAAAACTCATTACATATTTAAATTCGTTTAAACTGATACCGGCTCCAATGAAGGAAATTGATGAAAGTAATTCAAGTTATGAATCTTCAACGCATTTTCAAATATATTGTAAGGGATGCATAGTGAAACATTGGACAATACAATTTTTTTGACGGGCAAAGCAGTTTTCGTGCTGGTATAAATATATCGCTTACGTTAATTCCCCCATAGGTTGCTGCAAATGAAGTTGCAATGTCTTTAGTAGCCATGTAGATGCATATCCTATTGTTAGAAATCCTTGAAGCAAACAACACATGTTTCGGTGTAATAAGCTTGTCGACGGCAACCATATAATCCCCGACTAGTATGCCTTCTATGGAGGAAAATACTACCGCTCGATCCTTTTTAGGGAACAACGTAGTTTTAATAACTTCAGAAAAGAGACAGGGTTTTTGCGTTACTGGTTTAATTATTGTAGAATTGGTGTTTGTATTATTGATAGTTGGTGCTTGAGTATCAACGATGATTTGTTCGTTAACAGGTTTATTTATTTTGGATCCCGGGTATTTCGTGTTAGTTCATATTAGATAGTAAATAGTTCTATGTGTATGTCAATATTAGCGACTTTCATAATATTGGAAATAATTGGAAAAATAGGACGCAGCGTTTATCAGTGGCCATATGGCTTATCTTGCCATATTACTATAAGAACGTTTAATACTTATACGTGTACTTAGATGGATTTATATACAAATTGCGTGCGTGCGCGCACGCGCGTGTGTGTGTGTTCAACTCTCAATTACTCGTTGTTTAGAAAAACTTATCGTTTCCAGCACTCCAACTTGGTGAACTTTCTGTAAGTGCTTGAGGTTGCAACTGTACAAGAACTGACGTTTATTGACCATCGCATGCGCCGTAGAATCCTCTAATTGAGTTCATAAATAAACGTACATCGATCCCAATCTTATAGTAGATATCATCTTCAGCAACAAAGCGCAATTCCGGCTTAACGACTTTGTATACAAACAAGATTGTCGAATTTGGGACGACACCAATCGACGAAAAACTAGGAGAGTGCCTTTTCATCTCGAAAAATATACTGATTTTATGGCTTTTGGATAAACGGCATCATCAGGCCTTATTTTTTCAAGGTATTCAAAGAAATCCAGTCATAGTCAGCGAGGAACGCTACCGAACACTGAAAACCGACTTTGTTTGGGCGAAAATTTAACGTATTGATACTGCAGACATGTGGTGATTGCTACACGGCCGATTCAACAATAGTGATATTACAAGAAAAGTTATTCCAAGATTTGCTGATGTCCATTGGCCCTCAAGATCATGCGATATAATGTCTTTGGTCTTTTTTCTTTAGAGTACGTGAATTCTCTGGTCAACGCTAATAGGCCACAGACGATTGCACACTTGAAGAAGTATAGTGTCGTTGAGTCATCAGTGATATGACCAAAGTAATCAAAAATTGAAGCTCTCATGTATCGAACCTCAAAGAAGCCGTGGCGGATATTTAGGTAAAATAATTTTTAAAACATAATGGCATCGATAGTCTTCAATCTGCTGTAACTATTTTATAAGATATTGTATGTAGTTCACCAATATTTATAAAAGTGAGACAAAACACCATCCAATTTATTTTTACTACTTTGGGTAAAACAGCAAAGATAAAATACTAACAGTGAAGTCGCTGTACAGGATGTTAATTGGGGATGAGGTGAGATAAGAATTTTATCTCAAAAGTTTAATCATAGATGTTGTTTTATCCGTACTAACTGTAAGTACTTCTGGAGACTTCCAGACCAACTCAGAACCATACTCCAGCGGGATGAGACTAACAGGGGGGTTCCTATAGATACGGTAATATCAGGCGCCACTAAACTCAAATATTTAACATAAGCAAGACAGCGTCACTAAAGAGAGTGTAGGAACTTTAGTAACGACTATACGTACTAGAGCATAAAGGCTAAGATTCTTATAATTACACAATATTATCTCTGAAAGAAAAATTAACTATATATCGAATATCTATCAAATCCTCGTTTGCATCCGAGCAAGTGAATTCACTTTATTTTGTAGAGATCATCAGCCTACTTGGTGAAGAGAATATCCTCAGGTGTTCAAAACAATTTTATTAAATTCTTAGTTGGGAAGGATCACTTCAGGCTAGGTGGTGAGGAGAATATCCTCAGAAGGGTTTCCTGAACAATTTTTAATGCGTTTTATTTTTTAAGTTTACTACTGATGATGATCACTTAGAGGTCGAAATACGTATTTAGTTTTTAACAATATTTTGTGTGGTTAAGGGTTATTAATTATTTCAATTCGTATCGTGCCACAGTGTTCTAATTTATTATTATTAATATCAATGTTAATTGCATTTAGAATTTTGCCGACACACTACCGATGTAGGTAAGCAAACTTACTTTACATTGTTCATATCTTTACCTGTTACATATTGTTTCTATATTGTTGGTAAGCACCTTTAATTGATAAATTTTCTATAAATTATATTAATTTTTTAAAAATATACTGAATATATGAAATATACAGCTAAAGTTGTTTCACAAACGCCTCTTTCAAGAATGAATTATGACTATTAGGTAAGCCTGAAAATTTCTTTGAGCAATTGATTAGCTGCATACGGAAAAGCAATATTAGAAGAAATCTATAAAAGAAAGTCGAGGGTTATCAAAGGTGCTTAGATTAAAACATTTTTAATACGCTAGCACTTCCAGTTACACAGAAAGTCGCCATTACCATCGTTATATTAAACGAAACGCCGTGTGGAATAATACCTTTTTAATTACAGCAAATTTATGATTTGATAATATTTCTTAAATGAAAACAAAATTGTAAGGAAACCCTAACTGTAAAATGAATAATTTGATTTCAAAAATAAGAAAGGCGCATATAGAACAATAAAATATAAAAAGCTGTTTAAAACAAAGTAAATTTGATTTTATTATTTCTTTTTAATTCATTTAGATTTTGATTATATACAACCGTGTTGAACAAAAACAGAAAGTTCAGTACGCACGGAAAGAAGTGACCTAACATATAAAGATATTATAAAATAAGGAAACTGGCACAAGTACACATGAAAATAAATTAAAATACGAGTTTATATTTTTAATGGCATTCATACAGAAGAATAAAAATCACAAAACATTAAAATTTTAACTATTCATTACATAATCAAAGTAAATTATGTAAGCTCTGGTAGAATATAGAAAAACATTAAATAAATTGCTTTAATAAAATAGGTTTGACGATCATATTTTACTTGTTCAATTTAAATTAATGAATCTTATATTATCTTGATGCAAATTTTATTAGCTTTTTTACCTCCATACTTTAATCAATTAATGTTTATAAGAACAGCTAAAAACACTTGATTTGACTAGATTTCTAGTATAAACGACAATGTCTCGAAAATTGTCATTTGTGTTAGCTAAGTTATATTCGTGAACAGAACGTAGGTAACACCTATGGTTTTAATTACCTTGTAGCTTTCTGATTTTTGTAAGAATTGAATAAATTAAAAAGTAGTATAATACCTAGAATTGAATCTAATTATGTAGTATGCAATTTGAAAAAACATTTATAAAGAAAGAAAAGGTTGCAGTGTTTAATTTCTATATACAGAAAATCGCCAAATAACAAATATTTAAAACGATATCTTTATTAAGATCTGTTAGTTTTAAATATTTCATAAAATGCAGAAAACAATTAATTTCCGATAACTTGTTGAGGAGGGCTTACAATGTTGTAATTTTGTTATAATTTAAACAAACTCGTATCACTTATAGTTTACCAAACCCCGGCGATCTTAAGACGAACTCTCTATATTTATATATAAATATATATATATATATATATATATATATATATATATTGCTGTGATAAGGGGTTGTTTAAAGGTGCACGTTATAGTAAAGGTCGTTCAGGAATGAGTAATTAGAATAGGCAGCAGAAAACTGCACTTATTTAAGGAAATAATTAAGAAATAGACATAGTTTGTAGATAGTAAGTAGTCAACACCCTGTATATAAAGTAGAAATAGTTTTTGGGCGACGCAGGTAAACATAGGAAGACGCATAGTTGGCGTAGGAATGAGAAATACATGTATTAAGTAGATAGTAAATATTAAATACCCTGTAGATAAAGTTTAGTTAATTTAGGTAAAACAAATAAGGATATTTTTCAGTGGAAGCACGCGTATATTTAGAAATAAATGATAAAGTGTAATTAGACACGCATTTAGAAGAAGAGTTCCAGACGATTAAATTAATACGGATATAGAAATAGAGTTTCAGGTAGTTAATATAAATGCGTACAAAGATCTAACCATTTTGATAAGAGAAATGATTAAAAATTGCGTGAATCGCATGTAAACATGAAAATTTAAAGTCGAGTTGCATCAGTTGTTTATGGGAAAGCAAGTAATCTATCAAAATACAGCATGTTGATAACGAAAGACAGCTGCGGGCAGGTTGTGATTATGGGGAATCGTGAAGCATTACATCAGAAACTGCTCTAAATGAAATTATTTGATTGGTCAGAAACAAGCGACGAGTTCTAGACCATACCCACGGATGGAGTGGGAATTCGAGAATATATTAGCAAGCACCTTGATAAGAAAGTCAGTTTTGAACTCAACGAAGGCCGAAGTGCGTTGCCATTAAAACAAAGTAATACGTAATAATTATAAAAGTGAAATAAAATGAGTGCGAATATGAAGATTATAATTGCCGTTTAAACGTAAGTACGCTTTTAATGAATTTATTGTAAACTAAGACATAAAAATAATAGGGTTTCGAGGTCTGAGGGAAATAGACTATGATTCTGATGTTAAGGGAAAAATATAGTAATACAATTTAGATGTCCAGGGGAAAAGAAGAATAATACAATTTTGAAGTACAGGGATGAAACAAACTACAATTTTAAGTCTGGGACAAGAATGATAAAAGTCTAAGTTTGAAGAACTGAAATAAATTGGGGTGTATAATTTAATAATGATGGTCCATAGCGTAATGGCAATAATTTGAATGGAATCCAGAATTGGGGAAGATTATTTTTATTGGAAGCGTCGATGTGAAAAAAGATAAAACCAGGTCAGATTTTTTTAGTTATAAGACATTTGTTTTTCTATATAAATTTTTATTTTATTTTTAATATTGAATTTGCTAAATATGATATGCTTGTGAAAAGTCAACAAAAGAGGTTGCATACGTATAGAATGAGTAATATGATAACAGGTTTAGAATATTCTACACTTTGTTGGTAAAGATAATAAGTTTTGGTGACTTTGGGTTTTGAGTAAATAGTAGATGGTTGTTAATAAATGAAATTTATAAGGTTAACTAATTAAAAAAAAAATGTATTACAAATAATTTCAAAAGCTGTACATAACATATTGGTTTCATTATATAAAATCGAAATTTACTGAATTTTATAATTCCAAATAAATGCTAGCCGAGGTCATAAGATTTAAATAGTACAAAGGCGGAGCCACAAGTTGAATAGGAAATTGATAACCCGCAAGGCGGTAACGTATCGAATTTTGCCATTGGTAGATAAAGTTGTTTAAAGATAAAGTCCAGTTGATAGCAATATTGAGAAGACAGCCGGAGGAGGAGATAATTACAATTTATAGTGAATATTAAAATGGTGGTCCAATAATTTAGAGTACGTAGAAAATTAATAAGGCGCATAACGAAGGGGATTAAGAATTTCAGTTCATAGTAACAAAAATAACAGCACAAAGTAGGGGCAAGAAAATTCCGCGAATAGTATAGCAATATATATATATATATATATATATATATGTATATATATATATATATATATATATATATATATGTATATATATATATATATATATATATATATATATTGCTGTGAAACCTACAAAATCCGTGAACTACGCTTTTCGAATCGAGCCCCTACGAATTGGATGTCAAGAATGCTGTGAATCCTACAAAAAGCTATTCATTACCTTAACTGTGTTGGTCCATTGACTTTCTTCTGTTAATCGCCTCGGCTGCTCCTCTAGATAGCTTTCATCCTCATACATAAAAAAACAAACACATTCTTACCACAAACATCAACGTCAACTCTATTTACATCAATATTCACAATACATTAAAATTTCAAAATTAATATTCAGCATAAATTTTAATATCGGAAAATTTCAAAATTAAATTTATTATCATTTTAATGTGCATCTAGAATTAAAGTCCTTGTAGGATGCCTACTAATTACTATAACAATATATGCAGAGTACAAAGGGAGCATCTACCACCCCTTTACGTTAATTGACCAGGTTCGTCTAATTGAGCTCAAAGACATACCCATATTTTTATCATAATCCAGAACATCAATACTAAATACCCTTTTCTACTTAAACAAGCAAATTTCATCTTAAAATTAAAATTTTATGGTTAGTACAATTTCACTAATGTCCATTTAAAGTAAATCAATTATAAAGTTATTCAACACACACCAAAATGTCAAACAAAATAGTATAATTTACCTGAAGGTTCCTGCCCTCGTAGCTTCAATGTACATCGTCCCTTTAGTTAATCACACCATTCCAACAGGATTATATTTACGGCTTCTAATTCTCAACGCTTTTAAAATTTTCTCCATCACCATTTATTTAAAGTTGTTTCAGGGCTTTTCCGGAACTCCTCTGTGTATATCTGACCCCTGTTTCGTGGATCCAGACACGTTTTTGAACCATTTAACTATTAACACCCCCGAAAAATAGCAAAGAAATTCATACTTCTTTCACCAATATACGCCAAAACTGCCTACTTTTGTGTATACATTTGTCGTTGTAAATTTTGCTAATTGGTACAGTGATACTAAATTTTATTACCTTGTATCTAAGTGCACTGAAGTACATTCATGTTAGCACGTAAATAACAAACTATTTTGAATCACTAAAATATACGAGCAAACTTTAAATTATTTTATCAAACTAAAATGCACTGTTTAACATCTTGAATCAAGTCGCGGATGTAAGAGAGCTTTTAACGCATCGAATAGTCAAAAGTCTAAGAGGCCGAAATTCATATTACCACCGGTATATATAGCGAATAGCCGGCACGTCGCTTTTGTCCTCAAAACAGACAATTCTTAAGAATTTCTCATGCTATGTTCCCAGTCCGTAGCCTGTGCGTCGGTTTTTACGAATTTTGTACTCGCCCCATTTAAATCCAGAAATTCTCACACGGCACGCAAACATCTCCGAGAAAAACTAATTAATTTTGTACAGAAATCGTTGTTTCTACCTCTGATATTTGCATCCTATTTTCAACCAATTGTGACCCTCGTGACGTTGCTTAAATCACGTCTTTTACTATATGTGTCTTTGCTTGACGCATTTTCTCTTTCCTTTTCTAACCTGTTCGTATTGGTGCAAATTGATATTCTTTATTATCGATTATATTTTAGTCCATGTGGACTATCTGGGTTAAATAACCCCGTATCGCACCTTCTCGTGAATATTAAGCCCCGGTTTCTCCAAGATTCTTTGTAAACATTAATTATCTGCAAAATTTTCGCCGAATGAGCTTTTTAAATAAACCCTGTTTTGTATTTCGTGCTAAAGCATCTGACCGTTTCCAATATCCTTAGAATCGACATGTTTATCTAAACAAATTAAACTGAAATTGCCTTTTAAAATACGCAGGTGTGTTCAAACATCCTACTTCTAACTAACACTTCTAGGATTTGCATTTTAGTGGGTTTTTACAAGTTTCTATAGATATTATCTGTACGTTTTGTTCAATACCGGTTACTTGAAATAGAGTTAATTAAGATAAATTTTGCATGTAATTTCTCTTTGTTTCTTTATTAGAAAAAAATAAATTACACGCAGAGCTTTTTTAATACTGTTTCTTTTGATATAAAGCGTCTTGTACATGATTTAAATTTCTTATTTTTACTGAGACGACCGAATTTATTTATGCTTCATGGTTTTAATAAAGCGTATTATTTAATAAAATTCCTTATACACGGTGATTAAAATTATTTGATGTGATTATTTAATTTTCTACCCTGGTCTAAATATGAGTAATATATATATATATATATACATAGAAAGAGAGAGAGAGAGAAGAGGGAGAGAAAGAAAGAAAGAGAGAGAGAGAGAGAGAGAGAAAGAGAGAGAGAGTAGATAGTTTAAATGTGGGCTACCATTTTTATTTTAAAGTTTTTCCTTTTAAATATTGAAGAATGAGCACGGTTTGTGTTCTATTATATCAGATAGTAAACTTAGAATGGATTTTCCAGCTGAATTTTTCTGATATTTTATAAGAAAGTCCGTAATGATCGAATCATAACTGCCACTACTGGTGGGAACATAACCCTAGATGGACAGAGCAAACTAAAGATCAAAAAATCTGTTTAGCGTTTGGTACGGAATTATAAATAGATTCATGTTGGAATATCGTATCTAATTATTTAGGCGGAACTTTTAATGGTTGATGAATCAACACCAATTGAGTTTTTGGTTCCTACATCTGACTACAACCCATTAGATACCACTTTATAATACCGTCTACAGAGTGAAATTTATTGGCACGAACTGAAGATACGGTAGACGTATAATAAAATCTATGCCATTATTGCAGCAATTACTCGTCAAACATTACATTATAGAGTAAGTGAAAAAGTTTAGCATGAGTATTTGAAACGACGAAATTAATTTTTGAACATTCGTTGTTGGTTTGTTTTTTAAATATATAGTTTATATGTTTTTCATTATTTTTACTTAATACAAAAACGTTTGTTTCGCATTATATTTACATTCAAAACCCTGCAAGTGATTTTTTTCCGCATGAATATTAATTTATACTACTTTTATTTTAAAAGCCCTAAAATTTATAATCAAATCATAAAAGCTATTGATCAACAAGCTCGAAGTCCTTCCATTTGAAATTAGTTTGTATCAAGTAATTACTGTATAATATTTTGTCTTATAAAATCAAACAGCTGCTTAGCAAACTTCACGTTACAAAGTCACTACAAAGAAGTTATACCACCTGCAGTGAATACATTTCAATCACAGCTACACATATTTATGGCGTTCTTCTAAAAGGTAAGGCCGCTTAACCATCTGTCTACTAAATGGGCACTTGGAATGGGTTTGTTGTCTATACCAAGTTTATACTGTTATCTTGCAGCTGTGCAGGTGTTCAGTGTAATAAGATTGTTCCCCTGTGTAAAAATTTTTGTTAACACGTTATCTCCTTGTTGGCAAGCTGTTCAGCTGGTAGATTTTTGCAGTTGCTATCTGAGAATTTTTCACACTTGATCTTTCGGTGATGTCTGTGAAAGCAAAACACCTTGCTTATACGTGATTCTTTTCTTATAAATACAAACCGTGCTTTGAAAACGGGACATTTAGTGCAGCATCCTTGTAGCGAAACAGTGTTGTGAGTCGCGTGATTAGACTGCTTTCTGTGCTAGTATAAGTTAAGTTGGTGGTTCGCATTTCTTCATCCTAAGATGATACAAGCAAAAAGCCGATAGCTGAAAGTACAGTGCATTTTTCTGTTTTCTTTATTTGTGTTGCTGTTTTGGTAGATGGACATTTCCGTTTATGGGTTGATTCCGCACTAAATTGCAGACTATACGCTTACCAAATGTACGCTCAAACACGAACGATTATGCACCTTATTCTGAAAGCTAGCGTTAGAGCACTTTCTACAGTTTACTTTTCTATGTAAATTAATGTTAGCGTCGACAACTTCCTAGATACTATTTGATTAAGCTATTTTAAAACCTAATGTTACGTTATTTCTTAAATTTTACGAAGTGCACTCCTCGTACATATTTAGGACTGGCAACATTATACTGGTATATAGATATGTAATTGCTAATTAGATAATATTTTATTCTCGCTATCAAAAATATTTATGTTTATACTGTACTATAGTAAATTGACGCTTTGTGTACATCACGTTGTGACGGCCGATAACGTAAATGTGTTTTTGACTTTTGTAAATAATCTTTTGGGACTGGATATTGATAATATAGTTTTATTGAGGTTTCCAATGTGTTCTTTCTATATCACCCACCCCACTCTACGACGTTTTTGAGCTATCCCGAATTATAATTCGTTTGAATTTTGATTTTACCATTCTGTCCCTGTTTTGTTGCGGTATTTGGTATGAGCAATTCTTTTTACTGACTTTACTACTTTCCATGTTTGCACGGAATAACGTAACAATCTATACTCACATTTAGAAAATAAAATATGTTTAGGTACGATTATCCACAGCTACTAGAATTACATTTTCGCATAAAATATAACTTATTGCGAATTTAATGATCTGCTAAATAAGCTTTATCAGAAGTTCCTGCAAATACTACAGATATATGTGTGCCCCCTTACATAATAATCTAAATAAAGTAAAAATTTACTATTGGCGTGCGTCATAGAATCAGTCATGATGCAAACTCAAAGGTTGAAATTACCACCCTGGCTTATTTCGAAGGTGTTAATTTGGTTAATTTAGTGACAATGTGGAGGGTCTTAAAAAAGTACAGGTACATATCGTATAAAAATAGACCAACCCAAAGATTATTGCCTGGTGATTATGAACGAAGGATTATTTTTGCAATTTAGTTGTATGGTATTTATGAAGAAAACAATAGCACTTTTGAAAACATTATTTGGACCGATGAGGCTAATTTTTCTAATAGAGGTATGTTCAATCGCAAAAATTTGCACTATTGGTCACGAGGAAACTTATTCCTCACTATTCCCAGAAACCCCCAACATCAATTTAGTGCAAATGTTTTTGGTGTGGCTTGATGGGTAGCCAAATAATTGGACCTGAACTTTATGACGGTACTTTAACAGGTTGAATATATGTTAACCTGATCATTTCTGGAGCGCTGGATGAGTATTTGGACGGTATCAATTTGTGGATACATTAAAAACGAAGTTTACAACAAGAAAAAATGTGAAAAAGTCAATGAACTTCAAAATAACATCAGAAGAATAATTGCAGCTATCGACGGCATAACTATTCTAAAAGCGGCAAAGCGTGTCCTAGAATTCGCCCGAAAGTGCAGAGAGAAAGATGGTAATGTGTTTGCTCATTTATTGTGAACTGCTTATGTTAAATTTATTTAGTTGGTTACTTTCCTTTAAATTGATATGTGCTTTAAAGAAGAAAATTCTTCTATATCCATTTTTTAATAATGCATCTAAAAATAGATAATAAATTATCTCACATGGTTATTTTTAAGTTTAGGCCGGTAGTGTAAACAAATCTTTTAATTTAGAAAATTCTTTGTTCTCAATTTGTCAATATGTTTACAGGGTTCCCATTACAAAATAACAAATTTTTTTAAATTACTCATAAACCCCTAATTCAATTGTTTTTTCACTTTCATCATTTTAAGCATTATAATTTGAATAAAGGCCGCTATGCCTGCGGCCACGTTCCCAATGCTCCACCCGAAGGTACTGCATTGAACCCTTCCACTTTAAGCAGAGAAAAAAATACTCCTAGTCTGCTAATTTAACCAACGTTGTAGCTCCAATAATAACGAAGTTAGCAATAGTGCAAATTTACCCGGAACCACCCTGTATATATATATATATATATATATATTATATATATATATATATATATATATATACATATTGGATTCTTTACTCGAAACTTACATGTTGCTTGACGTAAAATGAACGACCTCGTTCTAATTCATTTCCGTATTATACACTAACATTCTACGTCATTTTTTCCATTTCATTCTGGATCATGTTTCCGAAAATTAGTCACAGACGATGTAATAATTATCTAGATTTCGCATTGTAATGAGCTATTAGAATAAAGTGATCGCAGTCGTAAAATCTTCCATTTTTTGTTAATGAACGAAAAGGAGTTCTGATATCTCTCTCTTAGAACTATTAAACTCGTTATCTCGATTTTTTCTATAGTAGTGCTTCCTCAAACTGGGGCGTTTATTCATTAGTACAAAATAATTAACTTATTTAATAGCTTTTAGAACATTTTTAGTAAAATGATGTGTTCTTTTATTAAATAAAATGGTCGAACTTTCTGGACTAATTTAAAGTCTTTGAAGAAAGCTTCTTTTTATTGAGAAAATGGTATTTTTAAGGAGAATGCATGACTTTTCAACATGGACCTTACAATATTCAACTTGGTTTGTTCAGCCCAACTTCCTTGTATTAAAGTTTTTAAAATTTAAAAATATCTTAGGGTTGCGTTTATTATTGCCATAAAACTTCGAATGTTGTTCCAACGGAACACTGGTTGGACTCCATCTCATAGGTTCCACAACATGAATAGTTTTAACTCTATCTTCTAAATTTGCAAACTTATTTTTAAAATTTCTTAAGTCTGTTTTGAAATTTCCAAATTCGTTTCTAAATGTTGTAAACCCAGCTTGACAACTTTCCTCGATATCATTTACTTTTGATCTAATTTTTTGATTATCCATTAGTTTCTTTCTCACGTGCGTCCTGATTCGCCCCTATTTGAACAATTTCCTTTTTAACGTCATCCATATCCTCTAAAATATGTACTACTTTTTCTCGAATTTTAATTTTTATTTTCCAGTGGCTTTATTAATTTTCTTTAAGTCCAAAGTTATCTTTTTACTCATCCCTTTATTTTTTTCCATTCTTGTCACTTTTTATTCTAACAAGATAAAAATTTAATTCACACCATCTCAATATGTACAATATGGATCTACGTGAAACATTTTTTATCACCCTACCCGGTATCAAAAGAAATCAACTTAATATCCGCCCAATTTTATGCTCCTCTACATTTCTTTATGTTAGTTTAAAGTGGATGGGCCTATCCTGGAATCTTAATTTACTTTCCCCTGGTCTATGGTGAGCTCAGTATAAACCTTTTTATATTTGTGTGCTCACATTTTAGCACTGAAAATTAAATAAAAGACCCGTTTATCTCTTACATCAGTAATATATTATACCAGCATTTACACCCTCAGATTTATAATAATAATTGTCCTTTACTTATGTCAATAAATTAATTTTCAGTTTATAAATATTTCCATCAAATAAAACAAAAATCACTAACAGTTTAAATAAATTATTGATTTTTATGTACAGAGTACTTACAAATAAATAACTTCTTAACCTATTTACACTCACTTAAACCTACCCAAACACAGTAATATATATATATATATATATATATATATAAAAGACAAGTTATTTTCAGTCCGCAATACGAAATTGTGTGGAACATATATATATATATATATATATATATATATATATATAAGACAAGTTATTTTCAGTCCGCAATATATATGTTCACACAATTTCTTATTGCGGACTGAAAACAACTTGTCTTATATTACTGTCCTTGGGTATATATATATATATATATATATATATATATATATATATATATATTACTGATAGATAGACCAGGGTAGAAAATTGAATAATCACATCAAATAATTTTAATCACCGTGTATAAGGAATTTTATTAAATAATACGCTTTATTAAAACCTTGAAGCATAAATAAATTCGGTCGTTTCAGTAAAAATAAGAAATTTAAACCATGTAAAGACGCTTTATATCAAAAGAAGCAGTATTAAAAAGCTTTACGGGTAATTTAATTATCCCTAGTAAAGAAACAAAGACCAATTACGTGCAAAATTTACATTAATTGATTTAAGTTCTGGGTAACAAGTAGTAGACAAAGTGTACAGATAGTAATTGAATATTTAATTAGGATTCACTAAAAATTAAAGGGTATTATTTTAATTGAATCGTTAGTAACAGATAATATCTATAGAAACTTGTAAAACCCAATAAAATGCAAATCCTAGAAGTGTTAGTTAGAAGTAGGATGTTTGAACACACCTGCGTATTTTAAAAGGCAATTTCAGTTTAATTTGTTTAGATAAACATGTCGATTCTAAGGATATTGGAAACGGTCAGATGCTTTAGCACGAAATACAAAACAGGGTTTATTTAAAAAGCTCTGAGAATTAATATTATTTTGAACACCTGCGTAGTTTAAATATCACGTACGGCGAAAATTGTGTAGATAATTAATGTTTACAAAGAATCTTGGAGAAACCGGGGCTTAATATTCACGAGAATGTGCGATACGGGGTTATTTAACCCAGATAGTCCACATGGACTAAAATATAATCGATAATAAAGAATATCAATTTGCACCAATACGAACAGGTTAGAAAAGGAAAGAGAAAATGCGTCAAGCAAAGACATATATTGTAAAAGGCGTGATTTAAGCAACGTCACGAGGGTCACAATTGGTTGAAAATAGGATGCAAATATCAGAGGTAGAAACAACAATTTCTGTACAAAATTAATTAGTTTTTCTCGGACATGTTTGCGTGCCGTGTGAATTTCTGAGATTTAAATGGGGCGAGTGAAAAATTCGTAAAAACCGATGCGCGAGCGACGGACTGGGAACAGAGAATGAGAAATTCTTTAGAATTACCCGTTTTGGGGAACAGACCGACAGACAGGCTTTTTGCTATATATACCGAGGTGAATATAAACAAGCTCTCTCTTAGACTTTTGACGATTCGATGCGTTAAAAGCTCTTACATCCGCGACTTGATTCAAGATGTTAAACAGTGCATTTTAGTTTGATAAAATAATTTAAAGTTTGCTCGTATATTTTAGTGATTCAAAATAGTTTGTTATTTACGTGCTAACATGAATGTACTTCAGTGCACTTAGATACAAGGTAATAAAATTTAGTATCACTGTACCAATTAGCAAAATTTACAACGACAAATGTATACACAAAAGTAGGCAGTTTTGGCGTATATTGGTGAAAGACGCATGAATTTCTTTGCTATTTTCGGGGTGTTAATAATTAAATGGTTCAAATACGTGTCTGGATCCACGAAACAAGGGTCAGATATACACAGATGAGTTCCGGAAAAGCCCAGAAACAACTTTAAATAAATGGTGATGGAGAAAATTTTAAAAGCGTTGAGAATTAGAAGCCGTAAATATAATCCTGTTGGAATGGTGTGATTAACTAAAGGGACGATGTACATTGAAGCTACGAGTGCAAGTAACCTTCAGGTAAATTATACTATTTTGTTTGAACTTTGAGATGTTGGTGTGTGTTGAATAACTTTCTAATTTGTTTATTTAAAATGGACATTAGTGAAATTGTACTAACCGTAAAATTTTAATTTTAAGATGAAATTTGCTTGTTTAAGTAGAAAGGGGTATTTTGTATTGATGTTCTGAATTATGATGAAACTTTGGGTATGTCTTTGAGCTCAATTAGACGAACCTGGTTAATTAACGTAAAGGGGTGGTAGATGCTCCCTTTATACTCAGACTCCGGTCTGCTTATATTGTTATATTAATTAGTAGGCATCCAACAAGGACTTTAATTCTGGATGCACGTTAAAGTGATAATAAAATTAATCTTGAAATTCTTTTTAAAACTGAATTTTATGCTGAAATTTAATTTGAAAATTTAATGTATTCTGAATATTGATGTAAATAGAGTTAACGTTGATGTTTGTGGTAGGAATGTGTTGTTTAATTTTATGAATGAGGAGGTTTATAAAATTAGGTGAGCAGCCGAGGCGAAAACAGGATCACAGCAGTTTATGACGCCCAATCGGTGGGACTAGAATTTTTTTTTGTTAAAAGGACCCAGTTCCCGCATTCAAAGGAGCATATCACAGCAGTTTATGGCGACCACAACGTGAGGGCTCGAGTTCCAAATAAAATTTTGTGATTTTATTCCAGGAAACTGGCGATCTGAGAGAGAGTTTCTGTGTGTGTTTAAATTTAAGAGTATTTTGAGTGTGTGTGAGTGAGTAGAACGTATGCAGAGAAAAGAGTGGTTAAGGAGTCAAGGGTGGAAATTGGAAGTGACGATAGTGCATTGTGCGAAAAAAATTCGAAAATGGAAGAAGCTGGAGGCAGTAGAGATCAGTCGAGGACGGAATCAGGGATCAAGGAAACGAGATGATAATGAGAATGCTAGAGAGGATGAACGATGAATCTAATAGAGCTAGGGAAGAATCGAACAGGAAGTTAGAAGAGATTAGAGAAATGAGTGAGGAATCGAATCGTAAGTTTGAGCAAATTAGTCAGAAAATAGATAAGACGAATCAAGAAGTTTCAGAATTTAAAATAGTCTTACCGTAAAGATGGGGAAGTTGAAAATAGGGTTGAAAAAATGAGCGTGATATTACAGGTCTTCGACAGGAAATGGGACATTTAAGGTCCGAAGTACGCAATTTTGTGAAGAAGAGATTAATGTAAAATGACTGAAGTAACGGACTCATGTAGGGATCAGTTAGGCAGGGTAGAACGCGAAGTTAGTAGTATCAAATACAACATGTCAAATTTAACGGGGGGATGGTCCCAGATTTTATACAGGTGGAGGATCATTGGACCAACACATGAAGTTTTATGGCGATAACAGGGTAAATCCACAAATTTTTATTAATAGTGTAAGAAATCTAGTGGGAAATTTATTTGACGAACAGACTAAACTAAATACGATAAAGGCTTTATTAAAAGACAATGCGGAAGCGTGGTACAATTTAGTAGGACAGGACATAGACACGTATCAGGACTTTGAAAACAAATTTCTAAAGCACTACTGGAGTGACCACAGACAAGATCAGGTACGAGACGACTTAATCACAGGGAAATTTAAGGGAGAATTTTCAGGAAGTAGGGGAGCAATATGCTATACGCAAGTATAGCATAGCAAAGCAACTGAACCCACCACTGACGGACCGACAAATTATTAAGTATTTATCACGACACTTCGAGGTAGACATAAGACAGCACGTAGCACTACAGAACATAGTGGACAGAGAAATGTTTTGGAATACCTGCAGAGGTACGACGACGTAAGTAGTGGACGACCTCGTGAAAACAGGGAAAGACAGATCAACACAGTTAGGTTTGACAATAGACGGGACAACTATGCTAGAAGGGGGAATAATTACGGATACCAGCGACAGAATTGGGAACAGAGACGACCATACGTTAGGAGTAATAGTTTAGGAAGGGGACCTGCACAGAGACCGGGACCTACCAGAATGAATAGTTCACCAGACATGAGCGGGACTGCTAATACAGACACGGAACGAGTGGAAACGCTTAGGACGTACGCTGAGGTGACGGCTAGACCAGGACCGAGTAGGGAAAACAGACCTGGACAGGATTTTTAGAACGCGACAGACCACTAGATTTCAGTGTAAATGTATATGAACATCTACGTGAATTTTTCAAAATTGAGGAGGAAGTAGAACCAGAAACTGAAGAAAAATTATGTTTGCCAATTATTAATTTAGAAATTTTTGAGAATAATGTAGAAGTATTACTTGATACAGGGGCAGAGGCGAGTTTAATATCGGAGGAATTCGTCAGCAAAATTAGGGATAAGGTTTGTGATAGAATTATGCCTATAAAGCGTAGCCATTTAGTAGCTCCAAATAAAAAGAAGTTTGCTGTAGTAAATAGTGTTGTGGTGCTTAGGATAGATATAGGAGGTTTAAGCTGTGAACAGGAGTTTGTAATTGTACCTGGACTGAAGTTTCAGAGCATTTTAGGTGTTGACTGTATGATGAAGTTAGGGGTTTTGATAGATATGGAAAGGAAGGTAGTAAGGATTAAGGATAGGGTAGTGCCATGGAAGGGCAGTTATGAAGTCACAGAGGATGACACGGGGTTGAATATTAATGTAGTAGAGGTAGAGGATGATGAAGTAAAACAGATCAACACAATAAGATGTCCAGAGGATAGGAGAGTAGAGGTTCAAGCTTTAGTACAAATACATGCAGAATTAGTGGGGGTAGAAGCAACAGCAGCATATCGGGAGCAGGTGAAGGCAGAATTATTTTTGATGAGGTTAAGTGGCAAGTTTGTTTTTAATAAAGTAGATTTAAGGAATTCATTCTGGCGGATTCCATTACACAAAAATTCTAGAAAGTACGTAGGATTTTCCGTAGAGAGAAAAATCGAGAGTTGTAAAGTAGTATCGTTTGGTTTGTCGGCAGAAAGGGACACAATGATAAATGAGAAACAGGCAAGTGTAGGGACTGAAGAAGAAGTAATATTTAAGAGTAAGGATAATAGGGATGATAAGTTTATTGTAGGTGAGATAACAGGGATGTTAAGTATAGATATAGAAGAGGGAGAGATAGGGATGAAGAGTATTAGAATAGTGAGAAGAAAGACTTGGAGGGTCAAGAAGAGAGTTAGATTTAAATAAGATAGGGATAGCATAGGTGTATATAAAAGAGTAGAAGTAAGTGGTTATAGAAAATAAAGCTAGGTATAGGATAAATATGGGAGATAATTAGGAATAGGTTTAGGATGAGAATAAAGAGTAAATGTAGGAAGAAAATAAGATAGGTTAAGTATAGATATTTCATATAAGATTAGTGGAGAGTTAGGAATAGAGTAAGAGTAGGATAGGCATATAGGATTAGGTAGGGGGAAGTAAAGTATAGTGAAGATTAGTTAAAAGTTAGGAATAGGATAGGTATATAGGATGTATATAGGATTAGATGGATAAGTAGGATGAAGTTAGGGATAATTTCAGTTTATAAAATTAGGTGAGAGTTAGGAATAGGATAGGGATATAGGGTAGGTGTAAATATTTTTTTGGATTGGAGATAAGGTAGGTAAGTTAGATAGATAAGGGTAGAGAGTGATAGGCAATTTTTTTTTGTAATTTTTTTTTTGGTCTAAATGCTTTATATTTGCATTCAAATAAGTGGGATTATTTGTATTCAAATAGGGGGAAAATACTCATAGTTAGACCAGGGTAGAAAATTGAATAATTACATCAAATAATTTTAATCACCGTGTATAAATAATTTTATTAAATAATACGCTTTATTAAAACCTTGAAGCATAAATAAATTCGGTCGTTTCAGTAAAAATAAGAAATTTAAACCATGTAAAAGACGCTTTATATCAAAAGAAGCAGTATTAAAAAGCTTTACGGGTAATTTAATTATCCCTAGTAAAGAAACAAAGACCAATTACGTGCAAAATTTACATTAATTGATTTAAGTTCTGGGTAACAAGTAGTAGACAAAGTGTACAGATAGTAATTGAATATTTAATTAGGATTCACTAAAAATTAAAGGGGTATTATTTTTAATTGAATCGTTAGTAACAGATAATATCTATAGAAACTTGTAAAAACCCAATAAAATGCAAATCCTAGAAGTGTTAGTTAGAAGTAGGATGTTTGAACACACCTGCGTATTTTAAAAGGCAATTTCAGTTTAATTTGTTTAGATAAACATGTCGATTCTAAGGATATTGGAAACGGTCAGATGCTTTAGCACGAAATACAAAACAGGGTTTATTTAAAAAGCTCTGAGAATTAATATTATTTTGAACACCTGCGTAGTTTAAATATCACGTACGGCGAAAATTGTGTAGATAATTAATGTTTACAAAGAATCTTGGAGAAACCGGGGCTTAATATTCACGAGAATGTGCGATACGGGGTTATTTAACCCAGATAGTCCACATGGACTAAAATATAATCGATAATAAAGAATATCAATTTGCACCAATACGAACAGGTTAGAAAAGGAAAGAAAATGCGTCAAGCAAAGACATATATAGTAAAAGGCGTGATTTAAGCAACGTCACGAGGGTCACAATTGGTTGAAAATAGGATGCAAATATCAGAGGTAGAAACAACAATTTCTGTACAAAATTAATTAGTTTTTCTCGGACATGTTTGCGTGCCGTGTGAATTTCTGAGATTTAAATGGGGCGAGTGAAAAATTCGTAAAAACCGATGCGCGAGCGACGGACTGGGAACAGAGAATGAGAAATTCTTTAGAATTACCCGTTTTGGGGAACAGACCGACAGACAGGCTTTTGCTATATATACCGAGGTGAATATAAACAAGCTCTCTCTTAGACTTTTGACGATTCGATGCGTTAAAAGCTCTTACATCCGCGACTTGATTCAAGATGTTAAACAGTGCATTTTAGTTTGATAAAATAATTTAAAGTTTGCTCGTATATTTTAGTGATTCAAAATAGTTTGTTATTTACGTGCTAACATGAATGTACTTCAGTGCACTTAGATACAAGGTAATAAAATTTAGTATCACTGTACCAATTAGCAAAATTTACAACGACAAATGTATACACAAAAGTAGGCAGTTTTGGCGTATATTGGTGAAAGACGCATGAATTTCTTTGCTATTTTCGGGGTGTTAATAATTAAATGGTTCAAATACGTGTCTGGATCCACGAAACAAGGGTCAGATATACACAGATGAGTTCCGGAAAAGCCCAGAAACAACTTTAAATAAATGGTGATGGAGAAAATTTTAAAAGCGTTGAGAATTAGAAGCCGTAAATATAATCCTGTTGGAATGGTGTGATTAACTAAAGGGACGATGTACATTGAAGCTACGAGTGCAAGTAACCTTCAGGTAAATTATACTATTTTGTTTGAACTTTGAGATGTTGGTGTGTGTTGAATAACTTTCTAATTTGTTTATTTAAAATGGACATTAGTGAAATTGTACTAACCGTAAAATTTTAATTTTAAGATGAAATTTGCTTGTTTAAGTAGAAAGGGGTAGATTTTATTGATGTTCTGAATTATGATGAAACTTTGGGTATGTCTTTGAGCTCAATTAGACGAACCTGGTTAATTAACGTAAAGGGGTGGTAGATGCTCCCTTTATACTCAGACTCCGGTCTGCTTATATTGTTATATTAATTAGTAGGCATCCAACAAGGACTTTAATTCTGGATGCACGTTAAAGTGATAATAAAATTAATCTTGAAATTCTTTTTAAAACTGAATTTTATGCTGAAATTTAATTTGAAAATTTAATGTATTCTGAATATTGATGTAAATAGAGTTAACGTTGATGTTTGTGGTAGGAATGTGTTGTTTAATTTTATGAATGAGGAGGTTTATAAAATTAGGTGAGCAGCCGAGGCGAAAACAGGATCACAGCAGTTTATGACGCCCAATCGGTGGGACTAGAATTTTTTTTTGTTGAAAGGACCCAGTTCCCGCATTCAAAGGAGCATATCACAGCAATATATATAAGGTAAGTTAATAAATACTAACGTATTATAGTTAATAAGATGAAATAATAACTTAGACTTTTACGTAAAACTCAAATGATCATTTCAAATCGAGTTAGTAATTGAAAGATGGAAAATATAAGGTCACGGACATGACTCGAACCTGTATCTTGGTCTTTGGCGAACTATGCGTTTATCAATTACGCCACCTAGACCGATGATGACAATTGGAAAATTTACAAATCTAAATCATGTACACCACCATATATCAACTTAACTTTCAATTACGTTTGGCATTTTTGTCAATCACATCTGATATTGTCAAGTTATTGACATATGTCAGTTGTAGACAGGAAGCGACCCTCAAAATTACAACTATAAGCCAAGTACTAAATATATAAATATATTAGGTAGTAAATCGCACAAAGTAAGTTGATAAATACTAACGTATTATAGTTAATAAGATGAAATAATAAATTAGACTTTTATGCAAAGCCCAAATCATCATTTCAAATCGAGCTAGTAATTAAAAGATGGAGAATATAAGGTCACGAACAGGAGTCGAACCTGTATCTTGGTGTTTCGCGGACCATGCGTTTTCCGCTTACGCCACCGAGGCCGATGACGACATTTGGAAAATTTACTACTAAATCATGTATACAACCATATATCAACCTAACTTTCAATTTCGTTTGACATTTTTGTTAAATATATCTGACATTGTCAAGTTTTTGACATATGTCAGTTATAGACAGGAAGCAACGCTTAAAATTACAGTCATAAGCCAAGTATTAAATATTTAAATATATTAGGTAGTTAATTACACTAGGTAAGTTGATAATTATTATTGTATTATAGTTAATAAAATGAAATAATAACTTAGATTTTTATGCAATTTCAAATCGAACTAGTAATTAAAAGATGGAAATATAAGGTCACAGACAGGACCCGAACCTGTATCTTGGTCTTTTGCAGACCATGTGTTTTCCAATTACGCCACTGAGACCGATGACAATTGGAAAATTTACAATTCAAATCATTCACACAACCGCATATCAACCTAACTATCAATTACGTTTGGCATTTTTGTCAATCATATCTGACATTGTCAAGTTTTTGACTTGTCAGTTATAGACAGGAAGCGACGCTCAAAATTACGGCTATAAGTCAAGTATTAAATATATAAATATATTAGGTAGTTAATTACACAATGTAAGTTGATAAATACCAACGTATTATAGTGGTCCGCAAAAGACCAAGATACAGGTACAGAATTTCACAGAAAACGAGCAGATAACAACCCATTAAAGTATTTTATAAGTGAGAAGATTTAATCTTTCGACGAATAACTATTGGAAATAATAAGTGCGTATTTCAAGAGAGGAGAAATTATTTAAAGTCGTTTGAGGAGCAAACAGTTCAAAGAATTATAAACTGTCATATGATATATTCCATGTCCCGAGAGAAATTTTATAAAGCACGATTTAACACGTATTTATTGAACTTGTATAATTTGAGAATAACGTGAAAAGGGTTTATATTAGCGTTTTTAATTAAGGTAGTTGCAATTTAATGCAAAAAGTTATCGTAACATAATGAGCCTGTCGCTGTTGTTTAATTTATAATATATATCCATTAAAAGTGATTGCTTTAGTTTTCCGTCTATAGTAATTACATTTAAAATATCATAACATTTTCAGGGTGTACAAATATGTTTAACTGAACAAAAGCTTGCTTATCAAATTATACGCTTGTAATCTGCATCTATTTTTTCGTTTGTATAATCAGCAACATTAGAAAGTATTGACAATATTTCTTCAAAATTATTTTTTTATGGGGTTGATTGTTTTCATTCCAATTTTTCAGTGAGTGCTCTATAAGGGTAGTAATGTAAGTTTCATTACATTTTCGTTTGATATTTTCAATCGCTTTATACATGAAAAGAAACAACTGTATATTTTTTAAAAAAGTAGTTAAAAAATCAATAATTTTGAACCATACTACTGAATCATCACTAATAATTAAGTTTAAAGAATGTGTGAAATACGGTACAAAGAAGACACCGATGATTTTCTAATATAAACAATCATATATTATCAGAACTTTGCTCCCTCATGTTATAGTAATGGAGGTTTACAGTTTTCAAGTGCAACAATAAAATAAAATAATACTTATCTAGATGTAGCTTCCACAAAACCAGACCCTAAAAAGATGTTCCGAAATTTTGGCAACAACTTTTTTTGTTTAATAGTACAAATCGATTAATTATTTTTTTATGTCCATTATAATATCAGAAATAGCAGAACAATATTTTCTAGTGCTAGTTATTTCTATAGTGTTTCTATGCCCTGAGATATTAACTGAATTTGTTTCGCCTAAGTCATGTGTAACATTTTCTATTTCGTATAGTTTGAAATCGGTGTAACTGTTTAGAAATTATAGAATCAAATTTAGCATTTGTTTCAGACAATTTTAAAACTATTTTATGTATTTTCAAATAGCTTTTTTGCACTTTCCTGAATGATAAACACTGTAGACCAAAATACTGTATAATGTATATTATTCTTTAAGATACTAAATCTCAATACTTTTTCTTCCATTCATATGGTCTTTGCTAAATTGCATCAACTATGATTTTTCAACCAAGAAAATGTTTCACTTGAATGCTTTCTTTGGATAACTTAAAATATAAATGATACTTCTTTTGTGTTTTTTTAATAATTTATGTTATCTCAAGTCCTTGAAACCTAACTTTGTGGCTAATTATGAATTTTGTTCTCAAACAATTTACAATAAAAGTAAAATACGAAATCAGTGAATTTTGAATAAACTAGTAATTATCTATTTACTTTTTTCACAGTTGTTGAATACCTTTTCTAATACAAAACATTAAAACTGTATTTTGTTTTGCCATTTTGGGGTAAATTTCGAATTAGGTATTTGGTATTGTCTGCTTTCCACTAACGTATCCCTAATTTTAGTGGACACGTAGTAGCAGTATGAGCATCTGCTTGCTTATCGCTTTGCTTCTGGATCCAACCAATAGGTTTATCATAATATAATGACTTTCGCATATTTAAAATTTATTTTAATTTCCAGGAAGCTTGTTTGGATTATTTGCATTTTTGAGCTTTTCGCTACTTATACCCCCGCAACTAATAATTTTTCTCTGGAAATGATCTTTTAAACTCAGTTTTGAATTGTATTTCATTGACTATTCTGTAATAGAAAATGTTTGTCTATTAACAGTGCACTTATTATAATTCTATTCGTTTATAAAAGTAGCAACAGGTAGCTGGTAACCCTATATATTCGTTAAAATTTTCAGTTGCTGGTTTCTAAAAATCTATCGAATATTGAACAAATAGACAGAATCTACTATGGTACATAACAGTACTAGGTATTGAAAACAAAATCTTGGAATATTATATACAGAAAATCGACCATTTATTATTTATCTTCCACAAAGTTAAACTACATGTTTATTTTACAAAACAGCAGACCCGCTGAAATAACTGGTGCTAAATTTCAAAAAAAGCATCATACCTGAAGAGGCGAAAAGTATATCTGCTTGTAATAAACACAAACTCAGAGCCGTAACTATACCAGTATACTACGTTATTCGAGTGTGTGGTGTGTGTGTGTGTGTGTGTGTGTGTGTGTGTGTGTGTGTGTGTGTGTGTGTGTGTGTGTGTGTGTATGTGAGTGTGTGTGTGTGTGTGTGTGTGTGTGTTGTGGTGCTATTTTGTCGACGAAACTAATAGCGCATATGTAGACATTATATTCTTATGTGAAAACCCAAGTATTAGTAAGTGATCGCGAAAATAAATGTCCAAAAGATACCGACTAAAGCAGAAAATTTGTCGACAAAATGCCGACTAGGACAAAAAATTTGTCTACAACCACAACCGTATGGGGGAGGGGAACCCCACTATTTTTGGCCCTGCACAAACCTCAAAGATATTGATTGCATTACTTATTATTCATAAAAGATGTATAGCATGTACAAGACGTAAAGATACAAAATGCAATATCTCAGAAGTGCCTGTTTATCTCTATGCACGATTATTTAATTTGAAAAATAGCAGAGTATAATGAATGTACTAGTAAATTGTGATAAACAAGAGAGGAATAATTGAGTGTGTTGAGCAGCTACCAATGCAAACGTAAGTACAGCGTGTTTCAAAAGACTATCGGAGCTTTAATGCTTTATAATTTGTAAAACAGCAATCTTAGTGTTATAAATGATACATCAAACAAAAAAGCAACTCAAACAGTTAAAGGTTTTAAGTGTTCAATGTGACCACCATTCGTCGTACAGCACACATCAAGGTGATATGTGAGTTTTTTCCAAACCTTGATAAGTGTATCTGGACTAATTGTTGCAATAACTGCTTCAATCCTGCAAAATGAAGTTCTCTGGTTCATCATCTTCCAACTGAGGAAAGAGCCATAGCTGTAGAGTTTCAAGATAAAAAGCACCAGTTACAGTTGCTTCAGCAGAAAAGAAAGGCACATAAACTTTCTGCCTAGATATGGTACAAAAAACATTCAATTTAGGAAGTCTCGTTGCACTTGTATCATAGCGTGAGGATTCTCTGAGTCCCAGATCCGTACATTATGAGCGTTCACATGTCTACTAAGGTGAAAGATCGATTCATCACCGAAGACGACATAATCCAGAAAATCTCCATCGTCAAGCAACAGCATAGAACGTAAACCGTAGTCTGTAGGCTTTAGAGCCTGTAAAAACTGCAAACGATAAGGACGTAGTTGTTAGCGTCTTCGTAAAACTCTCCAAACAGTCGTCACAGGAATTGTTAATTCACGATTAGCCTTCCGAACTGATTTCTTTGGGCTACGCGTGAACGACTCACTCAACACCCTCTTCACTAACTCTCGGTCGTCACGTACTCTTCCCTTTACAAAGGCAGCCAGTATCCTCAAACTTATGATCCCATGTACCATCACAATCGAACTTATTGCGGAACGCACATTACACAGTAACTACAGATTCAGTCTTTGCAAACTGTAAAGCACAAAAAGCTTTCTATTCACTAGTCGCCATCTTTAATACTAGCGCTTTCTTGCGGATAGCGGTGGTAACATTGCGTGCACATGCGCACTAGTGCCAACAAACAAAACTGTTTGAGTTGCTCTTTCGTTTGATGTATCATTTATAACTGTAAGATTATTTATATAAAAATTATAAAGCATTAAAACTCCGATATTCTTTTTGAAACACGTGGTATAAGAAGTTAGTTTTCAATTTTTACTGTGACTATTCAGAATACGGTAAAAAATGCAAGCAAGTTCTAAGAGTACCATTGTACTAATTTAATTAACATGATGTAGGTTGTAGGTACCTAAATAAAATATCCCTATAAAACATAAGACCGAAGCGGCTTTTTTGGAGATACAACTTTAGAAAAATATGGAGTTACTAGTGGTGGTTAATACTTAAAATCAAATACATCCATCTTGTCTAAGAGTCCGCCTGCACCGCAACCGCATCTTCCTTGATGCAGCGATCCTGCCACTTATATCAACATTAGTTTGTATTTATTTAGAGTTGTATAGTCAATGTAGTATTAAACAGAATCTTTTTATGTACTCAAGAGTCATTCACCTAGCAATAACATTAGTTTTAGTAATTAAGATAAAGGCACTGTAATTAAATATTGATGTGCTATTTAATACATGATCATTATCATAAAAGTAATTTTGTAATAAGTTACAAAATCTCATAACTGCACCGTTTGAATTATGTATTACTTGTTTGTTAGTATAAAAATTAAAGCTATCTATACCACTTGACTTACAGTCCACCGCAACTGTTCCAATACTGTGTTGTAAAGCAACACTCTTGCTAATGAGAATTATATGGAAATAATCTTTTCTAAGTGTCTATTACAAACTTTAAGTCTGACCTAGTTTCCATTACATGAGTACGAAAACAAGCACGCAAGTAAAGCTATAAAAGTGTACAGCTGTTGATTTCAGTTGTCAAAATAGAACGAATTGAAATTCAACCAGACTTACGTATATTTGCTCTTTGTTTACTCGAAGCCTGCGGAAGGAAGTCTCAAAGAAAAAACAAGTGCATAAGATGATTTTAATCTAACAATTCAACATGTAGCAGACCGGAAAGATGCTTTCATAATAAACCCACTTTTCGTATTGTGGTGAACAGTTATAATGCTCGTTGAGTACCTAATTTAATTTTGTATTCCATGTTGCACACGATGTATATAAATTTTAATTAGCGTGCAGTTCACAATGCATCTGCACAGTCTATCAAAAGCTTTTGAAATGAAATTATTCATTAGTTAATTAATTTTATTTAATAACAGGTGGAGGGAGAGCTTTAGAATATTGTGCTTCGTATGCTATAGAATACAAGCAATGAGTAAAATTCTCAAATGAACTTTTTGAAGCATTCATTTCGTGATGGTGGTATTGTTTCAAAGGGTTGACAAAGGCGCTTTTTTCATTTTAACTATTTCCTCGCGTTTTGTATAAGATCTCAGTGTCATCAGAATTAATTAGACATAGTGCCTACATGTCGCCATAATATGCAAAAGCCACAAAGCGACAATATTGTAAGCACTTAAAGTAGCTTAACTTCACATTAGTATGGTTTGGAATAATTAAGAAACGAAACTGAAAGTTCAGAACATTTTTGTTTCCTATTCTATTCACAGTAATGAATTCACTTTGGAATTCAGAATAAATTATGCAGATTTATTGTGTCTTGTATCTTGTAGTCCGTCAAATCATGAACAATAATTCATTAGCATTAACACAAAGGCGTTTCATTCCGTTTTGTTTCCTCTGCTGTTAATGACCCTATCACATAGGTACATTGAGAAAAGTGGTTTGATTCATTACTTTATTATATCAAACAGTGGCGTGGTTATGGGTGGGTGGAGTTTTTGGAGTTAGACCCTCCAAAACGCCTAAGAATCAGGGTTTTAAAACAAAAACGATAATAATTACGTTTTACCGTTAAACAAGAGGAGCAGCAAACTCTGTTAGTCCTTTCCTACCGCCGGCGAAGCGTATAGCACTCATATTACTCTTATTCGTAACTACATCAAAGTTTACAGAATATGTTAAAGTTGCCACACTAGGCGTGATAAAGATTTTGCCACCCACTTCCTTATCTGTAACTCCGTAGCACATCAGCTCGCAAGTCTTTGTCGGCCAGTGCCTTTGTCAGTGGCAGATATGGTTTGCGGTGAGTTTATTCTATAATAGTGACAGATAAAAGCCGCACTGCGCCACCTTGATCCAATTGTTGCGTCATAAAAACTATAAATGTTTCTAAAAGTTTAATATATTTTAGGTGTAACATCATTTTGAGTATTTAGAAAAACTGACATTGTATCAACAGTACTGCTTGCTTCTTTTATGGAAGGCATCTGAACATACAATTGTATCTTAACTTTCCAATATCTCCGTATTTACTGTCAATCATACTTTAATAATTTTGAGAGAAAAAGATTTACTGAACAATAGGATTATCCGTGCCCCTGCAAAATACCTACAAAAACGAAGCCGACGATTTAGCAAAATTATAACAAGTAGTTTTAAATTCCAGTTACTGAGAGTAAATAATATGTGTGAATTTAAATTGCTTGTGATATCGGAAAATTCGGCTAATCATGGAGTTGCCCTTATCAAGACATTTATACATGATTTGACGGGACTTTAAAGTAATTCCGATCTTTTGATATATCAAGGTTCGACTATATAAATACACCAATACTCGATCGACAAAAATACTATAGTGTGTGTCAAATGTTCGCAATCTACACCATCTATGATTTCAACTGAAAATAAACGATCATATAGCGATGAATCGTAAGCGATGGTGATCAAAGAAATTACCACTGTGAGGGGTAATACTCAAAGATGTATGGCCCAGCGATGCCGCGATATTTTTACCTTTACTTTTCTTTCTCGTCCTAGCTCATGACTCCCCAGTCGAACTATATTATGATGTGTGATGTACCAACTCATTTAGTCGCAAAATATCTATTTAGGCATATAGTTGTTCGTACTGTTTCAGTAGAAGTAGGTATGACTTTGATCTAGTGTATATGTCACAGTATATAAATGTTTGTTATATTTAAAATAACATATACAAATCCTTTGAATTTTCAGCAACCTTATTTAACAATGAGTGGCCAGAAAAGTAAAAGAAAACAAAGAGAGCTTCAAAGCAATATTACAAACAAAGCTGCGTTCTGGAGATCAATCATTGAAAATGCATCTGGAAGGAATGTGAAAGGACACAACATATTTGAATGCAAACACACTAAACAACTAATTTATACATGTGGCAAAATTTTAACACGGAAAATAGTTGAAAAAGTTAATAATGCCATATTGTTTCCGTTCTGGCTGATGAATCAACTGATGTCTTGTGCATTAAACAGTTCTCCTTGTGCTTGCGATTGTTTAATAAAATTACTTTTAAGTTGAGCTCTTAATAGAGCTTGTTCCCGTAACAAGCATGACTAGTCAGAATTAAGCAAATGCTTTTTTAACTGGTTCGGCAGATTTAAACATTGATTGTATCTATATAATTGGGTATGGATACGACGGTGCCTCAGCTATGAATGATGTGTTTCATGGCGTCCAATCCTCGTGCGCGAAAACTACAGTTGTGTTCCTTATGTCCATTGTGCTTTCCATTCATTAAATTTAGTCATATCCCATGTTTGCAACATTTCTGGTAAGAAACTGTATGGAGGTATTAAAAAAAACATGCAATTTTGTTAGAGCTGCAAAAAGACCGCATGTGTTTGAAACAGAGATTGAGAACTTGAGCTCTAATATAAAAAAAAACAGCTGTATCAAACTAGATGTGTGGAAAGACATGGTTTTATATTGAAATATTTGGAATTACAAGCAGTAGCTATTAGTTCTTTTAATAAAATACAAAACTGGTGTGATAAAGATGCCTTTTCGAATGCATATGCCCTTACTCCAACTATAAAATTTCAGATTACAATTCAAATACTTGCAAAAATATTTTCCATTAGTTTAATATTATGCAAAATTTTACAAACAACAGCATAAGATGTTAAACGGTCAAAGTGCATCACTTTTGGTTTACCACGAGGAGATCTTTTGATTCGGTACACTACATCATTAATTCTTTTTAACACTTTGTACGGGCCTTCCTATTGTCTTTGTAATTTTGGCAACAATCCACGCTTTCTTTGTGGATTGTACAATCACACTAAATCTCCAGGTTGGTAACCACCTTCTTGTGCTCTCGTGTCATATTGTGATTTCATTCGATCTTACATGTGATTTTTCAATGCTCCACCCGAAGGTACTACATTGGCCAGCAAGCGAGTTTTTTTACCTGGAAAATTTGGAATTTTGCCAAACCCTTGCTGTTCCAAGCAAGGTAGGGATCTTTAACATGCGTGACAACACTCACACACGGGATCTCCATTTTACCTCTCATCCGAACGAGGGTGTATTTTTGTGAAAAATGTTCGCCTAACATTCTTCAAGTGGACTGTGTCGGGATTCGAACCCTGGGCCTTGGACGTAGTAGGATTTCATTTGATCGCTTGCCGTCTGGATATTCTTTCGGACGTTTTCTTGATTGCTATTTGATCTTTCACGAAGCTTACTAAAGTAATCTTCAAGTGCGACTTCTTCTCCAGGTTTAAATCCAAACTGAAGATCACATGGTAGCCGCAATTCACGTCCTAACATCACGCAAACGAGAGAGTATCCTGTGCTGTCATGTACCGAAGATCGGTACGCCAGTAGGAACAAAGTAAATATTGGTCCCAGTCACGTTGATGTTCAGACACAACTTTGGCTAGGTACTTTCGTAACGTTGTGTTCATTCTTTCAACCATTCCATCCGATTGAGGATGAAGTGGCGTGGTTCTAGTCTTCCTGTCCAAGATGCTTGCAGACCTTCTGAAACAAGTGTGATTCGAAGTTCCGACCCTGATCGGAGTGTAATTCTAACGGAACTCGAAAGCGACAAAACAACTCCCTCACTAGTACATCTGCAACAGTCTCGGCTTCTTGGTTAGGTATAGCATCCGCCTACAGCCGTTTGGTAAAATAATTCATTGCAACCAGGATGTATTTATTTCCTATCTCTAATTCAGGGAACAGACCAGCTATATCAATAGCCACCCCCTCAAAAGGATTCCCCACGTTATACTGTCTCATTGGGGTTTTCCGTTTTGTAACCAGGCCATTTCCAAAGGTACACAATTCACATTTCCGGCACCACTCCTTCACATCTTCTTTGCAGTTTACTCAATAGAATCTTTTTCTCACTTTTTTGAAAATTCTTTTCACGCCAAAGTGCCCTCCTGAAATACCATCGTGCAAGTGCTGCAACACTTCCGGCACTCTGCTTCTCGGCACTATCACTTGAAGTCGCCTCTCAGTGCCATCTTCACATTCCAAGCGTCGTTTTAAGATTTTATTTTTGATCGCCAAGGAGTCCCACTGTGCTTAATATGCCTTCAGGCTCCTACTTGAAATACTAATTTCTTCCCCAGCTGGTCGTTGTCTTCTAATTTTCCACTCAATAATACGTCCCAATTCGGCGTCATTCTCCTAGTCTCCTCGTATTCTGTTGGGTTGCCAAGTATCATAAGTTACCGTCATTCTATGGATTATACTTATCTGCTCTTCCATCTTGAAGCAATGATTGCAGTCTACCGGACAAGGTCTTCTTGACAGAGTGTCTGCATTCCGATGACTAGTTCCTACACGATGATCTGTGTCGAAGTCATATTCCTGCAGTCGTTTCATCCACCTTACAACTTGTCCTTTAGAATTTTGAAATGCAGTAACCACTTCAGTGCAGCATGGTCTATCCTTAACAGAAATTAACGACTGTATAAGTACTTATAAAAGTGTTCCACGGATTTGACGACGGCCAACACCTCCCTTCTTGTTACACAATAGTTCCTTTCTGGCCGCGACAAGACCTTGCTTAAATACCGAATAACTCTTTTTTGTCCGTCCTGCACATGAGAAAGAACGCTCCCTATAGCTGTGTTGCTGGCATCGGTATCTAACACAAATTTACCATCCATCCGTGGATAACTCGGAATCAGTGCTGTAACTAGTAGCCGTTTCAGTTGTTCAAATGTGCTGTGGCAGTCGTTGTTTTAATTATATTCTTGTCCATCTTCGGTTAATTTCGTCAACGGCATAAAATGTCCGTAATATGTACACAATCCTAGAAAACTGCGTAGTTGGCGTATAGCTGCTGGTGTAGGCCACTCTTGTACCGCTTTTATCTTGTCAGGGTCGGCTCTTATTCCGGTCTCCGAAACGACATGTCTTAAGTATTTTACCTCTTTTCCAAAGAGGTGGCATTTCTTAGGGTTTAAAATAAAGTTTGCCCCGCGTAATCTTTGGAATATCTCCTTTAGGTTCTTAAAATGTTCTTCAAAAGACCCGCCTAACACTATCACATCGTCTACATACACCAGGCATGTTTTCCAGGACAGTCCACGCAACATCGACTCCATCAAACGTTCAAAAGTAGCAGGGGCATTTAATAATCCAAAGGACATGACCTTGAACTGCCATAATCCAGTTCCAATTGTAAACGTAGTTTTCTCTTTATCGTTTGGCTCCAAACCTACCTGCCAGTATCCGCTTTTCAAATCCAAAGTCGAAAACCATTTAGATCCGGATAGAGTGTCTAAGGTGTCATCGGGTCTGCGCAAAGAATAGCTGTCTTTCTTTGTGACATTGCTTAGCCGCCGGTAGCCTACACAAAATCTTGTTGACCCATCCTTGTTCTTGACAAGCACTAACGAAGATGCTCATGGACTATTCTAGGGCTCAATCAATCCCCGTTCTTCCATGTCTGTAATAATTTGCTCGGCCTCCTTACGTTTTGCCAAAGGAAGCCGCCTGGGATGTTGTCGTATCGGTTGCGCATTTCCAGTATTAATCTTGTGTTGCACAACATTCGTCCTTCCTTTCTCACTATCATCCAGTGCAAACACGCCTCATTTGGTCGCCGTTTAATCCTTGACACGAAGGTATCAACACATCCAGCAATTTCTGTGAGCAACCGATGGCTGGTTTATCTTTTGTGTCGGCTACACAACGTTTAATATGGCATACTGGAATGCAACTTCCCACAATCATGCTTTCTTTAGGGTTACCGTATGCGGATTAAGGTTTAGCACCCTTACTGGTGTCATATTTCGAGACTTTACCAGTGTTCTTCCAATCAATAATCCCTCCTGACCAATTCCCGATTCAGTTGCTTCCATCATGCATACTTGCCCTTCCCGGAACGTACCATCCGGGCGTCCCATCACGATCATTTCCGTCTTCTTGGGGATTTTCGTATCACACATCATTCGGACTTGCATCGTCTGGTTACTCGTCCCTTGAAATCGAATCTCATCATTATCTATCCGAGGCACATTTTCTTTCATATTCACATGAAACCCATATTCTCTCAAGAGATCCATTCCCAAGATCAATTTTTCTGTAGTTTCTGCTACCAACACCCGATGATTAATTAAATTGTCTTCAATTCCCCATATTATGGCAGTCTCTCCGTGAGTAAAAATTTTCTCACCATTTGCCGTTCGAAGACATACCGATGCAAGTAACATTTTTCTACGACCAACCAAATCTTGCTTTACAATAGTCCTTGTCGCTTCTGTATCCACGAGTAATCGGACAACCATACCATTAATTCGACCATCGATATAAATGCTGTCGAGACTTCCATCGACGATGCAGCCAGGATGATAATCTCCTGTGCACTACGTTGTGCTGTCGACGTTCGCCCCCTTAAGTCAACCTGCTTTAGCTCAACCGGTTTTTTTTTTTGTTGAGAACATCGTTTCTGTATATCGCCAACTTCACCGCAGCTCCAGCATCGCAGACCCCTTCTCCTAGGTCGTTTTCTTTCCAACCTTTCAGCCACACGGTTGATTATTTCTTTTATGTTGTTCTGCGATTAACCAGGTTCTTCTAAGGCAGACCAAAATTTGTGACTCATTCTGTGTAATGTCCTCTTAGCTGCTTCAAATTCAAGCGCATGAGCCAGTGCGTCATCTAACATTTTTGGCCGAGCTAATCTTACCGCTTGCTGTATTTCGCTGTCTTTAACGCCATCCACAAATGTTTGAACAGCCAGTTGTTTGAGGAAACTATCTGATGCCGTTGGGTATACCAATCTAACTAATCTGGCAGTGTCAGCTTCGAATTCCTGCAGGCTTTCTTTTGTTTCTTGCGAGCGGTTCTTAACTTGTAAACCTGTTGAAGGTGAGCGTCTCCATATTTCATCTCAAGCTTCGATGTTAAGAGGCCGTAATCATTCTGTTGGTGATTGGGAATCGTTTGCAAGATGTTAAGAGCTTCCCCATAGGGCCACTATTAAGGAGATTGTTTCAAATATGTCGGCCAAGGTGTTATACCATCAAATATGGATGGTTTCATTTTAAATTTTGACGATATCGACTCGCTTCCTTCCATGCTTTTTATTTCAGGGATGTTCTGATTTACAACTTGGTTTGCCAATTCAAGTGGCCGCGTTGATAGTGAAATCATTTGTTCTTGCAGACTCATCACATTTTCTTTTATTTTTACCAGTTTACTGTCCAACTTTTGCTCAACTGTTTTTACCTGTTCAGTGAAATCTTCTTTCAATGCAATGGAACCCTCCGTTAATTTTTGCTTTAGCGTGGCTATATTTTCATTCAACTTTTCTTCTATTTTCGCAGCATTTTCACTTAACTTTTGTTCCATTTTCGCAGCATTTTCACTTAACCCTTCTTCCATTTTTTTAGTATTTTCATTTAACTTTTCTTCCATTCAGGATGTAAAATCCTTAAGGAAATTCATTAAAGTTTCTGCGTTCATTTTACTTTGGCTTCTTGTAATAGACAAACTACTCAAATGTCTTTAGACTTTTTTTTTTAATTAATCACTATACACTCAAAACAGCCTGACACCAGTGTAGCGGGCTACTATTAACGCGTTTCACTAATTTGGAACAATTAATAACAAAAGTCTTTATTACTCACTGTTCAAAAGTCTAATTAACAGTATATGCCTTATTTATAGATGTTTTCAAACCAATTAACATTGACGCACTATCACACTAATGCTATTTACAAGTACTAATGTCTTCTTAAACTAAATCCTTAAGCATGTCTTCTTAGCAACGCTAACACTACTATAATTTATTTACTACACTGTTGTCTATTTATGTACAAGCTGGCGATACAATATACACGTTCACATAACACAAATTTATATCTATGTACTATAGGACTTTCAAAATCTAACTAAGTAACATTACACGATATGATTTATATACGTCATTTGGATATAGACTAACTTCTGTACACTCATGGCCGATCTTATATATACCCTATAATTAAATAGATAACTCATTATCTAGTGTTTGTTGGAACGTTCGAGATTTCTGTAGAATATACTTCGGTTATGCAGCTTGCGTGTTTAACGGGTTGCGTAATAGTTCGTAACAATACGTTTTAGTTACACGAATTGTATACCCAATGTAAAGTCGACACGTTTCTGTATTTAAATTAATAATGTAGTGTTTCAGAACGTTTTTCATTTTTGATTTCAACGCTACGCACCAAACACAGCTAGCGTGATGAGAGGATTGTTGTTAAACGCATAACGAGCTGTGTAGTTTCACGCTACGGCAGTGCGCATTTTGTGTGAGAGCGTTTTATAAAATAACATTTCTTACAATGTTGTTCAACGTTTCTACAGTGCACATTTTAATTAATGAACATGAGAAATGTGTTAAGTGCAAATTTAATCAAGTATTGGGTGTGAGGTAGACATTGGAAACAAAATGCCGGATCAATCAACATGGCTCAGAGTGACCTCAAGACGGTCGCGAGCAATTAGTTCGTTCGCCAAACTGTTATAGACAATCCACGACAATCACACGATTATACGCTGGTTCTCTATCTTTGAACAAATTCACGGTGCATCGCATTATTGTCAAAAATTTACATTTACAACCGCACAAAACTGTTAAAGAGCAAGAGTTGAGGCGCGATTATCATACTAAACAAGTCGAACGCAGCAGGACAATGAAAAATCATTTCAGGAACTTCAATAAAATATGGTTTCCGCTTTTCACATAAACGGGGCGCGTGAATAAACAGAAGTGTAGATGTTGGGCTTGTGAAAATTTACTGGACCTACATCATAAAACAGTACACTTGCTTGCCTAAACTTGTCATTTGGGATATCATATGCAGTCAAGAAGATATTAGCCTATATTTTTTTGAGGATAACCATGGTCGCGCTCAGACCATTCGATCGATATTGCTATGAGATCCGCAGGTTTATACCTATACCTAAGTTTATTTTACATTTTATACACTTATTTGTGTCCCTTTGTATGGGTAAATTAAATTAATGTAGAACTTCCCCCTTATTGCTCCTGAATCTTATGTCCTTTAGCTCGTATTTGTTCCTTGCTCTATAAATATACCCTCACTATCTATTCGATATCCCAAAAATTTAATTTTATCTTGAAAAAATTTACACTTCTTTAAATTTAATCTTAAACCTGATATATTTAATTCTAATAAAATCTTTTCCAAATGTTACAATTCCTCATACGGTCCCAAAACTCTTTGCATAGTTTTTACTAATGCAGCCATACTCGAAAACAAACCAAAAGGGACCATTTTAAATTGGTATATATGCCCGTCTACAGAAAAGCCCGTATATTTCCTCGATTCTAGCGCTAATGGAATTAACCAAAATGAATTCTTCAAGTCTGTTTTGGTAAAGATTTCTTACTACCTATCCTCGCCAATATGCTATCCATTGTTGGTGGACAATTGTATTACGGTTTTGTTTGTTTATTAATCTTCCTTGCATCTAAGCATAACCTGATGCTATCATCACTTTTCTTAACAACGACCAATGGATTCACAAAGTGTGTACTTGTGTTTTCGATGATACCCTCACGTAACATTTGTTCTATTTCTTCTTTTACTCTATCTCTGTATGCTCCTGGAAAAGGATATAATTTAGTGTTAAACGGTTCGGTGTTTACTACCTCTAACCTGTGCTCATAACCTATGGCAATTCTTGATTTCCACCCTATTAATTCTGAATGCTTTTGTAATAATAAATTTACTCTGCTTTTCAAATCTTCTGGACATTTAATCTTCTCATTTGTATTCCCCCCATTATCTATTTCATTCTCAAATTGGTTAATATTTAAGAAGTCGCCCTCGACTTCTACATTCCCCTCTTCGTACCATTTAATATATTCTCCATTGCACTCTATTTCTTTGCATTCTGCATTTATCTTCAACCCCAGCTTTTGTATAACATCTATCCCAAATATAATATCCATCTTTAGTCCAGGTACAACCATAAAATTATTCTCCAATTTTACATCTCCCATTTCACATTTCAGAATTACCATTTCACCTATTCTTGCAAATTTCTTATTATTTGGTGCAACCAAATTACACCTCGTTATAGGTATCGCCTTATCCATAAATGCTTCCCGTTTTACAAATTCTTCCGCAACAAGTGATGCTTCTATCCCAGTATCAATCAATACTCTAACTATTTTATTTTCCACCTTTAAATTAATATAGGTAATAAGTTTCTTTCTAATTCATTTTCCGTCTCATGTTTAATAAATTCGCGCTATCCGTATCTAAAAATGTTGGTTTTGCGTGGAAGGTCCTGCCTGACTCGTAATCTCTGCGTATGTGCGATTAATGTTCCTTGATTGTGTTCGTCGATCCTTACGTTCCTGTCTACTTATTTCTTGGTTATTGTTCTCCTCATAATTAGTCCGCTCTATCTCTTGCCTTAGTATCTGACCTGAATTTCTATTACGCCTGAAATTATTATTCAAATTATTGTAATTACCCCTATTAAAATTTCTCTTATAATCATAATTATTTCGTCGATAATTAATTCCCCGAGTATCAGTGCTTCTTTGCGTCTTCATAAAATTTGTGCGTCGATTCCTAGTGCTATCTTCTGTTCTATAATTTGATCCCCATTCATTATACCTTTGTAGATATTCTATAAATATGACCCGGTCTACTATATTTTGTATTGTGATATATTGTTTTACTTCTGCGTTGAAATGCTCTGCCAAATTTTATGATTTGTTTATTCTGTAAAGGAGAATCTAATTGTTTTGCTACGCTAAACTTTCCTATAGCATATAACTCCCGGGTCATTCCTGTATCTAAATTATATTTTCCCATGCTCATGTCATTTCTTATTTTATCTTGTTGATTACCTCCCCAAAAGTGTCATAAAAATTTTTGTTCAAATTGTTGAAATGTTTCTACCTCGCTTTCTACTAAGCTTACCACATTTCTGCTCCTCCTTTTAACATCAAACTTACTAAATTTAATTTATATTGCTTGTCTGTTGAGCCCTGTACTAACATTTTAATATTTTTCAAAAAGATTTTCGGATTTAATTTTCCGTCCACGTAAAATTTTGAGTATTGGTCTATTAAATTCGGTTGAATTAGCCTCATGGGTTCCCTAACATTAAAATTTCCTAAATTGGTTTTTAAATTACATATTTCCCGGTTTATCGTCCTAAATTCTATTTCACAATTTCCCTCGACGTTTTGTATTTTAGTATCTAGCTTTATGAGTTTGTCGTTTGTCTCCCTTTCACATGTTTCTGTTTAGATTTCACCATCCTAACATGTTCCCACACACAGTCGATTTCCTCCGTAATTCTCACAATTTTGTCTTGCATTTGTGCTCTCATCTCCGCAATTGTTTGGTTGGTTTTCCTTAATCCATCGCTCAGAATTTTCATTTCCTTGTCTAGTTTTTCACCATTTTCCTCAATTTTTGTCGTCATGTTTCTCATGGCCTCTTCATTTTTGTCCATTTTATTATTTAGTGGCATTAAAATTGCCATTATCTTTGCTTATTGTGAGGTCTGCTGTTCCTCGCTAGAACTCCTTTCAACCTTTCCACCCCTTGATTTCTCAGTGCCTCCCTAGTTTCCTGTATTCTTTTGTTCATTTTTGAAAAATTATATTTACACTAAATCCTAAATACTAAAATAAATTTGCCTAAGTTTAATTAATATAGAATTTTCTCTAAATTTTTCTAGTTTTGGTAATTTTTCAAATTACAACACTTTATTATAGCCCCAGTGCTGATTTGATAATTTTATTTTGTTATATTCAAGTCCCACGGTCGGATTGTCCAATTTTTTTGATATAGTTCGTGCCCCAGAGTTGGTGTGACAATTTTATTTTGTTATCTACAAGTCCCACGGTTGGATTGTCAAATTTATTTGATTTAATTCGAGCCCCAGGCTTGGGCAGCCAGATTTATTTTGATATATTTAAGTCCCACGGTCGGATCGCCAATTTTATTCTGGTATGATATTCTCGACCTACGTTAATGTGCTATTTCTATTTAATATGATATTCTCGCCCTACGTTGACGCGACAATTTTTTATTTGTTTTTATATTGTCGCCCCGCGTTGATGCGCTATATTTTTTTGATATGATAACGCCGCACACCGATGTAATAAACGTCCAGTTTCCTGCGGAACGCCACCGCTCTGTGTTTTTCTAATATTTTAATTTTAATTATGCCACGGCTAGCCCACTTTAATTCACACAGAGTGTACAACGTTACGATGATCAAATAATTTTACTCCTTTAAATATTATCTGTTTGGAATAATAAAACGAAGTCAATCAATATTCGTATAATGAAAGGAAATAATATTTACACGTCACTGTTTTTGAGATCCCTTAAATAAACCCTTCAATCAATTAATATTATTTTGATTATTTATCTCAAAAATTGTAGCTCCCTTTCTTTAATTTAAAGTTACCAAAAACGACACCTTTTACTGAAAAAATCTAGAACGTTCAAGACCTTTTATCTTTTCTACGTAAGTTTCTACGGATTAAATATTTTTATTGACTCCTTACAAACTTAGAAAAATATATTCAGTGTTTAAATTTAAATTTGAAATGATTTTTTATATTAGTTAGCCCTGACCTGTGATTTCCTGGCGAGTTCTTTTTTCCCCTTTGTCTGATGTTGTGTGTGTTAGATCAGTACCCCTTTATTATCTTCAAACGAAAAACAATGCTCTGCTTTGTACTCCTTCACGTAAGTTTGAACCAATAATTCAGTATTGTTAATCTTGTGTTTCCAAAATTCACCTCGTGCTTTTCTTGGATTTCTCAACTTAGCTATCCCAATTTAGATACAACTTGTATTTCAAAATACCACCCTTAGATTTCTCGATACCACTTAGATATCCTAACTTAGATCTTTCCGGATACCACTTAGAATTCTTGATACCACTTAAGCGCCCTACATTATTATAAACATCTAATTTAAATCTTATCAAAACACTGTACTACATTGTTTCTTTATCGCATGCTTAATTGCGTGAAGACTTACTGGATTTTATATAATTCCATGCGTATCTATTTTATAAACTTATTGAACGCTTCTTGAAGTAGTTTAATTGCATGTATAATTATCTTTCTGCTGAGTATGTGTTCTATTATTAAAAGACATGCTTACTGGCATTAATTAAAGTTAATTGCGGTCCTTATACAAGGTGTTAAATGTTTGCTTTTAGCATAATATGCGAATTATTTATATATATATATATATATATATATATTATATATATATATATATATATATTTATATTATTTATATATATATATATATATATATATCATCATCATCATTCGGTCTTCAGTCCTAGAACTGGTTAGACGCTTACCATCATTGTTCCCTATTCTGAACTAACCTACAGATTTTCCTGAAATATGCACAGTTTGCATCTATAACTGTCTGATCTAGGTCTACATCTACCTCTTTTTTCTTATCTCTGCTTGTAATATATTACATACTATTCCCCAAAAATGCTTTAGAACGTATTCCGCCCTATTATTTCTCTTTTTCCCCAGATGTCCTTGTTCCCCTACTATTTCTGTAACTTATTTGTTATTATCTTTGTCTGTCCATGCTATCGTCCTCATACATCTGAAGCACAGCATTTCAAAAGGCTGCTACCGTTTTTCTGTCTGCGTTTCAGACTGCCCGTATTTCATAGGTATACTGTGCTGTGCTCCACACATATGCTTTCAACAATTTTCTTCCTATTCTATGTTTGTTGTCTTTTCTCATAGGCGCTGATCTTTCTTGTTAGATGCAGTTCGATCACTTTCTATTGTTTTACAGTTATATGCCCTATTTCTCCGACCTTCAATGGTTGTAAAGGGAGGTAAGCAGCCTGTGGCTGCCAAATTCCCCCAACACTTAACCATTTGGCAATTTAATATATTTTCCAATTTATCTTTTCGCACAGTCAACTTTAGTTGCAGGTATTTTGCAACCAACAACTAGTTGTTTATACTAATCATCAGATTTATCTGCGCTTATTTTTTCGTCATTAGGTTTTCCGTCTCAAAACTGGTTGGACACGTACCTGCACTTATTTATATTCTGAGCTAGCCTACATAGTTCCCTGAAATTCTCACACAGCATGTGTATTCAGCTCGTTCCCTTTCTATTATTTTCTAATATTATACCCTATTTTACCGAGATTCAGTGAAGGAGGTTAAGCAACCTGTGGCTACCAAGATCCCCCAACACTTAAACATTTGCCGAAATAATGGTTTTCTAGTAAATCCTTTCACACACTTAACATTATTCGAGAATATTGCCCAACCAATTCTTGTAGTTACTTATAATAATCATCATGTTTAAACACTGTTATCTTTTCGTCATTAGTTTATCCATCTTGGGATTGGTTGGATGCGTACCTCCATTGATTTCTATTCTGGGCTAGCCTACACATCTCCCTGAAACCTCTACAGCCTACATCTTTTACTATCTGTGTGCAGTAGTCTAATCTAGGTCTGCCTCTTCTTCTCTTTTTTCCTATCTCTGCTTCAAATATATTCCGCACTATTTCCTCATGCCGTAGTATGTGACCTATCATCTTATCTCTCCTATTTTTTACCGTTTTCCACATATTTCTTTCTTCCCCTACCATTTTTAGTACCTCTTCGTTCTTAACTTTGTCCATGATATCTTCATCATACGCCTGTAGCACCACATTTCAAAGGCTTCTACCTTTTTCTTGTCCGCTTCTCCTACTGTCCAGGCTTCTCAGCCGTACAGTGCTGTGCTCCACACATATGCTTTAAGCAATCTTTTCCTTGTTTCTATGTTTGTGGTCTTTGAGCACAGTAGTTGCTTTTTCTTGTTAAATGTAGCACGACCTTGTGCTAATCTTTGTTTTATATCTTTTGTGATTTTCCCATCTTGCGTTATTTGGCTTCCTAGGTAGCAGAAATCCTTAACCTCTTGTAAGTTCGTATTAAATACTTGTATTCTTGTTTTTGATTTATTTTCCCCACCTTTGCAGACTAGAACTTTAGTTTTAGTTTTGTTAATTTTCATACCGTATCTCTCTTTTAGAACCGTTTCCATTTCATTAAGAGCAGCTTCTATCTCTTCCTTGCTAGACGCTAATACCGCTATATCATCTGCAAATCTAAGCATATCAATTTTTTGTCCCTGCATAGTAATTCCAAATGTCTTCCTGCCTTTGACAGTATTCATTGCCTCTTCTATGTACAAGTTAAAAATCAATGGGGATAGGGCACATCCCTGTCTCACCCCTTTCCTAATGTTTACTTCTCTATGTTCCTGCTCTAATTCTATTACTGCTGTTTGTTCTTTGTATAAGCTATGTACTATTTGTCTATCCCTATAACTCATTCCAATCTTTTTGAGTATTTCAAACATTTTTTCCAATTTACATTGTCGAATGCTTTTCCAGATCTACAAACCCTATATACATGCTTTCCCCTTTTCTATTGTTTTCTCCATTATCACTCTCAGAGCTAAAATAGCCTCCCGTGTTCCCCTGTTTCGCCTAAACCCAAATTGGTCTTCTCCTAGTATTTCTTCCTCTCGTTTTTCCATTTGTCTTTGCACAATTCTAGTTAATATTTTTGACACGTGTGCTGTCAAACTTATTGTTCGAAAATTTTCACATCTATCCGCGCCTTTCTTTTTTGGTATAGTTACTATGATGCTACGTTTGAAATCTTTGGGTATCTCGCCTGTCTCATACATATAGCTTACAAGTTGGAAGAGACGTTCTGCTACTGCTTGTCCAGCGGCTTTTAGAGTTTCTGCTTGCACCTTATCTGTACCCGGCGCCTTACCATTTTTCAGACTCTTTAATGCTAATTCAAACTCGCCTCGAAGTATAGGATATCCCAAGTTATCATTTTCAATGTCTGATTCCTGTTCTATTGCAGTTAGTTCCTCTCCTGCATATAAATTCTCTATATATTCTTGCCATCTACTCACTTTCTGTACGTTTTCTATAGTGACGTTTTCTTGTGCGTCCCTTATATTTTTGCTATACGGTTTTATATCCCTAAAATTCATTCTAATTAATTTGTATGCTTCGTCTGTCTTTCCTATTTCCATCTTAGTTTGTACCTCTTTGCACTTTTCATCAATCCATTGTTCTTTAGCTTTCTGCATTTTCGAATAATTTTTCATTTTATGGTTTTGTATCTCTGTTTTCCTGTTTCGTCTGATTTATTTTTGTATTTTCGTCTTTCTTCTATTAAATTCACGATATCCTTTGTTATCCATGGTTTCTTATTTTCTTTTTGTGTATACCTCAGAATACCTCTGGCCGCCATGTCTAGGCTGGATTTAATGTTATTCCATTCTGTTTCTACTTCCTTAGTTTCAGATATTTTCCCGATATCAATCAGCAATTCATTTGACTTTTTTTCGAATCTTACTTGAATATTTTTATCTTTTAGTTTCTCTAAGTCTAAGTGTCTTTTGATTCCTAAACCGTTGTCTAACAAGAATGTAATCTATTTGATATCTTTCTGTATCTCCTGGCATCTTTCAGGTGTATCGTCTTCTAGCATGATGTTGAAATAATGTGTTTGTGATGATTAAATTGTTCTTGTCGCAAAATTCTACCAGCCTATTTCCCCTGTCGTTTCTCGTGCCTAAACCAAATAAACCTACTACCGCTCCTTCCCTCCCCTCACCTACCACGGCATTAAAATCCCCCGTAATTATTAAATTTTCATGTCCTTTTACGTATCTTAATATGTCTTCGGTATCTTTGTAGATGGCTTCTACCTCTTCGTCACTGTAGCTAGAGGTGGGCATGTATACTTGTATTATTACTGTGTTTACCGGTTTAGATTCTAATGTAACCATGAGTACTCTTTCGTTCTTTTGTAAGTAATTTTCTACACAGTATCCTATATTTTTCCGCATAACTATCCCCACACCCAAATTTCCTTCCTCTGCTCCTGTATGAACTACCCTGAAGTCTCCACTCCAAAAATCCCCCGCATCTGGCCACCGAACTTCGCTGATCCCTACTATGTCTAGTGATAATTTATTCATTTCGATTTTTAGGTTCTCTAGCTTACCTACTTGCTTCATACTTCTAACATTACACGCTCCGACTCGCAGAACGTTCCCAACTCTTATTTTTAACTTTCCGATCGCATCCTCCGAAGTAGTCCCCTCCCGGAGATCCGAATGGGGGACTATTTTAACTCCGGAATCTTTTACCCCAGAGAATGCCATCATGTTTGTAACAATTTAAGTACGCTGTGTACTTGGGAGATAATGTGGTGGTTTCCCGTTGCCTTCCACATCGCGGTAGTGTGTCTTAGACTGCCATACCGACCCCTATGGTCTCTGCCAATCTAAGTACCGAAAGAGCCGCTGCCCTCTTTCGGGGACCTGTCTTAGTCTGGTTCCTCACTAACGACCCTACTACTTTGGTTGGACCTGTAGTTTGGCTCTTTAGCTCATTAGAACACGCAAGCCATTTCACCTGTTCTAGTAATTTAGAGATTCGGCAAGGTGTAGATCCATTCGAAATGGATATATATATATATATATAATATATATATATATATATATATATATACAGCAAAATCTAGCAGCTAGATTGCGTGTACTTTTCGCTACTAACTTAATTTTTTTTAAATTACATGCATGTTTCCGTTCTGAACAGATCTGCACCTTGAAGAAGTTCTAGAATACCAGAACGAGTAGACTGGATTGCGTGTTTCAGTGAGCTAAAGTTCCGAACTATAGGTTTAACCAAATTATGGGTGTCTTTAGTAAGGAACTATACTACAACTGGTGCCCGAAAAAGAGCAGCGGCTCTTTCGGTACTTGATTAGCAAAAACCTTAGAAGTCGGCATAAAATTCTAAGACACACTACTGCGACGTGAAAGGCAATGGGAAATCACCACATTATTTCTCAAGAACACGGCGTAATAAATATATATATGTTTTTAAAATTTTTAGGGTAAAAGATTCCGGAGTTAAAATAGTCCCCATTCGGATTTCTGGTAGGGGACTACTTCGGAAAATGTGATCGCAAATTTAAAAGAAGCATTAAGAGCATTTTGCGAGTCAGAGCGTGGAATGTCTGAAACATGAAACAAGTCGGTAAGCTAGGAAATTTGAAAATTGAAATGGATAGATTTGCGTTAGACATAGTAGGAATTACAGAAGTTCGGTGGCTAGAGGTGGAGAATTTTTGGAGCAGATACCTTTGTGTAATCCATACAGGATTAAAGGAAGAAAATTCAGTTTTGAGAATGGTTAAGCGGAAAAATAAGACACTGTATAGAAAGCTACTTAAAAAAAAACGAAAGAGTACTCGTGGTTAGATTACAATCTATACCGGTAAATACAGTAGTAACAAAAGTACATATGTCCCACTGTAGCTACACTTTCATCATTAAGTTTCCGTCCTGGAACTGGTTTGACGCGTACCTCCATTAATTTCTATTCTGCGTTAACCTACACATTTTCCTGAAATTCACACAAGCCTACATTTTTCGCTATCTGTGTGCAATAGTCTAACCAAGATCTACTTCTATCTCTAGTTTTTCCTTTCTCTGCTTCTAATACATTCCACACTATTCCCCCATGCCTTAGTATGTGCCCTATCATCCAATCTTTCCTTTTCTTTACTGTTTTCCGCATATTTCTTTCTTCCACTACCATTTCTAGAACCTCCTTGTCATTAAATTTGTCTGTTTATAATATCTTCATCCTAAGTCTGTAGCACCACATTTGAAAGACTTCAATCTTTTTCTTGTCCGTTTCTTCTACTGTTCAGATTTCACTGCCGTACAGTGCTGTGCTCCACACATATGCTTTCAGCAATCTTTTCCTTATTTCTATACTTGTTGTCCTTGAAAGCAATAGTTAGTCTTTCTTGTCAAATGCAACACGGCATTGTGCTGATCTTTGTTTTATATCTTTGGCACCTTTACCATCTTGCGTTATTTGGCTTCCTAGTTGGCAGAAATTCTTAACCTCCTGTATGTTCTAGTTTGCTATTTGTATTCTGGTTTTTGACTTACGATCCTCGCTTTTACATAGTAGTAGTTTAGTTTTATTTTGTTAATTTCTACATAGTATTTCTCTGTTAGCACTGTTTCCATTTTATTAAGAGCTGCTTCTAACACTTCCTTGCTGGATCCTAATACCGCTATATCATCGGCAAATCTAAGCATATCAATCATTTGTCGCTGCGAAATAATTACAAATGTCTTTCTGCATTCGACAGTATTCATTGCATCTTCGACAAGTAAGTTAAATATTAAAGGGATTAGCGCACACCCTTGTTTCATCCCCTTTTTAATATTTACTTCTTTACGTACCTGCTCTAGTTCTATTACAGCTGCTTGTATAAGCTATGTACTATTCGTCTATCCATATAACTCATTCCTATCTTTTGAGTATTTGCAATATTCTCTTCCATTTCACATTGTCGAATGCTTTTTCTAGATCTACAAACCCTATATACAGGCTTCCTCCTTTTTCTATTGTTTCCTCCATAGTAGACCATTTTCAAGGATCCCAGGACCACATTTGCACCAGCATCCACATTTGCACCCACATCTGGACCAAAAGTTTTCTTCGACTAACCATTTTCATCTTTCGAGATAAATATCTCTTAAATTTTTCATCTTTCGAGATAAATGAGCATCCTCATTTCCACACACGAGATAAACCTATTTTAAGATTTTTACCGCTAACATTCTGGACCAAATAGTTTTCTTCGACTAGCCATTTTTTATCTTTCGAGATAAACCTATCTTGTTTGGTATCAATTAATATTAGAATTTTCTCAGCTACCCGAATCTCTAAGAATTTTTCAGATTGCACCATCCCTAAGGAGCTACCCCAATTTTAAGATTTCTTACCTGTAGCGACTTTTGAGCGTTCTTATAAAATTTTTTTAGTCATGCGATACATCTTCTTAGTCTAAAATTTTACGCACATCCCGAATCTGTAAACAGATTTGAAATCGGACAACGCCCTGCAAAGTTATACTTTAAGCTCTCAAACCTCATTAAAATTTTTGCTCGTATATATTTAACTCCATTTTTTAAAACCTTTTTTGCTACCCAAGACATATGCTTTAACCAACATAAATAAATTAAGAACACAAAAGTTTAATAATTTATTTATCCAACTTACAGTTTAATAAATTAATTACAATTTTTACAAAGTATAACATTATTTCCTGTGCGTAGCCGAAAGTTTAACCTGTAACAAAAAAGAGATTAATGTGTTGTTTAAATAGACCTGTAACAAAATGAGATTAATGTAAAAAAGAGGAAACGCGTTTTCAGTCAATAAGACATATTATCGTTAACAATATGTTTTACCGTCCAGCGACACCACGTGGAGGTAAACACATGCCGCCGGGAACAAAGGAAATTTAATTAAAAGCAGAAAGTTTTGTTCAAAACGCTAATGTAAAATATATAGAGCAAATAAATTATTCCCTGAATGTGTTTTCAATTGTAATAACTGACTATACAATCACTTATGATTTTAAATTACACTTTATTTAACTAAGTTACTTTAAAACAAGAAATTACCGCATCCAAAAATTCCAATGCATGCTTAACAATAATGTAGAAATGGCAAGGTCGACTTTTGATGTCCAATGTAATGTGTTTTAAATATCTAAAAGAAAGCGCATTTTGCTGGTATGAAATCTATGGAATTTCTCCTGTAATGAAAGAAGAATGCATTCGTAATTGAAAATGCGTGCTACAACTTTCGCTAGATTACCAGTCATGTATGTTAATTAGAAATTTTGTGTATATGCTGTTTTATAATTTCTTTTCTTGGACTTTCTATTAATTATGTTGAGAATATGTTTCAATGACGCGCATTTCAAATCGAGATATAATTGTTTGTAGATTACCAATACCACGAGGTGCTGAAAAGTGCGTATTTACGGAAAATACAAACCTCATTTAGTAGTATAATTAACGGATTCAAAACGTATATAACGCGGTGTCATTAGAAAAATTCTATTAGTTTCGCACGCTTTTGTGTAAAGCCCTCGAAATTTTAAACCGTCGTTTCGCGTAGTTCTTTTGTGGAAAGTTTTGAAGGAAGATTTAAGGTAAGTTTACATTTTTTATTAAAGTAGAACTGAATTTATTTGCAAACACCAATTATTATGTATTCGGTTATTGGTTCTTTGTATTTTAAAACATTAATTTTTCCAAAGTAATGCGCTGTATTACAGATATATTTTTCCAAATTTTAAAGGTATGCTTTTGCTAGAATAAAAACAATTCTCACAAAATATTTTATTAAAATTTTAATACATTAACAAAAATGCTTCAATACCAATACGTTTTCTTTAGAACAGCTTAAATTATTCAAACAATGGTTTAAACAGTGATTGTACCTATTACCGAATCTTCTTAATTCTTTGAGCCTTGGAAGTAAGAAAACACTCTCCATGTTTAAAATGTTGTTTGATAAATATTTTGACAGTAACTGTCTTTTCTGTTCTCCTTTAACATAGATAGTAGCATCGGGTGGTATGACTTCTTTCAGCAAATCGCCTACATTTGTATATCCACTTGTGGACTGTCCATCCCAGCTAAGCCCATGGATTCTTTGTTTTAACCACCGAACTTGCTTTTGAAATCATCGCTTAGGGTGTTATACTCCACAGCCATGTCCAATATCTCATGCCATATTACATTATTCGCTACATCCAAAATGGCAATCTCCTTGCAATAGAAATCACTAGTTTTGTATTGATATCCTTGTAAATCGATTATGAAACACATGCTTCCTGCTTCAAATCACAGATGGGAATGGGGTTCTAAGCAAATCTCCCCCGTATACCCAGTTTAGGGACTTTACTCCCTCCTTTTATGATTTTTTCATCCAGGTAATTATCTGGATGATACTAAAGCAAGTCTGTTTTCTTAATCCAACTTTACCATCCCCAACCACGACACTAATAATTCGCGTCCGTGCTTCCGTTTCCGTAAAACTTTTTCCACTAAGTACGTGTCGGGTGCTGCTGTGAGCTGAATTTCATCGCCGTAAAAGCACCTAGAATTGGCCGACCTTCCAAATCTTGTAGCAGATAGGTTGTCGGTCTCGTTTTTGTACTTTAACAATTTTGAATAGTTCTGTACTCCAGTTTGGGTGAAATCCTCGATCGAATACTGCTTTATATTTTGATATACGCACAATGTCTCCAACCTTATACAACTTCTTGCGACTTTTAGAAACGCTGTTAGCGGTGTAAAGTTTTATTCTTTCCGGATGTTCTTCTGCCTCCATAGGTGTCATGTTAATAGCCCGATGCGGTGTATTATTGTATTCTTCCATAACCTTAGGCAAAATATTCACCCATTTATGACTGCCTTGCAAGTAAAATCTTCTGTACAATTTGTTTTTGATTGTTCTAATCAACCGCTCGACCATACTAGCTTTGATTGCGGAATACGTAGAGTAATGGTTTATCTTATATTTTTGCATAAGATTTTAAAACAGCGGTTGTAGTACTCTTTCCCAAAATCCGTTTGTAGATTGATTTTTAAGTTATTTTCTCCTTGCAGCATTTTGTCCAATATTTTTTCATAGCATTTGTAACTTCTGATCCAGTTTTATTTTTAAAGGTTCAGCTAAAGCATATTTTGTGAAACAGTCCACTGCTATTATAATATATCTGTACCCATTGTTCACACGCGAGTAAGGCTGCATTTCGCACAAGTCCGATTGGATAAGATCACGTTTCACATGTTTCAGATTTGTATGACGACGCTGAAAATTTTTTCTTGCAGGTTTAAATAATTCCTTAACGATGATTTCTTTACTCATTTTTGCTTAACACTGTTGCTAAACTAATAGGGTTATCTTTATCCAATTGCACCTTTGACATAAACTGAAGCTTTGGTTTGTAGTATTTGTTTTTTATAGCTGCTGGTGACGCCTCGTAAATCGATGCTATTGCAAGACTGAGCTCCTTTTCATTTGTCTCGGAAGTTGCAGTCAAATTAATAAAAACTGTATAAACGTTTTAAAGTCAGATACAAGCTTATCCAATTTTTCATTTACATATTGTTTATTAACTGCATCAGATGGCTCAACTGGTTGAGCAAGCATTGCGATACGCTGGTTTCTTGCATTGAAGGCTTTATCTTTACGTTGTATATCATCAGAACTTTTAGACAGTATGAAAAGGCTTGATTCACGAGCTTGATTACAGATTTCTTATTAACACAATCACCATCTTCTTTAGGATCCATTACATCCACTAGCCTTCTTTTACGAAAACTAATTGTTTCTTCTCCAGACTTGAATACTATAGTGCTTCTCTGATTAACACAATCACTATCTTCTTTCGGGTCTGATGAATTCACTAACCTTCTTTGCTGCATATCGTACCCATCACCATCCAACGTTAGCACAAATCCTCGACCTGGAGGACCGCGCCGAATATCAGCATCTTTACGCTCTGAACGTCCGAAGCGGTCGATAGGCATTTTAAAACTGTGTAATTATTTGCTGAGCTCACTGTATTATACCTTCTTCTCTCAACTCTTCTATTATGGACACCATCTCGTTAATGTTTTCCTCGCTTGTATTTCCAGCTCGGTTGGATGCGTTCAACAATCTCAGTCGATCCACAAGTTCATGTACATTATTCCAGTAGACATATTGCACCGGCTTTGAATTTAAACTTTTGTAAAACCGATTAGAAAAGCCTAAACCCGATCCCTTAGACTGTTTTCTTCTCTTTGGCTGTTTTCTTTCGGGATTCCTCCGAAATTCGGTGAGATATTTTTGCACATATTTGTTAAACTTTTGTTATTTGTTGGGAATCCGCTTAAATCGTGCACCGCAAATGGGTTAAACTTTCTTCTCAAAATCGACGCAGATTTGATCATTTCCAAGTAATTCGGCAAATCTTCATGCAAATTGAAATCACCATCTTCGGGGCTGATGTCTTTGTAAACCAGCAGGTTGTATAAACCCTTCGTACCTGGATATATCACATTATTTAATGTTATATCGCTAGTTTCCGGGTTAATTACCAATACACTTTTCCACAAACTCCATGTATCGGTTTCCGCATTATACTTTACTCCATAAATTGATTTGTCAATATTTTCGTCCTCGTCTCTAGCTAACACATCCGCATAGTAAAGATGGAACGGTTCTTCTGGAACGAGTTGTTTAATTTTCTTTATAGGCACGTCCATGTTTTCAACTTTAACCTTTGTTGTAGGTGTGGGAATTTTTTCGGTGATCGATTGCAACTGGGAAGCGGTTATTTCAAGGGATCAATCAATTGTTTGTGCATCTCTTTGAATTTTTGCTGAGATGTAGCGTCTCCTTTTGTACGCTACAAACTTTTTCGTACAGCATCCTGCATAAGATGAAGACTGCGTTTATTCGCAATAAAATTGTTAACGTCCGTCATCATGAAACTTTGGATGAGAACTAGCGGTTTTGAATAATGTCAAATATTTATATACTCGTCGAAATTCTTCCTATATCGACCATTATCCAAATCAAAATCTTTCACAACAGTTATAAAATTATGTTTTGAGTCACCCCAACACTGTAAACACATTTCTTTAAATTTCGGATATGTCATGTCACCACTTATATGATCCGAAAAGATATGGCGAAGGTTTGTATCATCCTGTTTCCATAATGCGATTACATTGGCGTTATCTCTGAGTCTATGTTTTAAGGCACTAGCGTAAGTTTGACATAGATAGAACGAATCTATTGCTTTATGTCGGCCGAACGAGAAAAATTGAGTGATTTTGCTTTGCTCGTTTGCAGGTATATCATCGAAAACCATAATTGAATCTTCTTTGGTATCTCTGGGTTCAATCAAATCATCGTAATTTTCAAACTCATGGTACCCAATTTCTTCTTTTAATGGTGTAAAACGTTTCTTAATAATTCGTATTTCGGTTGATATAAACTTTTAGAAAACACATAAACGTTTTGGAATCTAAGACCGTTCTCGTGCAAGATCAGAGATATTAGAGCATTAGTTTTCCACAACTCGATGGTCCAGCGAATATAGCTCGTATGTTAGACGGGAACAATGAACCATGTTTACCATCCTCTCTTGCACTAGCAATAGCAAAGTTATCATAATTCTGTATAGGTATTTTAACTTCTTGTTTCGCAGTCTCCATATTGCTTCGAGCGTACGCTTGCTTTTGCTGCTGCTTGCGGTGATAGCTTAACGTCTCTTTCGGTATATTATATTTTTACTGATGGAGTAAATACTTGATTTACCCAGCCGAACTTCTTCTATAGCTTTTCTAATGCTTCTTACTGTATCCACTACTTCGTTTTCTTATGAATTCGAACCATCTAACCATATGTCGGGACACTTTCACCCTATGGGCAATTTCACTCTATGGGGAATTTCACTCTATAGGGCAATTTCACCCTTATTCTGATGGAGGTAAATTCGCTCTAAAATAACTAGAACTTATGTACAGAGTGGGAGATGCTCACCATTCGACAAATAAAAGTAGACTAATTGAAACAAAATAATTCCTTGCTTTTATACAATTTTATTAAAAATATATACAAAATATTTAATTGTGAATAAATCTATTAACAATTTCCGTAAACGGATTATATTCAAACATAGAGTCATGTATAATTAAAGCATAAGCCTTCATCGACGGTTCAAAATTTCTTGAAGCTTCTAATTCCATTCTTACATCAACCGTTGCATCCTTGATGCTTTCAAATTGATGACGACAGTCGATTACAAAGACGGTGAATCCTTAAACCTGTTGTAGTCCATTAAACATTTATTTGACGATTTGTTCGGGTAGTATTTTTCCATAAAAGATGCATAAGACAGGTACGCTGGCAAGTAGTCATTCTGCTCGAAATCCAAATTTAATCGACCTTGAGGGAACATCTGAGAGTTTAAAACACTTTGACATTGGTTATATTGGCATTCGTAAAGCTTGTAGCATTTTCTTCTTTCCTGTCGTACTTCCCATTTTGCAGCGCCAGTAATATCCACCGAGCCTTCTCTGTTTCGTTCGATACTTTAATTCTCCATACTTGCGACTTTGATTGTGTTAGAGACGGTAATTCATGTAGTTCCCATTTTCTGAATGCAACCATTATAGATGATTGATTTTGCATTTCCGAAAGCAGTGACGCCTTGGCGAAGTCACTTAATGTTATATGCGGACCTCCCATGAAATACGTTGTATTTTGAACGTTACTGTATTTCCAATCGACTTGTAGCAATTTACGTCCGACTTGGATCTGATTAAAATCAGCTCTTGAGGCATGTTGACGATAGTTTTCTTGTAATCTTCAAAAACCCAAAATGGTTTTTAGCGGTATAGCACAACTAAACCGTCCATCTTGGAATATGGTATCGGGCTTCCACCCGGTATGTGTAATAGATTTTGTTTCTGATTCTTCCATGGATACTAAACCTTTAATAGTTCTTGTAATTCCAGGATTCGACAGACATCTATTATTTGATTATTACCCAATTTGTATTGAATTTCCTCAAACAGAAAATATGGTGCATTTCTAGTAAATTCGTAAGCTTTAGGGTCTGGTTCTGCTGCTCTAATCGGGTCTCCAGTTGTTGACGCTTCCTTAATGTTTCCGTAGGCTTATAGGTACCCTTTATAAATATAAAACTTTCATGAGGGTATGTGATGTTATCACTGCTCTGGATTTCAATTGAAATTCGATCGTTGTTTTCTGCATTCAATGTAAAGGGAAGATATGTATAATAATCTTCCTTTATTATGGTTTCGTCTAATTTATAACCTCCAAACACATCCAATTTGGGCACGTCCTCATATTTAAGCCTTCCAAGTTTAACGTTTTCATCACCGTGGAGATCTAAGCTGCGTTTACTTCTGCCTCCCATCATTTATAACTTCTAACCCCAAAGATTTTAAGAAACGTATTTCTTCTGCTGTAAGTCTCTCGACAACTTGACGCTTTGACGCCGTATTCACTACTAATCGTCTGGGGTGTTGTAGCGTGCTTTATATACAAAATCGATAGGCATTTTCAACTACTTTTTATTTCCAGTCTCACACAGGTGTATGTTTCCGGGAAAAGTTTACCAATTCACCCAAATGATCGACTAGTCTGATTGTAATATTATCAATTTCTGTCACGCTCAGCGGATAATATATGACGTGGTTAGGTTCCTTTTCCAGATTATACCCGGGTGGTACAGATAGACTGAATTCGAATATGCTGTGCGTAAGAAAATTGTTTCTGAACGATCCGCTGGTGATATTGGTTTCCACAAAATGTTTGAGACCGATATTATGTTCACTTGCTGATTAGCGATATGTACGGTATCTGCAGTCAATTTGCGGTTGGTAAACCCCAAGATGCTTCCAATATTGTTTTACGGTTTGCCCCAAAATCAATCGGTATACTGCTTCGTATAGAACACTTTAATGTATTATTGTTGGCACTCAGTTTAAAATATTTTTCAATGTTCTCGTTGATGTCCGGCTTCTGACTGAACCATTTTTTGAAAACATCCTGTATATATGCATTTATTTCTTCTAATTCGTATGATCCAGGTTCAATGGTTATTCTGCGATGCTCTGGATCATTAAAGTATAATATGTTGTTTCCTGGATGTATGTTTTGCACAGTGTTACAAGTGTACAATCCCACTAGACCCAAAGCATATTCACCGTCCTGTTTCAATTTAATTGGTGGGTAAATGGATCCTGTCGATATGACATTACCATACCCGAACACGCTCACTGTTTTAGCCATTGTCACTAAGAAACTTTAACACTAAATGTCCACAATTGTACGTGTTGTAAGTCTGCTCCGGTACACTGTTGTAGTAAATTTTACAACCTCGAAAATATCTCTTTACTTCTTCCGGCGGTCTCAAGTCTCCAAACGAATCGTAGTAATACACGCTATTTCCGCGTTTTCGGTACCCACCCAATGTGTACCCGAACCTTTGGTGGTATCCAAATTAATCACACCCGATTCGTTGACACGCGGTCTAATCTTCTGTAACTGATCTCTAGAAAAGACGTTACGAAAATGAGGAATGTTAGATGCGTGTTTCCTTATATCTACATCGGTGAGAGCTCTTCGAGGTAACTTGCTTAGTTTTTGATACTTTTTACAAATGCCACGCCCCTGTTTGTATGGTTTCAAGAATAATGCTGTGCCTTTTTGTATGGTTTTAGAAACATTCCATTTCCTTTTTCCCAACGGTAATGGCTTCCATAGATCTGTTGTGTCGTTCGCTCTCCTTAAGCTGTTCGTTGGCTGTCTTGACATCATTTACTGCTTTAGCTATCCCTGCAGCACCACCTGTTAGTGCTCCTAGGGCACTTAGTCCCGCAAATATCGGAATCAATGGTAGAAAACCTCCTTTCTGTGGAACGGGTATAATACGTGGGACTCTAATTTTGCTTCTCCCACCGGCTCCTTTTATGATTTTTTACCAATTAGAATACCAACGTCTAAAGCTTTTTCAAGTTGTCGGAACCAACTCGGTCTATTGCGGATCGTATTTTCTTCAAAAATCCACCTTTAAAACTTATTTTCTTCTTTAAACCCATACCCATTTTTCTCTTCGCTTTCATAGCGTTTGTCACAAACCAAGCTGCGGCTTTTTCCCCAAACTTTGCGTTTTAGACTTAACTCTCCCCAGGCTTCTTCTTCTAAAATTTTATCTGCTCGGTGTCTGGCTGGAAGATCGTCGGGGTACTTGGAGTATGCAATGTCGTGGTCTTTACACAATTTATCTAATTCGTTTATTCCAGGATCACCTCTTGCTAAGCGTTCATCCAACTTTGTACCAGGACCGCAGTACTGATAACCTGGAATATGCAGCTCAAACGGTAACCTGTTTATAGCGCTGTTGATTAAACCCTCTCCAGAACAGATAATCATGTGTTTACTCAAAAATCTCAAACTATACTAAATAAATAAACAACAACGAGTCTATTTATACTTTTTCAAAAATTTACAATAACAATACATTTACATCCACGTCTCTTGGACTGTCTTTTATACTCTTTCTAGTTATCACCATAACCAGAATCTTCAGATTCCGACAAATTTAAACGTCTAAACATTTCCACTAATGTTCTTGTACGCATCACATCTTGCACAAATATATCCGGAAAACATATAACCAGCTCCAATGCATTTAGTGCGCTCTGATTCAATTCGTTGTAGAATAAAATATTACCAATTCGAACTTCGCCTTCAATCAAGATTTTAATTCGTTTCTCTCCTTCAGTCATAGTATTAAACCCATCGCAATCATTTAAATTAGAATTAGCAACAAACCCTACTAATTCGCTGTATAATGCTGGGAAGTCACGACTTTCCAACTGTTTAAGTTGATACTCAAACAACTCTCGCATATGGAATATTTTACGGCACTCCAATTCATTTATAACTATCGAGCTATCACCCATTATTATTTTTAACTGGAACGTTTCGTTCTCGGTTGATCCAGACACTGGTGACAGAGTGATAAAGAACGGACCTCCTAGTTGTATGTGTAGATCTTCCGTTTCGGGTGCACCATTTAATCGAGTGTTTAGCACGTCACGAGAAAATACGTTGATTTGAAATTCCACTTGAAAATTTGTAAATGCTAACCAATTTTCGTATGTCAATTCCAGAACATGACTGCTACAATATTTCTTGCTACACACCAATCGTAATACGGGTTTTATTCTCTGGTTTATAACAAACCCAATTTCCACATTATGAGGGTGTTCACCCAATTCACTTAAACTATACGTAAACTTATTAATCAGATTTTCGGTATGCGAAACTTGTGCATCATTAACACCTGCAGACTCCATTGCTTTGCACTGATTTCACTGAGATGACTGAGAGGGATGCTATGCAGCTCATCCTTTTAAATGTTTCGAGGTTGTTGTTGCGCATGCGTAAATTGTACTCGGATAACTTAGAATGATAAATATTCGAATTATATTAACATTTTTTTTTTTATTTATAAATTTTAACCATAAAATACACATACAAAACTTTTACAATTATAATTTTTCTATATAGCTCAAAAAGCATTCCATAAAGTCTCGCAATAAATTTAATTCTTCAAATTTATCCAATAATTCATGGTAATTTATTTGATTCCGATCGAATTGGTCACAAACAGTCCATGCTTGTTGCAACTTTATCCACCTGGGGTCGTCATAACATGATCCAACATCATCACCATAAATATAACCACGTTCGATATTAATCCTAGCATCACTCAAACTCCGCTGAAACATTACTATACCGTCTTTAATGGATATCATTGTATCTACTTTTATGCTGTATTTTGTACTGAACATAGAGGAATCGTGCTCGTATTTTATACGATTTGAGCTGTCCTTGTTACCGAAATCACCCAAACTTTCTAAGGTTTATTGTGAAAGGTGACCTTTGCCTTCTTCATTAATGTTTTCTTTTATAAAAATTTCAGACTCGAAATGTCTGTAAACAATTAGAGTAGAAGTGAAAGTTAAAGTGATACATCCTATAATTATAGTTGTAGTGCGTAAGCAAGAAGCAAATTAACTTTTACCGACGTGATTAGACTAGTTTGGAATGTTACTCAAGGTTAAACGACGCTGGGTTTTCTAATTTAAAAGTAATCTAGCTAATTGATTTTCACCGACGTTAATAGACTAGTTTGGAATGTTACTCAAGGTTAAACGACGCTGGGTTTTTAAAAGTAAACTACCAACAGGGTATAAAAGCATGGTACGAGGCGATATAAATTCAGTTTTTGTTTAGTCTTTGACTAGTTACAACTGTTAAAAGTCTTTGACCAGTTTTAATTTCTTTATAGAAAATGGCATCATTCGTGTGCAACGTCTGCGGGGTTGTCTTCTCGAGAACCAATAGCTTGAAGAGGCACCAGCTCCAACAACATGGATCGGTGCCTGAAACGAAAAAGGGGTTGTTTACCTGCGATGCATGCCCGGCATCCTTCTCACGGAAGGATAGCCTAAAACGGCACAAGGATACCAAGCATGGTGTAATGGTACCAGTTGCCGGGCCCTCCGGAATCAAACGTCCTGCCGCACCAACAGTTGAGGGACCTGCCCCCAAGAAGTCGCGGAGATGCGTGGAGTGCAATGTTGATGTAGCCAACTTGGCAGCCCACCAGCGATCTAACGCGCACAAGACTAATACTAGCCGCGTCCTGGATGGCGGTGTGGAAGTAGTAGCGACCGCATTTAAAACTCGAATCGCTACATACAGAATTAAAAATGCTAATACTAGTGGTATGTATTTTTTATAAGTATTTTGTGTTTGCTTAGTTTGTATTTTTAGGTCTATTGGATTTTCTATGCGAGCAGAAGGAGAGGTTCATAGCCTTAGTCGGGGAACAGCTGGCTATACACACCTCCCTCAAGGTGAACTTGGAGGTATTTGGTGGTTACACCAAGATGGCTGCGGTAGAGGGTGTTGAAGATGTTAAATCCTTCAACACCCGAAATGTTGTGGTCACCTCCTCCAGTGACCTGGGAGCGGTCTACAACACCTTTGTGGAGAGGATGTCGGCTAAGTCGGACGAGTTCCAAGAACGAGATTCTGGTTAGTTTCTACAATTATTAATTTTTTCTAATTTTTAAATTTTAGGATGGACTCTGAAACAGGTGTTGTACTTGGAGGTAAATGTTAACAAGTACCAACCAATGCGGGGTTCATCTTATATCGAGCTCCCCAAATGGATTCAGGACAAGTGTGCCATCATTAACATCCAGAATCAAGACAATGCATGTTTTGCCTGGTGTGTTGTGGCGGCGCTGAATCCAGGACATATTCATCCTGAACGGGTTAGTAGCTACCCGCATTACTCGACGGTACTCAACTTTGTCGACATTGAGTTCCCGATGCCTATAAAGGACATTCCCAGGTTTGAGGAGCAGAACGACATCAGCATCAACGTCTTTGGGGTAGAAGGCAAGTCCATCGTTGGACCGCTACATTTCACCGCTAATAAAAGGGTTCGGCATGTGAACCTACTGTACATTCAGGATGGGTGCAAGTCCCACTACTGTTTGATCAAAGATTTGGGGAAGCTAGTGGGTAAGCAGCTATCTCGTGACCGCACCGTAAATGGATTTGCGATGGATGTCTTGTGTTTTTCCATCCGAAGACAAATTACACCAACACTCAACAAACGACTGCAACCATGTGGTGACAACCATGCCGAACCACTTCAATAACATTGTAGAGTTCACGAACATTCACAAACAAATGCGGGTACCGTTCGTGATTTATGCAGACTTCGAAAGTGTGTTGAAGCCTATTAGCTCTGCAGTTCCGGATCCCACCTCTTCCTTCACCAACAGCACACAACACCACGAACCCTTCAGTTTTCATACTATATCAAGTGTTCATACGATGACTCGTTTAACAAGTTTGAGCTGTACAGAGGACCTGAAGCCGCAAAAGTTTTTATGGAAAAGATGAAAGAGGAAGCCCAACGATTGGGAAAAATTTTAAAACAAACACCCCATGCTTCCAATGGAACCCCTAGATGAGTTGTTGTTTTATATGGTTGAGGAGTGTGGCATCTGTAAGCAGCCTTTGGGAAATGAGAGGTGAGGGATCACTGCCACCTCTCAGGGAGATTTCGCTTTGCCGCACACTCCCAATGCAACATTAAATACACGGTTCCAAAGTTTATCCTGGTGGTGTTTCATAACCTAAGCGGTTATGATTCACATTTCATTGTGAAAGAGTTGGGATACGACAAAGAACGGGTTACTGTAATCCCGAATAATAAGGAGAGGTTTATATCGTTTACAAAAAACGTTAGATTGTATAAGGAAAACGACGATGAAACTGATGAATCTTTCATTACACTAAGATTTGTAGACTCCTTACGCTTCATGGCATCTAGCTTAAATAAACTAGCCTCCAACTTGAATGCTGAACAGTTTGTTGAACTAAAGAGCTGTTTCCCAATACCGAAGAGTTTGCTCTATTACATCGGAAGGGTGTGTTCCCGTACGACTACGTGAAAGATATTACCGTATTGGAAGAGAAGGCTCTACCACCACAAAATGCTTTCTTCAACGGTCTAACCGCCACAGCGGTGTCGTATGCAGATTATGAACACGCACAGAATGTATGGAGAACATTCAAAATCCGAACGCTTGGGGAATACAGCGATCTTTATTTGAAAACGGACGTTTTGTTACTAGCAGACATTTTCGAGAACTTCAGAGACGTCTGCACAAAACCTATGATCTAGACCCATGCCAGTACGTGACTGCTCCTAGTTTGAGTTGGGATGCCATGTTAAAGCGCACTGGGTGAAGCTCGAGTTGTTGACCGATGTCAGTATGCAACATTTTATCAAGAAAGGGATACGTGGTGGGTTAACCCAGTGCAGTAGTCGGTATGCTAAAGCCAACAATAAGTATATGGAAGACTACAACCCTGACGAGTCATCCAAGTACTTAACGTATCTGGATGCTAACAATTTATACGGATGGGCCATGTCCCAACATTTGCCCATTAGCGGCTTTAGATGGTTAAACACGGACCAGGTACATCGTATAAAACAAGAAATATTAAATATACCAAGCACGCACGAAAAAGGGTATATTTTGGAAGTTGACATACAGTATCCAGAACATCTTCACAACGATCACAATGACTTGCCTTTCTGCCCTGAATCGATGGTACCTCCAACACTGTTTTCGAAGACGCCTAAGTTACTCGCCACCCTTCTGGACAAAACAAAATACATTGTTCACTACCGCAACTTGCAGCAGGCTCTGCGTAACGGTCTGCAATTAACTGTTGTGCATCGCGTGTTGGAGTTTGATCAGTCGACGTGGTTAAAACCCTACATTGATCTCAACACGAATCTCCGTACCTCTGCCGCTAACGCGTTTGAAAAGATTTTTCAAACTTATGAACAATGCGGTTTTGGTAAAACAATGGAGAACGTGGACAAAAGGGTCGATGTCAAAATAGTCACGCGATGGGAACACGACGGGAAAAAGTTGTGCGCGAGTGGACTAATAGCTAAACCTAACTTTAACAGTTGTACCGTGTTGGGGGAAAATCTGGCGATTATACAGATGGATCGTGTTAAAGTTAATTATAATAAACCGATCTATGCAGGATTGTCAATTTTAGATTTGTCAAAAACTCTTATGTATGAGTTTCACTACAGTACCATGGTTCCTCTGTATGGTCCCAGATTGTCCCTGCTTTATACAGATACAGACTCCTTAGTGTATAGTGTTGAGACGCCAGACTTGTACAGTGACATTAGCGCAAACATAATACATTTTGACACTAGTGATTACCCTCCAAACAATAAGTACAATATACCACTTATAAACAAAAAGGTGTTGGGTAAGTTTAAGGATGAGTTTTGTGGGGATTTGGTCTTGGAGTTCGTCGGCACCAGGGCCAAATCGTATTGCATAGTAAGTGAGAAAGACATTGTTAAAAAGATTAAGGGTGTTAGTCGTAGTGTGGTGGCGGGGATTAGTGTAGATAGTTTTAAGGACATTGTACATAATAATTCTGGTGCCCTCATGAATACGATGGTATCAATCCGGAGTAAGAAACACCAACTTTATACACAGCTTATTAATAAAATCAGTTTATCGGGCGCAGATGACAAGCGTTACGTCATCCCGGAAGCATATCAACCTACGCATGGGGGCATAAGGATATAGGTTAAGTTGTTTATATTTGTATATATTTTATTGTGTATATATAGTATGTAAGTTAGTTATAAGCATATCTACCCTCCCCATCCTTAAAATTTCCTTTGTTCCCGGCGGCATGTGTTTACCTCCACGTGGTGTCGTTGGACGGTAAAACATATTGTTAACAACAATATGTTTTATTGACTGAAAACGCGTTTCCTCTTTTTTACATTAATCTCATTTTGTTACAGGTCTATTTTAAACAACACATTAATCTCTTTTTGTTACAGGTTAAACTTTCGGCTACGCACAGGAAATAATGTTATACTTTGTAAAATTGTAATTAATTTATTAAACTGTAAGTTGGATAAATAAATTATTAAACTTTTGTGTTCTTAATTTATTTATGTTGGTTAAAGCATATGTCTTGGGTAGCAAAAAGGTTTTAAAATGGAGTTAAATATATACGAGCAAAAATTTTAATGAGGTTTGAGAGCTTAAAGTATAACTTTGCAGGGCGTTGTCCGATTTCAAATCTGTTTACAGATTCGGGATGTGCGTAAAATTTTAGACTAAGAAGATGTATCGCATGACTAAAAAAATTTTTATAAGAACGCTCAAAAGTCGCTACAGGTAAGAAATCTTAAAATTGGGGTAGCTCCTTTAGGATGGTGCAATCTGAAAAATTCTTAGAGATTCGGGTAGCTGAGAAAATTCTAATATTAATTGATACCAAACAAGATAGGTTTATCTCGAAAGATAAAAAAAATGGCTAGTCGAAGAAAACTATTTGGTCCAGAATGTTAGCGGTAAAAAATCTTAAAAATAGGTTTATCTCGTGTGTGGAAATGAGGATGCTCATTTATCTCGAAAGATGAAAAATTTAAGAGATATTTATCTCGAAAGATGAAAAATGGTTAGTCGAAGAAAACTTTTTGGTCCAGATGTGGGTGCAAATGTGGATGCTGGTGCAAATGTGGTCCTGGGATCCTTGAAAATGGTCTACTCTCCATTATCACAATTAGAACTAAAATGATCTTCTGTGTTCTTCTGTTTCATCTAAACCCAAATTGATTTTTTCCTAGTATTTGTTCAGGCCGTTTTTTCATCCGTTCTTGTACAATTCTAGTTAATATTTTTGACACTTGTGCTGTCAAATTTATTGTTTGAAAATTTTGACATCTATCTACCTTTCTCTTTTTGGTATAGTGACTATAGTGTTACGTTTGAAATCTTTAGGTATATCGCCTGTCCCATACATATAACTTACAAGTTAATAGAGACGTTCTATTACTAGCTGTCCAACGGCGTTTACAGTTTCTACTTGCACCTTATCTACACCTGGTGCCTTATTATTGTTCAGGTCTTTTAATGCAATTCAAACTCATCTCTAAGTATAGGATATCCCAAAACATTATATTCAATGCCTGATCACATTTTCCAAAGTAGTCCCCTACCAAAGATCCGAATGGGAGACTATTTTTTACCCCAGAGGATTTTAAAAACATTTTTATTACGCTGTGTTCTTGGGAGGTAATGTGGTGATTTTCCGTTGCCTTCCACATTGCAATAGTGCGTCTTAAAATTCCATACCAATACCTATGGTTTTTGCTGATCAAGTACCGAAAGAGCTGCTACCCTTTTTCGGACACCTGTTGTAGTATAGTTCCTTACTAAAGACGCTTATAATTTGGATAAACCTATAGTTCTGCTCTTTAGCTCACTAAAACACGCAATCTATTCTACTCGTTTTAGTATTCTAAAACTTCTTCAAGGTGCAGATCCGTTCAGAACGAAAACATGCATGTAATTTTAAAAAATTTAGATACTAACAAAAAGTACATGGAATCTAGCTGCTTGAATAATTAGATTTTGCAGGTTGCTTAAACCTCTTTACGTGCCATTGAATATCGATGAGATAGGATATTTTTCTAGAAAACAATAGAAGGGGAAAAGTGCAAGTAATACAAAAAAAGATTATTACAAAGCCGTGCTGTATTTAACAAGAAAAAACAGCTGCTATATTCGAAAACAACAAACATAGGAAGAAGGGGAAAATGCTGAAAGTATATGTGTGGAGCACAGCACTGTATGGCAGTCAAAAGTGAACAGTGGGAGAAAAGGACTGGAAAGATGCAAGCCTATAAAGTGTGGTGCTACAGACGTATGATTAAAATATCATGGACAGACAAAGCTCAGAAAAAAGAGGTACTATAAATGGTAGAAATATGTGGTAGTAAGTGATAGGATGGTAGAGCACATACTAAGGCATGTGGGAATAGCGCGGAGTATATTAGAAATAGAGAAAAGAAAAAAAGAGGAGTAGATGTAAACCTAGATTAGACTATTACACTCAGATAGTGAAAGATCTAGGCTATGGGAATTTCAGAGATACGTTTAGGTTAGCTTAGATTAAAAATTATGGAGTTACACGTCTAGCTAGTTCCAGAACGAACAACGCAATTATGCAAAAAGTAATTGTATTTAAACCTGATGATTATCGTAAATAACTACAGATCTTGGTTTGCATTATGCTCAACAAATGTTGAATGTGCGAAAACGACTAATTAGAAACGATTGGTTCAACAAGTGTCTAAATATTGGGAAATTTTTGTAGCCGTTAGGTAACTTCCTTTACGTACCATTAAATAACGGTGAAATATGGTGTACTTTTAAAAAAACAATTGAAGGGGAAAAGTGTAAAAGACAAAAAAATTGGCATAAGGCCGTTCTGAATTTTGAATTTAACAAGAAAAAGCAGCTGCTATGTTCGAGGACAACATAAATAGAAACAAGGAACAGCTTGCGAAAAGCATATGTGTGTAGCGTAGCACTGTACGGCTGTGAAAAGTGGACAGTAAGAGAAGCGGACAAGAAAAAGATAAAAGCCTTTGAAATGCAGTCTACAGATATATATGATGAAGACATGGACAGACAAAGTTAAGAACAAAGATGCATTAAAAAGTGTAAGGGAATTAGAAATATGTGGAAAACAGTAAAAAATAGAAGATATGAGATGATAAAATATATATTAAGGCATGAGGGTAGTGGTAGACCTAGAGTAGACTATTGCACACATATAGTGAAATATGTAGGCCGTGGGAATTTCATGGAAATGGGTAGGTTTGCTCGGAATAGAAAGCAATGGAAGTACGCGTTCAACAAGTTCTAAGACTGTACTGCTGATAATGTTAGCGGTATTAACATCTAGCAAGGAAGAGTTACAAGCCTCTCTTTAAGAAATGGATACCGTACTAACAGAGAGTTACGGTATGAAAATTAACAAAAATAAAACTAAATTACTAGTATGTAAAAGAAGGGTAAATAAGTCAAAAACCAGAATACAAATAGGAAACGAGAACTTACAAGAGCTTAAGGATTTCTGATACCTAGGAGGTCAAATCACGCAAGATAGAAAAGTACAAAAGATATACAAAAAAGATTAGCACAAGATCGTAATGTATTTAACAAGAAAAAGCAGTTGCTGCAATCGAAAACAGCAAACATTGAAAAAGGAAAAGATTGCTAAAAGCATTGGTGTGGAACACAGCACTGAACGGCTGTAAAACGTGGACATTGCGAATAGTAGACAAAAAAAAGCTAGAGACGTATGATGAAGATATCATGGACAAACAAAGTTAAGAACAGAGGTGTACTAGAAATCATAGGAGAAGAATGAAATATGTGGAAAACAGTAAAAAATAGGAGAGGTAGGATTATAGGACACATACTAAGGCATTAGGAAATAATGCGGTATATACTAAAAGCTGAGAAAAAAAAGGAGGTAGATGTAGACCTAGATTAGGCTATTGCACACAGGTAGTGAAAGATGTAGTCTCTGAGAATTTCAGTGAAATGTGTAGGTTAACTCAGAATATAAAACCATGGAGGTACGCATCCAACTAGTTCTAGGTCTGAAGATCTAATGATGATGACATGCACCTTTAACGTATGCCCCTTACTTTGTGGTAACCCCACATGACTTACATAGGTCCTATTGAAAGAAACTAGTTTACGAGATTTTTCAACGCAATCATGTGTTACGTCTGTCTTGGTTGTTGTTTATTCCTGTTTACTAATGAAAAATAAATATACTTTGAATTTGTGATAAAAATAGTTAAAATTCAGTTTTCTAAAGCCATAAGGAAATTTTATATAATAAAATGAAGTACAGTACCCTCTCTGGTCCGGTAACGCAAGTTACTTAAATAAAAGCATAAATTATATTGCTAACCGCAGAGAAAATTAGCCTAAAGGGGTGAACTATATACACTCATTGTCACTAATTGGTTCTACATATTCTCTATAAAAGGAAGACCATATCTTGCGGTTTTAATATCAAACTTCACGAGTTATACCTGCAGAAGTGACAGTGTAAATAACTGAGGTGTATTAAACGTGCTACTGTGGTTTGCACTGCAATTATACGATGATCATTTTAATTGTCTTAAGAAGTGGTATAATATTCAGTCGAATGACAAGAAATTCGGTAAGCGCTATGGTAAAATTTAAACGGATACCAGCAGTTAACAAGTATATTTAAAGAGATTAGGTTCCAATTTTTTTTTATCTTGTTGATCTTTGCTGTTATTTTTTAAGTAGCCTAAGATTACTGTAATAATTTGCTACTCCTAAACAAAAATAGTTGCTTAAGCAAAATTATTATAAATAATGCAAAGTAAAACGTAGAGGATGACAAACCAGTTGTAGATATAATTAATGCGTAATGTTAAGTTAATGCAGTATATAGAGATATAAATAAAAAAGTGAATAACTAGTAGGTTTATAAATATTAATCGAGAGAGCGTAGACATAAATAGGATGGATGGTGGATTTACTTTTAAGTGTACAACAGCGTAGGCGTTTTGCAAATATTAAAGGCAACAGTGGTGTAATTTAAATAAATTAGTCGGTTCGATGATTAATAAAAACCTTGTTTTCTACACATCAGTCGAATATTATCATTCAACCAAAAGAATGTGTCGGAAACTTAATATATGCAGGGAAAAATCTAGCAGCCTGTAAGGACGGATAACCAGAAAAACAATGAAGTGTTTCAACAAATCAAAACGTATATGATGCATTATCAACACAAAGGACTTCATTTTTTAAGTATTCGACGAATATATTTGAACTTCTTATATTCAATAAATTTTACTCAAATTTCGATTTTAAGTAAAATATAATTTCACTTCGCTTCAAAATAGCCCATTGATTATTTATAAGAGTAGAACATATTACCCGGTACCAACAAAACCAAGTATGATATTTTTTTTAAAAATACTACTTCAAAATTGCTGCTAGTATGTCAATGCATAAGTAGCAACTTTTTGAGAAGGAAATTAGATTTCACCACATGCGGTTCAACTGAGGCTTCGAAACCTCTTTGTGTATCTTTAATGGTTAACTTGGTTGTTACATATTGTGTCAATTTAAACAACATACATATTTGTGATTATATAATGGTTTAGAATGCTTTAAAATTATAGTGTAAAATTATATTAAATAAACGTGATACTTTAGTTTGATTAACGGTTACTTACTTATTAAAAATGACAGCTATTCGTCTTCTGATCTTCTAAATAATTTATTGTTACTAATAAAACTACTTTTTCCAAACTTCTGCCTCTGTATTACTTTAACCTCTTGATTGCTATTTCTGTAACGTTTTGGCGTTACGTTAAACAGAAACTGTGTGATCACATTAATATTGAAGTACGCTGTATAATACTGATTTTATATATAGTAGTGTTCAGTAAGCAAGACTTCACAATAAATTGTTAGTTCCACTAAAATCGTAAATTTAAAAACTATAAAAACGACGTTCTATTTATGGTACAATACATATCAATACAGAACCCAGATTCATAAACCACAAAAAGCAAACAAAATGTTTATTTTAGTAAATCTTCATAATGTGATCAAGCCACTTAAAGGACGTTCTTAAAATACAAAAGTAAATAATCATGATATTATTAATAGGCATGCTCCATATCATAATTATTCCAAAAATAGAAACGCTTTTTACAAATTTTAGTAAAATAAATTAGAATTAATGTTTCATATTTGCAGTACAAACAAAAGTCCAGACACAGTTTAAGCATTATTCATACAATGTAAAAAAACCTAGACACCGAGTAGTGGAAATTTGTAAATATCAGTTGTCAGATACAATTCAATCATTTTAATACAATATATTTATTTATGTTGTTAAAGACCGAATGAAACACGGAACGTTATCCTAAGTAAATCACATGATACTATAAGTACTTTCTTGGGATTTTTTTCATAAGGCCCAATAGGAAGACTGTACCATAACAACACCCCCCCCCCCCTAGGAACGTAAGAAAGAAAGAAACTAAATGACAATGATTACATCCGTCTGCAAAAATTATTTAATTATCCGCAAACCATCGACAAAGCCACCTGTATTGGTGAATGTGAAAGTGTTGCCGTAAATACTCCGGGTGTTATAAAGTAAACATCGGGATTGACGTGTTGTAATCCCACGAATTTTTGGCATATCTACAACATTCATAGGTTGAGACAAATTGGTTCCCAGCATTAACTTGGAAATAAACACAAAATGGAAAATGAATTGACTCCTAGCTTATGATGGAGTTTTTAGTTCATCAAAAAATCATACTGTAAGTTAGACGTTTGTTTACAATTGTTGTTTTCTTTTACTGTGGTATTTCTGCAGGATGTTTCGTTCCATAAAATATTGATAAACTTATACAACGTCCACTTTAAGTAAAGCACAGTGTTAAGTAATTAATTGTATAAAACATGGGCATTGCAAGTTATAATTGCCAATTAAATAGGTTGCGAATTATTATTATAGGTAATTATCAAGGTTATGATTAATTAAGAATAAACTAATTTAAAAGTTTACCATTCTGTGTGTGTATTTGTTTACAGGAATATCTCCATCTTACTGATATTTACACAGATATAAGTAAATCTACAATTGTGGCATGCATACTTCTTTACAGGAAAAGTAAAATAATATTATCATAGAATAAATTTAGGTGACCTAGTTACAAAAAAACTTACGTAGGTCATTTTAAGCAGTGGTTAAAAAATTGCTTAATCCAACATAAAAGCGATGCCAGGATAGGTAAATTATGTTGTGCACCCGCTTTTCACATAAATTCAACCAAACATATCGTAAACTTCAATGATACAACAATAATAGATATTGAAAACGACTATAACAAACGACTATTTCTAGAATCCTTCCACATTCATCAGCAACCTAATCCGTTCAACAGCAAACAAGATATTAACAACCTTAACGTAGTCTATTCCACTCTTTACAGATTCAAGTGACAACAATACTATACTCACTTTCGCAGCACTTTTATAACAACAATTACTTATCGCAGTTTAATTTCCATTACTTTTTTCCATTTTAATTATAGGTTAGTATATGTTTATCTTAAGAATTACGTTTCAACTGAAATTTTCCAGTATGATTTATTACATCTAGTTTACTTTTGTTACCTACTGCATTCCTGTTGTCATCATATTTTCAATCACTCAAAACTGTATGTCATAAATTAGTGTTTCTATTAATAGCATTTTTTAAGTCATAGTAATTATGTAAGTTGTATACTATACTGTTTTATATCTTGTTAACTAATTTTATCTAATTCTAGTCTATGATTAAGGCATAAATTACATGCCGAAACGTTAGAAATTAAATTACAGTTGATTGATTAGTTTTTGCTTTACGAACGAGTGCATCCCAAAATAACATCACATTTAAAAGTTATATATATATATATATATATATATATATATAATATTATAAGTAGTTTTTTACACAAGGTAAGTTGATAAATACTAACGTATTGAAATTAATAAGATGAAATAATAACTTAGACTTTTTAAGTAAAGCCCAAATGATCATTTCAAATCGAGCTAGTAATTGAAAGAAGGAAAACATAAGGCCTTGGGCAGGTGCAAAACACTTACTTGCTTTTCTTCTAGTTTTTATAATTATTGGTACATATTGCAATCCTACTACACAAAAATGATTTTATTGGGGTTGCATACTTTAGAGCACACCCATACACTAGCTTGCAGTATTTATAATAATTACTTCCCTGTTATTTTTATTCCATGCATAGTCATTGCTCATTCTCTTCGATCTGTTTATGTTTTATAATGTAATTTCGACCTAATATAAAAACCGTTACGCATTGTGTAGTAAATTGATAAAACGAAACTAATTACAATGGAGCCGATTAGTGCATATAATTCGTAAATATTAATGCCGTTCTTTTATAACTAAAAATACTTTGTATTTTTAACAGTCTAAGTTATAAGCAGATATACCCCTGACAAAAAATTTAATCTTTATTTTATTTCACATTTTTCTTTATGTATTGTGCAAGAAATTGAAAAGGATATTTCTGAAAGTTTTGTAATGCAAGAAAGTTACATATAAAATGGTATGTTTACAATATAAAAATGTAAAAATTCACTCGTTACTCGGTTTCTTGTCACTTGTTCACTATGATGGCTGAAACTCCGCTTCGAAATGTGTGTAGTTTATTTTATTTACAATGAACAATTTTAATAGTATTGTTATAGAAGTGTTTGTTATTAAGTACACGGGAAATTTACTAATAAGTATCAATCAAGCTTAAATTTTAGAATGGTCTTTGTGGTAATGTTTCTATAGTTTTATAATTCTACTTCATAAAAAAAATGGAAAAGGTGAAGCAGGCGTCAATATCCTCGTTTATTATTAATAAACCAAAATTAAGTAACGAACTATGGTCTTCCGGTAGTACTTACAATGGTTTTTTTTCGAGTAAATATGCTTTGACGTCCGAATTTCAACTTGATTCGATTAATACGAATATATTGAACAAAGATTTTGCTGAAGATTAAACAATCAATCTATTAGGTATAAAAAACGTGGCATAGCTTGAGTTAAAAATATAACGAAAACTGGTATGGACATAATCGAAATACTAAAAAGCACAACATTATGGGAAAGTTGTTTAGAATGTCTAGAAACTGTTCCTGGGTTAGGAGAATCAAATAAAAAAATTTCAGTTGAACCAACAATTTGATTTTCTCCATGTATTTTCAACGATTTCATGAATTATTCTGTTGTAACACAGAATTTATGAGCCACTTTTTCTAAATAATTTTTCAATTGAATTCGTCTTCCACGATTTGCATGGCGGGCAAAACTGCAAAGGCGGTGAGTACAAAATAAAATCAGTCATTCCAACCTTACTTTTTAGGAAATGTAAAATAATAACTGCAATATATTTTTTACACGTTTGAGATAAGTGGGCAAATAGTCTAAAAGGTTTTAATGCCTTTTTATTTAGGGTAACGAGTTTTTTCGCTTCAAATATCATTTTATAAATGTGTTTTCATTTTTGCTTGAAGACAGCGAAAAACGACGACTGCTCTTCTTTTTCTTCACAGAAGAAAGTTTAACATCACAAATGTCAGCTTCAATATCTTTATGCGTACATACTACCAGAAACTTAGAAACATTAGGCTAGGATCCCAACCAATTTTTGTAAGCCATCAATCTACTCGTTTTCTGGATAGGGATAAAAAGGCAATAAGAACGATTAAAAACTGAAAAAGTCCAGAATAAGGAAGATGTTCTACAAATTGGATGGAACGTTAGTTTCTTGAGAGTAGAAAATTGAAAGAATTTGAAGTAAAAAATGGTTGTGGTTGTAATTGGTTGTGAGGGGGCTCAGTGAAGACGCTTTAAATTTGGTGATTAGAAAACTACACCTGGTTAGCATATTCCCAACTAGAAATGCGGCCTATTGCAAGTACTAAACATTTTTTGTCAAAGAAGATGTTAAACGTAATGAAGGATGGACTTCTGGTAATTTATTCACGTGGTGTGGGGTACACGCAATGCAAGTTTCTAGCAATCATGCAAAAACAAAACGTCGTTGCGATGCAGTAGTCCGTGCTCAAAGCTTGTGACAAATTAAAACTGGAAAATCATTATCCCTTGACAGATATTTTAACAAAATCGATAAGAAGGAATGTCTAGAGAATTGTAAATAAATTCGTACTGATTGTAGAAAACACTATACCATGTGTAAAGCAATGTCTGACTTAGGGTTTAGAGGGAATTAAGATCTTGGAGGCATGGTTTCTGCAGAAACAGCTAAGGTTAACGAAAAAAACTTTCAAGCTTTTATTAATCAAGGCGTTGATACTGGCGATATACTTTTGGAAAATCACTTAAACTTCTTCTAAAAATGCTTTATACGCAAGTTGGAAATTTCAAAAAGAGTTGCTTAATTGTTGTGCATTCTTAATCAAAAAGACGTTGTAAAAAAAGGTTAGTGTTACAAAAATTTTTACTATTCTTACCGATGAAACGACTCGGCTTTCATGCGGTCAACAATTATTTATTTAGAAAGTATGTTGATGAATTAGAATATAAAATTTGAAAGATATTCTTTGCTTTGTTCCCCTTACTCCTGGCACAGGAAAAACTCTAGCAAATGAAATAACATTGAAACTAGAAATATTGAATCTGAATGTGAACCTTATATGGGGGTTGGGGTAACATCGGAGAAAGTTTGCGCCTTATTGGTTATCAGAGACGACAACTTCTTGTTCAAAACATCATTGATGAATCGTGTTCACAAACACAGAAACTAAATTTAGAAAAATGTTTTCTACGAAGTGGGCACAAAGTCGGATCCCGTAATTGCGTTTCTCGACATTTGACTGTGTGTGCTGTCGTATCGGACATATGTTCCTGGGACGATAAAAATGCCTCAACAGATACAAATACAATCTCTCACAATCGTTTTTAGTTTCAGTATATGCTCTAATACATATTTTTAGTTACAGTATTACGCTTAGTATATCTTTCAACGTCGATTTCGTAGTTGCGATATAACTTGCAAATAAATTAAAACAATAATTGGGAAGTATTCGGCAGGATGCAGAAAGCAAATTTCATACTTTATATTTAAAGGTAAAAAAGAAGTTCGAATTGAAGAACGTCAAAGTAGTCGTCGTAATGCACATTGTGACAACTGCGAGCGTTATATAGTATTGCGATACTTTTTCGTTTTAGAAATAAATTTTTTGGTGCAAATCGATACACGCTTTTTAAAGCACAAGGATTTTGTCTAGGTTTATGAATTTGTTTTATCTAGGAAATAATGTACAATCGCATATTCGTAACATAAAGAAACTATTTTTTTTATGAATAAGCTTTCTTTAGCAAATAGTGGACCTATAAATTAAAACATATTCATGACAGAACATATTATGTGGCAACGTGAATTATCATTAGCAAAAGCAAAATTTACAACTGCAATCGGGGTTTTATCACGGGAACTTTGTCCAATCATTTTTATATTTTTAAAATTATTTGCAACATTTAATACATCCATATCCGAAAAGACCATTTCAACCTTAAAGAAACCTAAATCCTGCAAATAGAATAGTATAGACGAAAACAGATTAGTGAGGTTAGGTTTAACATTCTTGCATGCAGAGTACGTTCTAATAGAATTGCGTTTTAAATCGATCATTCTGAATTACAGCCGTTTGTTTCCTGTATGAATTGTAAATTATCAAGTCTATTTACATGGTGTCCAGAAACGCTCTTCACAAAAGAAAACTGCAAATTCTAGAGTTTATTTCGTGTCAATTTGACGTAAATCTTGTTATCCAAACATGCTTACTAAAGAATTAGAGCTTTTAAAGATGGCGCCGCAAGATCGGTTTAATTCGAATATCAGTGGTTTCCTTTTAAGTGATAACATTTTGTACATTTATTTTGTGGAATATACCCAATCGTATGGCGTGGAAACGATTTTTTAATCATAGTCATAAGCGGTTCGTTTGGGAGAGGTGTTAAACATTTTTATTCATAACTTTTCTGTCCCTCAAATTTTGCCATTTGATATAGCATTTAACAAATTTTGTTTTTATTACAAAAAAATAATTCTATTATCTGAAGTTGCTATAACGCACCGTATTCGAAAAGAATCGATTTGAACTTTGCATGTGTCAACGCATATGTTTCCATTGATTAACAAATTCATTTTTAAATCATAAGAGATGGCTATGGAAGATAAATATAATAACTATTGTATGAATGTCAAACTGTTCTTATGCTATGAACTGATGATTTGACTTTTCTAAAATAAAAAATAAACCCGAGTAAAGAATAAACTTTTTATAATACAAACTTGTAGATGATGAAATTGGTAATGAAAAAGGATAGAACAAAATGGCCACTGAAAGCACAAACACTAAAATAAATCTACAAATAAATACTGCACTTAAAGGCCACCCGTTTCTAAGCACAAATTTAGTCACTGAAACAAAGATTGTCGCATTTTTTGCAAAAATTTAAATATTGCTTCTAAACCTATAGCAGGCATCATGATTTAGTTTCCAAAACTCATCGTGTGTTTCAATTGGTTGCGAATAAACAATTGATTTTAGCTATCCCTACACACAGAAATCGCAAGGATTTAAATCTGTAGATCGGTAGTCATTGTCTAAAAAAATCACGAACAATTCTGCTGAAGTGAGTAGAAACCATAAGTTCTGCCGAATATGTAAATTAACACCATCCAATAAAGCGGTTAAAGTATTTTGTAGAAAGGCTAGATAATCGTCACCATTTAAACGGTTGGACAATTCTACAGGCTCAAGTAGATTATTTTCAAGAACGCCTATTCATACATTTATGTTAAACCTTTTCTGATATTTAGTTTCTTTTATAATACGAAGATTATCACCGACGTAGGAGTTAATGCGAATTATGCATATTTAAAATTCAAAATTACACAAAACAAGGTATTTGAGAAAAAGTTTTGGTTTTGATATTTTTTATTTTGCAACCAATTAGAAAAATCAATAAGAACAGAAACATTACCGTCACGAATGGCCTAAACTTTTCTAAAATGAAAAGGATTCGAGTTATCCTAATGGATTATATTCCGCCGGAAGATTTAGAAATGGAATACATTGTAATCAATGATCTAACATTAATTTCGGAATTTTACTCTACTTCCATTAAAATACCATCCTCATATTCTTCTCTTACGTCAGCATGGTTTCCAGCTTCATTGTTTTTGCGAATTACCGATCCACTTTCTTTAATTCTTTAATGGTGAACTGTAAATGTTTTGGGAGCATGATTTCTTCTATTTGGAAATTTATCCGCATACCTATGTGTCGCTATCTAAGCGTTGCATTGCGTTTCACCGTACACTAAATTCATATCGGCATATTCTTCGTTATTAAACTAAATCGTTATAATAACCTTAAACTTTTGGTATTTGCAAATTAAAATTAATGTAACACTAAATAATAAAAAACTGTTCACTTAAAACTAGTTTACAACTAACAATATTGAAATATCAGTCATTTGACATTAATATAATTCTTTACTCGTATTTATTTTTTACTTTGGAAAAGCCAAATAATTAGTTTGGAACAGTTTATGACATAAGAACAGTTTTGACATTTCTACAATTGTTATTATGTTTATTTTTCATAGCCATCTTTCATGATTTAAAAATGAACTTGTTATTCAATAGAAACGTATGCATTGACACAAAAGATTTTTTTAAAACGATACGTGGTAGCGACTTTATATAAGAAAATTATTTTTTTCTAATAGAAACAAAATTTGTTAATTGCTTTGTCAAAATGGCGAAATCTAAATGACCGAAGAGTTATGAATGAAAATGTCAAATACCCTTCCAAAACAAGCCGCTTATGATTACAATTAAAAAGTCGTTTGCACGCCATACGATTGGTTATATTCCACAAAATAAATGTACAAAGTGTTATCACTTAAAAGAAAATCGTTTTAAAAGATATTTGGATTAAACCGATCTTATGGCGCCATCTTTAAAGAGCTTTAACTCTCTTAGTAAGCGTTTTTGAATAACAAGGTTTACGTCAAATCACATGAAATGGGCTCTAGCATTTGCAGTTTCTTTAGTGAAGAGCGTTTCTGGACACCCTGTCTGGTACCTAGTCCCGCTTCTTTTAAAATACTAAATGAAATATCTACCAAATACGCAAACATTTTTTAATTTATTAACAATATGCCTTGTGTGTGTACAGGAGTATATTGATACGAAATGCCGAGAAATAGTATGTTAAAGTGTTATGTTCCATTTCGTATTTGTAAATTTGCTGCTCCTTTAATTTAAAACCCCTTTCAATTTCTATTTATTTGAATATATGGGTTTGTTTTACTTTTATTATGTCAAGTGAGCTCAGTTAAGCAACCATCGTCGCTCATCCTTTATTTAATTCACAAGTCTGCATGTTTATATTGCACTTTCTGGTTTCTTATCTATGCATTTAGTTGATAAGAGTTTCCCTAATATTACTGGTTTAACTGTATTTAGGTAAAACGGATGTGTTATCCTCGAAAGATAGAAAAATGCTCAAATTTATTTCAAGGTTATGCGGAATTTCCGTGATTTTTCTTCAAAAAGCAATTTTATAAATACACTGGTTGAATGAGTTCAATACATTTCAAGCGCTAGTTCGCGTTGTTTCTTCTATGATAAATAATATAAACCCAATCGGGCAGTTATTATGATGAAGAACGTGCTATATCTTTTTACGTGACTGCAGGTAATTGAAGGGTGATGTTTCTTTAATAGAAATGTTAATATTTTCAGCCCGGTTTGTCTTTGAAAGCCAAGTACTTATGATTCTGTCCTTATAAGATAGAGACCGTGCTTTAAAATGGAAGATTGAATACAACATCTTCTTACCGAAGATATATGTTGTAAAGTTGCACTACTAAAAATCCTTTCTGTGCTAGTATGAGTTAAGTTAGTGATTCTAGCATCCAGCCAATGGAGAAATTTAGCCGCATTTTCCCAGTCCTAAGATGATACCAACACAAAGCCGATAGCTCAAGGTGCAGATATCTGTTCTCGTAATTTTTTGATGCTGCTGTGAAGAATAGATTTTTCATTTGCTGTTATTACTTATGATTATCCAATAAATTAGCACCACTACGTTACAAAACTTACATGCACAATGCACGAACGACTATGTAATCATTATATAAATAAAAAATTAGTTAATCAAAGTTTATGTTAGAGTCCGTTTTTAACTGTTTCTATTGTCTTTTTAACGTAAACAACTTACTTATAAATTTAAAAGTGGTTGACACTTGATTAATTCAGGTTAGGGTGTATAAGTTTAATGTTACAACATTTCTTGAGGAGGTGCACTTCACAATGCAGCTTGTATATATAACTTATGTATATTTCTTTTCCTAAAAGTACTGTATAGTTTATGTCTTATTTTATTTTGTATATATTTCAGGTGAAGCATTAAGTAAGTATTTAGATTATAAGATGTTACATTTGCTTATCAATTTTATATTCTTATGTTATGACGCTTTGTTTACCATCACGCCGTAACAAACGATTGCACAAATTATTGGATTTTGTTATTTTGTAAATGTCTTTTGAGATTGTATGTTGACAATATAGTTTACTCGGGTTTCCAATGTGTGCTTTCTATTTTACTTACGCCACTCTACGATGTTTTTGAGCTAGCCCGAATTCTACCATTCTGTCCTCGTTTTGTTACGGTATTCGGCGGAAACGATTTCTTTACTTACTCTTTCTGTTTTCTTTCGTGTTTGCGCGGAATACCGTAACAGAGCATCCAAAAGTGTTCAAAAATATCCCCCGTGTTATATGTGTAGCGTAGAATCGATGTGTACGAACATAGCACCCCGTTTGTAAAAAATTATGATTTTGAAAGTTGTTTCAGATTGTTCTAACGTTGTGCTACTTTGTTCCTAATCAATATTATTTTATTCCAAACGATTTCTCGAATAAGCGGAAAACCCCATTATAATACTAGCACCCTTTTTTTAACAAACCAAAGGTTTGATCCTCGTTGAACAGTATTCTAGTTGTTCCAAACATTGTTCCAAAAGGACAACTCCGTCTTAAAAACGATTCTTGAAAATACGGAAAAACACTTGTTTGTTGGAACCCCTTTTTGCAAACAAACCGAATGTAGTACTTTCGGGTAGAGCATTGGGGACGCGGCTGCCTAGCGGCCCTATATAAATTATAAAGTATGAATCTCGCATCACCACCGGATATCCCAAAATCAATTTTTGGACTATATCGAAAAGAGTAAACATACCCGTCAGCTTCCTCTTTTATTCTATTGGCTAACATTTTGTAAGTCGAATTGGAAGAATGTGGTACAAAGGTAGAACAACCTAGAACAATTTTCAAAAACATAATTTTTAAAAAGCTGTGCTCACTTTACACACATGTAGTACCGCTCTCTTGATTATTGACGCATCAAATCGAGACACACTGAATATTTCACTATTATAGCATACTTATCTACTCATATGCAATTCGATAGTTTTTAGTTCAGAATTTATTGCTTTTGTCACTCGAATATTTTTGGTTCGTTTGGTTCTACTTCTATTAGTTGCGCGCGTTCTTGGTTTATAATTGCCTTTACCCATCGAAAACAACAATACTCACTATTTTCACTATTGCAATTGTCGATAAGATTTGAGCTATAGGACCGGTATAGGTATTATTTGTCAATTAGTTGGTATCAATACTTACAGTGCGTATCAATTGAAATATTTAGAATTTACGTTTGATTGTATTACTACTCTTAAAAATAAATTGGTACTACCTACAAATAGCGTAAATTTGTAGTTTTGTTGCCGCAGTTAATTTTCCATTTCGTTCAAGTAAAAATCAAATTTGTTGGGAAAAATGAGTAAATACTGTAAGTCTTTTTGCTTGCCTTGCTAAAGTTACACACCAAATACGTATACAAAGTATGTTCAATGTTTGTTGCATTGAAATGAGTGAATTAGTCATCAAGCAGCAAAACAAAAAATTCTACTTTTTCGGTCAACAAGAAATATGTTGCATTTACATCCACACAACTGTTATGTTAACTGAATCAATTTTTTTGTAAGTTCAAGAAAAACTGAGTCACGCCGATTTTGGTTTTAGCCCATTTAAATTAGTACCGACAATCACTGTAGCGCAGTAATGCAAATATGACTGAAATTTGCCATACAAGTAACGTACACCAACAAAAGTATGTGCCTAAATATGCAGTTAGTGATATTTCATGCAATTTGGTTGTTTCTCATTTTATAAAATAATAATTGACTCACATATAGTGCTACGTTTTAGCGTTAATAATATCTATCTTTGTTCAATTAATGGTAATAAAATAACTAAATCTACTTTTTTTTCATAATGGAATAATTCTCAACGATTTATATTTCAAATTCAATGTATTTTTAAATAATATAAATACCAATTTATAATGAAACAGTAAACAACTATGACTAAAGTAAAAATGCATCTTCTGTAAATAAAATGTACAATCAAACCATATTATAAAGCTGAATACTAGTTCGAAGGAAGTTCTAAGTGGGCGTACCTGCAAATTCTATCATGTCTTAAAAGATAACGTAAGCTCGTTTATGACAAGGTAATTAAATACTGATTTATAATAGTGCAACTAAACTCCACTGACTGACTGCAAAATCGTGTTTAATAGTTTGGATGGAAGAGCTACCCTCTATCGTAAAATGTGCGTCTACACAATGATATTCCCAATTCTTCAGTTAATTTTAATATATCTAGTCGTGAAGGAATAATCCTCAGTCCACGCACTAAACACCCACCCTGTATACGCTATTTACCTTCAGTACTAATTTTTCTGAAAAAGCTCTTGACTGTATATCTAAATTGCATAATGATTATCTAATATATACGGTACAAATCCCGTATGACACCATCCAGGAGATACTTGGTTTCTGTAGTGCATTTTGCTAATACCTGTAAATCCTAATTAAAGAAGATCTTATATACACGCAGCAATATTCCTCGAAATACTTAATAGATTAATTTCAATCCTCTTTCAGGATAGAGATGGCTACTTTCCTTATATAAACAGTTAATAGTCTACAGGGAAAGTTACTCGTAACCCCCCCATATACTGCACAATCTGCTATAAATTATTACTTGCTCGATAGAAAGTTCCAAGAGTTTAAAATAGCAAAATATTTCAGATAAATTTGCTCCTTTTATCCCGATTATGCTTCAGATCCATCTTAGATGCAATATTCTGTTATGCGCATAGAAGCATGTTTTAAAAAGGAAGTCATGCAGCGACTGCAACGACACTGAGTGTTGTTCAAATACCCGAATATTACCTTTAAAAATAGACTGCTGTTATTCATCTTTTTTCTACTACTAATTATAGCAACTACAATTTTCGAAAATTTAAATATCAGGTATTCAATTACTGAAACTCGTTCAGAAATATATATTAGAAACTTTATATCGAACCGAGTTCCAACTCCTTGACATATGAGAAGAATTTTACTGTTAGGTTATTCGTTATAAACATGCGCTTGAGAAATTTCTGAAAATGTTTGAATATAACAGTTTCTGCTTAGTGCTTATACGTAAGATAGAATAAAAGTAAATTTGGGATAATGGGGCAATGATCATAGCTTTGCTAGAACTGGTATTCTACTACGAACATGAAATTCAAACTTTATACAGTGCTCAACCTTCTGCTTGCATGTGCTAGAGGAATTGAAACAAATTATTCATATAGTGTACTGATATTCAAGAATGTGATATATGCAGTTGCTTGAAGAGTTTATATTTGTTTCTTTGAAGAACGTGAAAGCTAAAATATAACAGAGATTTAAAATAACAGTAAATAGATATTTATATAAGAGGAATTAGCCGCTAAAGAGTAAAAGCAGACTGCAGAGACACTTATAAATGAAAAAGAATAACCACAAAATGATTTAAGCGCCATTTTAGTAAACATTTTAACTTTTGATTGAAGATGTTTCTGTCTGAATCCTAATATCAGAAATGCCTGTGTCTGAAGGATATTCTAGCTTATGTATAAATACCCTGCAGTTGTTTGCAAACGTTAAAAATAATCGACACATCATTTACAAAATCAGTGAAGTAGTTGTCATTAAGCGGTTATTGAACATTACCAGAATGGAAAATATTTATTATAGCACCGTCAAAGAACCACTTGACCCTGATGCAACACTCGCCAGGTTTTTAATTCTTAGCTGCGTAGAAGGTTCGGTTGCCAAATTGGAACTCCGCCAACGGTAACGATTTCTCCTTGAAAAATCAGTCGTTGACATTGCTGAGTATTTGTATCCAATAATATATGTAAGATAGGACCATGTGATCTTTGTAATTGCACGCCCTAACCACCCCACAGGTTAGCTACATTCAATATAAAAAAAACTCTGTGTTAGAAGAAAAAGCTACAAAGAAGAAAAGCTGGGATTACACAAAAAGGAAATAGCTCAAGACTATCTAGCAAGCAGATACTAACCATATAAACGTAGTGGTAATGTAGTATGTAATGTATACTTCATTCCGTCAACAAAGAAGTTTTTATTTTACCACAGTTATGAAATAAACGATTACATAAGTCATCAAAGCTATATATATATATATATATATATATATATATATATATATATCGTGTAATTTGTAGATTAATTGTAGATACATAAAGTCATAGGTAAACTAGGATGTGTAGTCACAATCTACGAGAAAGTTAATTAGGTATTTTAAACAATTAAGATAGCACATATTTAACTTAAGGTAGGAATTTAGGGTAATTTAATTTAGTTGCAGCTTTGCATTCATATAATTAGTAAAGAATGGCATAATATTTAGAGAGTAGGAAACTAAGGTTTAAAAGTAACAAGGTGAAAATACCGCTTTTATTCTAATTTCAGATAGTGTACGAAAATATAAAAGCGTTGCATATTCGTTAGCGTAGGATCAATATTTTTAAGGACACACTTCAAACATTTCAACATAGTATGTTAAACACGAACTTGTTTTGGTTAGGGTAAAAAAATCAATAGCTTCTAGGAATATAAATGTACGTGACAAACAGACACGGATCGATATCACAGACGAAGAAGGATTTTAGTAAAGAATATGAAAGACAAGGATGCAAAGGTAAATATTAGTAAGACTTTGTGATAAACACGTGAACAAATACAGTTCTATAGCCTGTAAATAGAGTAAGACGTAACCTGTTTGTATCGATTGAAAACAGGGAGAAAAATGGAGCGATGTAGTTGGAAGTTACAAGTATACACGCAACAGTTTTAAGTTAGGTAGGGGAGGTATCCAACTGGGGATTTGTAAGAAGGGAGCATAAGTAAGAAAATGCAATATATGGGAGAAAGAGAGAAGGAATATGTTTTGTTTAGTTTGGAGGGCGTGAATGTAGAAAGAACTAAAGTTCGTTGAGGCTAGTTTCGCTGTGTTCCAAATATTTTTAGCAGTTTGTACATCGTATTTCAAAGAAAGCTGAGAGCCGTTGGAGGTTTACGTTAAAATTGACGACGGTTAGGCTGGTAATTTTAGGAAGCGAGTAGACGGTTGGCATTTTACTTAGAAATATTGTTGTCCGCTGTAGTTGTACGTGCAAAACTTGGAAAACAGGGGGTACATGGGTCCTATATAACCACCTCAGTGGAGGGTGACGCTCTCTTATCCTTACGTTTTTCGCTTGGCTACGAGGTTACTTCTAGTGAATCTATTAAGTGATTCTTTTTTATAATTAATGGTAATTGCACACAAGTTGATGTGGTGTGATAATAAGTCAACTTATTTAAAATCTGAAAATGAATAAAGAATTTTGAGCAAAGCGTATACGAAGTATGTACCTACAAACGACTATTTTGGGTGTTGGAATGATCAGAAATTGTTAAAAATTGGAATTTAATGGTGGATGTAGCAACCATTGATTAGTTTTTTATAAATGGGAATATAATGTGGAAATTTTGGAAATTGGATGCATTTGGTTTATTGCAAATGAAGAGAGATTTTGGGATAGCAGCATGCAGAGAGGAATGCTGATTCAACCTGGGAGCTGTTCCATAAACTAGAGCCATAATAGACGGCATCTTTTTCAAGGACTGGTTTGCGGGTACCTACCGGAGAATAGTTACCAGGAAACAAATTTTATAAAAACATTTTGTGGTGGTTATTGGCTGTATTTTTTTAAACTTTTTGTGCTTTGAAGTGTTTATATTTTATCAATTTAATGAACTGAAAATTTTATGGGACTATAGATGTAGATGAAAACTTATTTAGGTAGAAAAAGATAATGAATTTAAAGATAAACTGGCTCTGTTGTACAAAGTAAAGGGGACTTATTTTATTTTCGCACTGCTGTAAATATGCACTCACGTTTAAGGAGTTTTACTGTGAGCTCATAATAAGATAAGGGTTAACGTCAGGTATGAGGATAGCCCTTTTACTTTAATAGGGTATTTGTTTAAAGAGGTTATCGAATCCAATTACATTTTGAAAAAGAAATTATTGATAATACAAGTAATGTGATTGTACATAATGAAATGAGTTTTGACTCATGTAATATTTATTTCATGTAAATAGAGTGTGATGTATTTTGTGAGATGCGTTATTTTGAGTATGAATGTAGGATGTGATTTCTTTTTTAGGTTACAGCATAGAGGCTGTGAGCGGATGTTATTCGATTGAGCAGTCCAGGTAAGCTTCAGTTATTATTTTCTTAAGCGTATTTTAGGGGTGTCAGAGTGAGCAGCCGAGGTAAACTATACAATGGAATTGTACCCAAATTGTGGGGGCACGAGGGTATCCAGAGGATCTTCACAATAATATATACATACATATATATATATATATATATATATATATATATATGTATATATATATATATATGTGTGTATATATTATTATGTGTAACGACCTTTAATTATTATCAATAAGAAGTGCAGTAACGGGTTTATAGGTCTACGTTCATAAAGGTAAAATTAAAAACTCTTTGTTCTTTACCAAGCTTTTGATTTAATTTTAAATCTTCCTCAGAGTGCTACAAAATTATAAACATCCATGTCAACATTCAAATAAAATACATTAACTTACAAAAACTGGAGTGTAAAATAGTAACTACATTGAAACATACTAGGTTAACATTCTTAGCACTAAATAAACAAACTAACAGATTAAAATTGTAACTTCACATGGTAATATGTTTGACCAGGTATGCAAACCTAATTAAGTGACAGGTGTTGGTAGAACCTGATTTCAATACTTACAGAAATTATTGCATATAATTCAACTTAGTGTCTCTTTTTTTCTGTTGATATTACTGTAAATAATATGTAAATTTTGTAAGCTGATTTGGACGTTAATTTTGAAATAAGAAGCTATTTAATTACGAATTGAATAAAAAAGCGCTTCGTGGATTTTTACAAGTATAATTTTTTTTCTAAACATTGTTTGTAACTGATATTTGAGTATTTGTCATCTAGTTTAAGATATAATAAGCCCTAATCATTTTATTTTTGTAACGATCATTACCAGGAAAGTTTGTGATCGGAGTTCGAAACACTCTGACCTTTTAATAGATTATCTGTCAAGGATTTTTTTTTGCCAAACAAAGCTTAAAAGTGTGAGAATCAAAGTCAGGTAAACTATCCGTAAGAAAAGAGAGTTCTGTAAGTTTAAAATAAGGTAAGAAACATTTTTATAGTTAAGTAAATAAGTATTTGTTGGAAATAATTTTATGTTTGACAGAAACGTTGTTGTAAAGGTTTTATATGCTTTTGTATGAGAGAAAATATTTCATCCTCTATAACTGCTTTATGATACTGTTGTGTTTGATTTTATTTTTGAAAACTCCAGCATTTACGTTGAGCTAACCATGCAAAGAATAGTTAGAAAGAAAGGTAAGTCAACAGTCTCTAATTTTACAATTTGCTCTAACACTTTCGTCAGACATCCTTCCCAAATTTTAGCACATTTACTAACATAGGCGCAGTGTATTTCTCAAACAACTAGATGCGAATAAAAGTCCAGACATGTTCTTTGTACTAATAATGGAAATTTCGTCGTAGTGCTGTATAGGTGTTTCAACTTCTCGCTTAACAAGCCCCATATTTTTTACATCAACTTTTCTAAGAAAAGCATACTTTTTACTCGAAGTATTTACGCAGCGTCCCTTTTTTGGGATATCATGGTTTACCAGCAGAATATGTACTTATTAGTCCCTGTTGGATTTCACTTATAGTTTTCGTTAACGAATCTCTGGATTATCGTTTATTGTTTGCAGACATTTTTAAGCATGCCGCCATAAGACTACTGATACGTGTAAAGTATGCCTGTTATACACTGAATATGACCATATTCCTTAAATTGGCTAATACGCTCAAATCGGTCTTAGACTACGGCCATAGGCGGTACGCGAGATTCTATTAAATCAAGTGTCCATGCCGAAAAAATTTCTTATATATTTAAAAACAATATACAATTTTTACACAATTTTATTAAATAGATACAATATGTTTAATTGTGAATAAATCTATTAAGAACTTCTGTGAACGGATTGTACTATAGGGTCGTGGCGACGCCAAACACCGTCCGTTGTCACAGTAATATATATATATATATATATATATATATATATATATATATATATATATATATATATTGTTGAATAATTTATAACAAAATATTTGATAAAATACTAAAAAATCATTTACATTAAGTTACATTATATACCAAAAGGAAAAGATAAAAACAAGAGTAGTATAAAACTCTTCCTGATTCAGTACAAAAAAAACCTTCTATATTCGGCAATGTAAAAAGAAGTAAGTTCCTCCCTTAAGAAATACATGGAAATTACCTCCATATGGACTATATGTATGTGAGTCGAACAAAGACCCACATACACTAACCTAAGCACCTTGCTAATTATATGCCGTTCTTTTTCTGTACTTGTAACTCAACTACGTGACCGCTAATGTTATTAACTCTTTCGCTTGACCTATTTTAGCATATTATTATTGGTACATAGATTAATATTATTTGCAAGTAACATACCGATTGGTAAATGTTTCTTTGCCATAATGTTACAACTAATTTAGTATAATAATTGCAGCTTTTGTAATCTAATCATGATGAATTTCTATAAAAATTAAATTTTGCAGGTATACCATATAAAGTTAGAGAATGTTAGTACCTATAGGCAACACATCGTACGTTTAATTTGCAAAATAATACATAGTGGTATATGTTATTGAAGGAGTTAAAAAATTACTTTGTGCAAATATTGTGTAACATGGCTTACTCTATGGTTAATTAAAAGGAATATACGTATTAATATTGTGAAAAGATTTGCCTGTATATTTGTAATGGTGTACCCTACCCTTTTTCCACGTGTAATGAAAAGGAAGGGTGCACGACAGGGTATAAATAAATAACCTTGGTACGGCTAGGTTCGACCGTTTTTAGTTGCGGAGGCTCAAAAGACTTAAAATCTCAGGGGAAAGATAAAGAAATGTTGAAAAGTTATAACCTTATAAAGAAGTTATTACAAAAATGTATGATTTGTGAAATAGAAACGCTTCAGTATTTTATTATGACAAATGAAATTGTTAGAATTTGTTTACAGCACAAAAAAATTAATTTAATAAGACTTTGGACATTTGTCGAATAGAGTAGCAAATCACAAAGCTTTTTGTTTGATCATACTATTTTTAAATCAAATACTTTTAGGCTTAAGGCCATATGTTCTTTCGTTCCCAAAGTTAAATCTATATTTCATAGCAAAACACAAGTTTAGCAGATGATGTTAGTTGAAAAATATGCTGTTATAAGAATAAGTGATATTAATTTCATGATATTCCTGAACCGACAAATATATGTAAAATATTAGTTATATCTAACATTTTTTATAGCAACTAGGCAACCAACTATTTCATGAAACTTTTGGTTCTACAAACGTCTGTTAACTTCTTTCTCTTAGTAATTTAGAAACGTATGTAATAACAAAACTTGTATTACTTTGATAATGTAACGTTCAGCATAACTAATTTGGAAAAGCGTTATACTTACTTTTCTCCATTTATAAAATCGGTAAATCAAGACCACCATTTACAGTAAGATAACCACATAGTAAAATATGTTTCCCATCTGTATTTACAGGTATATTGTCTACAAAATAACCTGAGGTTCTTGAACCAAGAAAGTACAGCTGGCCAAGATCACCATTGCAAAAATAAAACTCAAGTCTCATACAAGTTACATCCGGACGCATGAGAGAGGTGATGTATAAATTCCATCCCACAAAAGAAAATTTTACTCATTCAATCACAAAATTCGTAGTCACTCTAACGGAAAGCTTTAGAGCAGACTAGATTAAACTAAAAAAAGAAGACCCTAAAATGAGATTGTGTTGGGAAATAATTTTCGCGTGCTTGCAAAAGGCTGTAAAATTATATCTGAATATATCTTACCATGATTAGCTTTAATGATGGGCCCTTAGGTATTGATGCAGGCTTGCACTCCCCACCATCCTTCCTATGGAAATATTTTTTAAGAAACACTAAAGATTTAAAGTATACTACATACTCTTCAAAGAAGGCAGGTAAGACATTATTCACTAAATGCTAAACGAGAAACGTGCCCACAGACACTAGGCAAATGAAAGGATTCTTAGTGAAAACACACATACACACACAGAAAGAGATAGAAAGCAACTGTCAATATTGACCTTTAGTACAGAAGTTAATATTCACACCAGTTGTGTATGGGTGAGATTTAACAGCAAATGAATTAAAAGAAAATATTTTCTGAAAATAATAACGCAACTAAACCAATAAACCGGACCAAAATAAATAAAATAAGTGTATTAAAATTATAAGCATAGTACTTTATTTAAATAAAGTGTATGTTGTAAGAGAGAAACTAACCGCATATAGGCAGCTTTACTAACACCCAGACAAAGAATTGTGTTTAGTGCTATTAACTCAAACTGTAAGATAAAATTTACATAAAAATAAAAATTTGGAGAGTGAATCCAAGAGATTTACAAAGCCTTTACTTGACATTACCGGAAGAAAAAAGTTTCACGTTCTAATGGGAGAAATAAAGGGATTTGTAACGGTTAATTCAAAAATATATGCGCTATTATTGTGTAAGAGTTTGTCTATGTATACAAGTATGTACAAAAAAATTGGCATTAAACAACAGAAACCAATTTTTATGAAAATTAAATGCTAGCAAGTATACCATATACAGTAATAGAATTCTGGCACCTATAGGCAAAATAATGCGTAGTGATATATGTTATTTGAAGAGTCTAAAGTATTACTTTATGCAAATCCTATGTAACATGACTTACTCTAAGATTGACCTTGTATGCAACTATATACAAGAAAGTTGGCATTAACCTAATATGGTTAAATAGGTCTAGCGAAAGAATTAACAACATTAGTGGTCATATGGTTGAGTGACAAGCACTGGCAAAGAACGACGTGCAATTAGCAAGATAAGTAGGCTAATGAATTTCTATGACTCTTCTACTCCCATACAGTATGTAGAGGCAATTTTCGTGTATTCCCTATGGGAAGAACTTACTTCTTTTTTACATTGCCGTATATGAGAGGGTTTTTGTACGTGGTACCTTGTACTTTAGATAGAAGGAACAGTTTTGTACTATTTACAAGGACTGAAACGTGTAAAATGTAGGTAAGTTGCACGAAGCAACTAGTAGCAATACAGATTCAGGAGATATTTAAAACAAATTCTCATTCTACTAATCATGAATAGGTCGCTAAGTGTTTTATAGTGGTCAAGTTATTTTTGAGACATGAAGCAGCTACTTCAAGATTAGATTACAAAAGATATAACTATTACATAAAATTAGTTATAAAATTATGACTGAGAATCATTTACCGATGCCACTTAGCATGTTACTTCAGAATTACAAAACTAGAAAATAGTTTAAAATAGGTTAGAAATACCTGCAAATAAAATTAATCTATGTACCAATAACAACCGTAATTTTAAGAAACGTAGAGTAACAAAATGCTTTATAATGAAGCTTACATAATCAGCTGCTTTTTTATAACATGTGCTGATTTTGTAAATAATAAGGATAATAAGTATTTATTTTCAGTTATTGTTTTCATAATGAAATGTTAAAGTATACAAATATGTACATAGGATTGTACATAGTTCTTGAATATAGGATAGCTCCATTGCGTGTGGGTTATTATGGGTTTCGTGTTATTTTTCTTGATCGATTGAGTTTTTTGGAGGTTTTGGATTGCTTTCAGGTTTCAACATACATTCAGAAAATTAGCCATCGATATGCTGAAAGATGCCTAGCCGTTATTTGTTGTGGAGGTAAGAAATACACACATACAGATACACGCCACGCACGTACGCACTCATGCACTCGCACACGTATGCACACACACGTACGCACGCGCACACAACACACACACGCATACACAACACACACACACACACGTCGCACGCACTCATTTACCGGCACACTAACACACGCATCCACTCACACACACACGCAGGCACGCATCCACACACACTCACCCACGCAGCCACAACACGCAGGCACCCACACACATGCACGCACGCATGCACGCGCACAAACACACTCGCGCGCACACACACACAGGTGCACATACATCGATGCAAATAAATGTCGAAGATGCAAGTTCCAGTGTGTTCCGATTAGTGTCTGCCTCCCTTACGTTACATTTGTATTTTATTGGAAATAGACATTTATTCAAAGCCATGGCCTTGATTGTTTGTCAGATATTTAGAAAAATAGTTTCTTTTAATTTTGATTGTACTCCTCAATGACATTTTTACGCGTACTCATTGTAATAACTGCTAAGTTTTATTAAGGGATGTTGATTTAGGCGTAAAAGGTTAAACGGAAACAACTCGCCGTAAATTGATTCAGAGTAATTTAATATAATGCTTTTGATTTAATTTGATATAGAAAGCGTTCTGTGTAAATTAACCAATAAGCCTGGAAACTAAATCCCTTTTCTAGAAGGCAATAAGTCGCGTACCATTTGCCAATATTTTTAATATTTCCCTGTGTAGCACACTATACCAACTGCAATTTATTGTTGAAATAGTAACTGAAAACTAAAGAAATCCTTTTATATATTATGAAAGGAAAGACGGAATAGTTTAGTTACAATGATAAAGACAATCTACACATTCAAATTAAAATGCTCATAGGACCGCACATATGGTTTAGCGATAAACATCTGATAGAAGTTTATATAAGACATGCAGTTTGTAAGAACATAAAGCTTAAATGCAACCCCCACTTTCTAATTCGAATGAAGCACGACCCTTCTGTTTTCATGACTATTTAAAATTTATATTCAGAGGTGGTTGTTACGTACAATTCATGTAGATATTTTACCAAAGAAGAGTTATGGTAAAATTTGCTTTATCAATTTCTGTTTGTCAACTATATTGCACCAAAATAATTATAACTTTACAAAGATTTAGCTTTTAAGTTTTTAATTATTTTCTATCTAGTAACAGCGCGTAAATCAATTTAATTATGCATTCGTAATTCAACGCTGGCGTTGGTGCTTGAAAATAATACAATTACTTCATAGCAGGTGTATAAATATTTATTAAAAGTACGAAAATGATATTGAGGTATAAATACATAAACCAAGCCTCTTGAAACGTAATTTATACTGTTTTGTTTGTGGCATTACACCGATTATAAAATACATTTCACCCGTCAAATATTGTTCGTTTGCATTTTCTTATTTTCTAGTACAGTAGTACACACTAGCGAAGTCTGAATAAATTTAGACTCCCATTTAAATTACAGTGTCATCTTAAATTTGACTCTCATTTAAATAACATTGTCATCTTAAATCATCAGGACCTAATAGTTTTCTTCAACTAGCCATATTTTAGCCTACGGCATGGACCTCAACATCCCTGCTCTGGACCACTTGACCTCCGTATCATTCTGTTGTACTACTGGACCTCAGCAACCTTCCGCTGGACCACTGGAACTCAGTATTCTTTTGCAGGGCCATTACGACATTACAAGATGGCTGCCAAATTCCAACCACTACCGTCACAACTATCATCTTAACACATTTTATTATTCGCCAATTTTTCTCATCATTGTTTGGTTTTCAGACCTGGAACGGGTTAGACGCGTACCCTCATTGTTTCCTATTCTGAGCTAACCTACACATTTCCCCGAAATTTATACAGCCTGTGTCTTTCACTATCTGTGTGCGATGGTCTGATCTAGGTCTACCTCTACCTCTTTTTTAATTTCTGCTTGTAATATATTCCGCACAATTCCCAAAAATGCCTTAAAACGTATCCTGCTCTTCTATTTCTCCTATTTTTTTTTGTTTTCCACAGATATTTTATTCTTTTACTATTTCTATAACCTGTTTGTTATTAACTTTGTCTGTCTATGCTATCATCCTTATACGTCTGAAGCACAACATTCCAAAAGATTTCTACCGTTTTTCTGTCTGCTTCTCCTACTGCCCCTATTTCATAGACGTACTGTGCTGTGCTCCACACACATGCTTTTCAACAATTTTCTCCTTGTTTCTATGTTTGTTGTCTTCGAACATAGCCGCTGGTCTTTCTTGTTAGATGCAGTTCGGTTCCCCTTCTATGGGTTACAAATATATACCCTATTTCCTATTCAATGGTATTTGAAGGGCTACTATGCTCAAGGTCTCGGGTTCAAATCCCGGCACGGTCCGCTTGAAAAATTTTTCATAAAAATACGCCCTCGTTCGAATGAGCGGTAAACTGGAGGTCCCGTGTGTGAATGTTGTCATGCACGTTAAAAATTCCTACCTTGCCCGCAACAGCAAGGGTTAGGCAAAATTCAAAATTTCCAGGTAAAAAATACTCGCTTCCTGCCCAATGTAGTACCTTCGGGTGAGCATTGGAAAATCAAAAGTAGGATATGTGAAGGCCATTAAGCAACTTGCGGCTACCAAAATCCCCCAGTACCTGAACATTTGCCAAATTAATAGTTTTCCAATATATCCTTTTGCACAATCAACATTAGTTGAAAATATTTCAAAACCAACACCTGTAGTTGTTTATAGTTAATCATCATTTTAAGTGCATTTATTTATTCGTCATTAGGTTTCCCGTCTTGAAACTGGTCGGACGCGTACCTCCAGTTATTTCTAACATGAGCTAGCCTACATAGTTCCCTGAAATTTTCACAGCCTAGACATAGCTGGGTTTCTTTTCTGTTGCTTCCTAATTGTATGCCCTATTTCATCGAGATTCAATGGTATGTGAAGAGGGTTAAGCAGCCTGTGACTATTAAACATTTGCCAAATTAATAATTTTCCAGCAAATCCTTTCGCACAATTACATTAGTTAGGAATATTGCAAAACCACTACCTGTAGTTGCTTATAATAATCATCAAGTTTAAGTACAGTTATCTTTTTCGTCATTAAGTTTTCTATCTTGGAACTGATTGGACGCGTACCTCCATTGATATCTATTCTGTGCTAGCCTACACATTTCCCTGAAATTCCCACAGCCTACATCTTTTACAATTTGTATGCAATAGGCTAACCTAGGTCTACTTCTACCTCTCTTTTTTCCTATCTCTGCTTTTAATATATTCCGCACTATTCCCTCATGCCTTAGTATGTGCCCTATCATCCTATCTTTCCTATTTTTTATTGTTTTCCACATACTTCTTTTTTCCTCTGCCATTTCTAGTACCTCTTCGTTCTTAACTTTGTCTGTTCATGATATCTTCATCATTCGTTAATAGCACCACATTTCAAAGGCTTCTATCTGTTTCCTGTCCACTTCTCTTACTGTCCAGGGTTTACAACCGTACAGTGCTGTGCTCCACACACGTGTTTTAATCAATCTTTTCCTTGTGTCTATGTTTGTTGTATTTGAACACAGTAGTTGCTTTTTCTTGTTAAACGTAGCACGGCCTTGTGCTAATCTTTGATTTATATCTTTTCCGTTCTTTTCATCTTGCGTTATTTGGCTTCTTAGGTAGCAGAAAACCTTAACCTCTTGTAAGTTCCCGTTACTTATTTGTATTCTAGTCTTTAGTTTATTTTCCTCTTATTTGCATACTAGTACTTTAGCTTTATTTTTGTTAATTTTCAATATTTTCATAACGTATCTCTGTTAGAACTATTTCCATTTCATTAACAGCAGCTTCTAACTCTTCTTTGCTAGATGCTAATGCCGCTATATCATCTGCACATCTAAGCATATCTATCTTTTGTCTCTGCATAATAATTCCAAATGTCATCCTGCATTTGACAATGTTCATTGCCTCTTCGATGTACAAGTTAAAAATTAATGAAGATAGGGCTCAGCCCTGTCTCATCCCTTTCCTAATATTTATTTCTCTATGTTCCTGCTCTAATTCTATTACCACTATTTGCTCTTCGTATAAGCTATGTACTATCCGTCTATCCCTAAAACTCTTTCCAATTTTTTTAAGAATTTTGAACATTTTTTCCATTTTACATTGTCGAATGCTTTTTTTAGATCCACAAACCTTATATACACGCTTTCCCGTTTTTCTATTGTTTTTTCCATTATCACTCTCAGAGTTAAAATAACTTCCTGTGTTCCTTTATTTCAGCTAAACTCAAATTGATCTTCCCCTAGTATTTCTTTAGTTCGTTTTTCCATTCGTCTTTGTACAATTCTATTTAATATTTTTGACACGTGTGGTGTCAAACTTATTGTACGAAAATTTTCACATCTATCCGATCCTCTCTTTTTTGGTCAAGCGACTATGATGTTACGTTTGAAATCTTTGGTTACCTCGCCTGTCTCATACATATAGCTAACAAGTTAGAAAAGACGTTCCCTTACTTCTTGTCCAGCGGCTTTTAGAGTTTCTGTTTGCACCTTATCTGTACTCGGCACCCTACCATTTTTTCAGACCCTTTAGTACTAATTCAAACTCATCTTTAAGTATAAGATATCCCAAGTCAACCTTTTCAATGTCTGATTCCTATTCTAATGCTGTTAGTGCCTCTCCTGTATATATATATATATATATATATATATATATATATATATTATATATATTTATATATATATAAATATTTTAGGTAGTTAATTACACAAGGTAAGTTGATAAATACTATCGTATTATAGTGAATAAGATGAAATAATAACTTAGACTTTTATGCAAAGCCCAAATGATCATTTCAAATCGAGCTAGTAATTGAAAGATGGAAAATATAAGGTCTTGGACAGGACTTGAACCTGTATCCTGGTTTTGCCGGAACCATGCGTTTACCAATTACGCCACCGAGACGGATGACACAATTGGGAAATTTACAAATTTAAATCATGTACACGACGATACATCAACCTAACTTTCAATTACGTTCGGCATTTTTGTCAATCATATCTGACATTGTCAATTTTTTACTTATGTCAGTTATAGACAGGAAGCTACGCTCAAAATTATAGCTATAAGCCAAGTATTAAATATATAAATATTTTAGGTAGTTAATTACACAAGGTAGGTTGATAAATACTATCGTATTATAGTGAATAAGATGAAATAATAACTTAGACTTTTATGCAAAGCCCAAATGATCATTTCAAATCGAGCTAGTAATTGAAAGATGGAAAATATAGGGTCTTGGACAGGACTTGAACCTGTATCCTGGTTTTGCCGGAACCATGCGTTTACCAATTACGCCACCAAGATGGATGACACAATTGGGAAATTTACAAATTTAAATCATGTACACGACGATACGTCAACCTAACTTTCAATTACGTTCGACATTTTTGTCAATCATATCTGACATTGTCATTTTTTGACTTATGTCAGTTATAGACAGGAAGCTACGCTCAAAATTATGGCTATAAGCCAAGTATTAAATATATAAATATTTTAGGTAGTTAATTACACAAGGTAAGTTAATAAATACTATCGTATTACAGTGAATAAGATGAAATAATAACTTAGACTTTTATGCAAAGCCCAAATGATCATTTCAAATCGAGCTAGTAATTGAAAGATGGAAACGATAAGGTCTTGGACAGGACTTGAACCTGTATCCTGGTTTTGCGGGAACCATGCGTTTACCAATTACGCCACCGAGACGGATGACACAATTGAGAAATTTACAAATTTAAATCATGTACACGACGATACATCAACCTAACTTTCAATTACGTTCGGCATTTTATATATATATATATATATATATATATATATATGTATATATATATACTACCAAATAAAATTACCACTCAAATAATGCAACGAAACATACAACCTTTTATTCATACAAATTAAAATTTTCCATTACCAAGTGAATATTTACACATTCGGATATACAGCTTTATAAAATATTATAATTTTAATCATTAAATCCTTTTAAAATTTCATGCCCTTAATTTATTTCGACAGTTTTTGTTTTATATGTGTAGATGGGCCCGTTTTGAAACCCTAAATTGACTTTTACTCTGGTCTATGATAAGCTCAGTATAAACCCAGTTACTCTAAATGCCTAAATACATCGCATCTTTGTTTATAACAACCCTAAAGACCCGTTTACTCTTTACATTGAATTTTGATGTCATTTAGTTACACCTTTAAATAATAAATACAAATTGTCCTTTACATATGCCCTTCAAAGGAGCTTTTATGTTCATCAAATACACACCCAATGTGTCAAATCACTCTAGCACAAAATAACAGCACAAAATGTTCAAGCAATAGCAATAGAAATCAATTTCGTTACCTGGAGTAAGCTTTTTCGTCGTCACCTCTGAAGATGTTGTCCACCAAACCTCGTCGTTGCTATGTGTAGATCCAACCCATTTCCATTCGCTATCCAAATCTCTGCAGACGGCTTCAATGTTCGGCCCAGATAATTGTCCAAACCAAGCTAATCACTTTCCGCATCTACCAAACACGGATTCCTCATTCCAAAATTTCTCAGCACGCTTACCTTAGTAACATCCTTCCGTTAGTTCTTGGAATGTAGCTACAGCACCGTCGACTATATAGCACGCACTTGTGCAATTCACACTATTATTTAACCCTCGACGGACTGTACTAACACCGTTTTTATAAAAAAAATTTAATTTGGATATTACTGTAAAAGGTAGCGAAGTCAAAGAAATAATCGAAGTAAAAGAGAGCTTTACTGCGTCTCCTAGTGTATTTATATTCGTCGATACACACCTCCTGCCCCTATTTCAGTCGAAAAGCTTCTTTACTGTAATTGATTCTAAAAATTTTGTACGTAACGAACTTTGTAAAAACGGAGAATTCTCACTCCAACGTCGCTTTAGCCCGATAACTGGTCGACAACATACAACGATCGCGAGCTTCTTTGAAATTTCTAGCACGCAGCCAATCACAAACATTTCCCCCATTCTTATGTCCAGCTTTCAACTATGTTACCCTCGTTTAACACATATTTGTTGTCTGTTTTACAATTCCACTCAAGCAACAGAAAATTGATATTGTGGTTGACCTCCAAACTTGTCGCGTGCTTTAATCGAGTGTTTTACCCAACGTCTATTATATGTGATCTCTGTCTGCTTTACGCTATCGATATACCATCTCAATTTGCTTTCAAACCACCTGTTGTTTTCGTAGATTTTGGAATCGACCGTTAACTAAATTTTTCAGAATTATGTTCCAACGTTCATTATTGTTTCTTGAACTTTTTTATTTATCTGTCAGGCTTTTCTACGAAGCAACTGTCCGTTTGAAATCGTATTTTCCAAGTTGTTCAACTTATAGAATTTCTTAGGATTTGTATTTAACGAACGCTTTGTTTAGTTAAATGGAAAATATGCGTTTACATTATTGATTTTATATACCCGAAAGCTCTTATTATTATCTGATGTACTTGATTTACAGCTTTTAAAATATTCAAGCTAATTACATTCGTATTTTTACGTACTGCAAAGCTTCTACACTTATGCAAATTTAGCATTCCGATTTATAAATACAAAAGTATGCCATTATCCGTCTTTTTTCAATGTCAAAATTAATTAATTTGGCGCCTAAATAAATTATCCCTATTTTCTATATACACGGTTGTTACAAATTTATTTTCTTGACTTATTTATGCCTCTTAACCTATAACTAACACGATAATATATATATATATATATATATATATATATATATATATATCTTTATTAGGTCTTCAGTCCTGAAACTGGTTTGACGCATAACCTCATTGTTTCCTATTTCAAACAAACCTACACATTTTCCTGAAATTAGCACATTCTGCATCTATCACTATCTGAGTGTAAAAGACTGATGTCGGTCCACATCTACTTCTTTTTTCCTATCTCTGCTTGTGATATATCCCGTACTATTCTCCAAAAATGCCGTAGAACGTATCTTACCCTTCTATTTCTCCAACTTTTTTTTCTTTTTTCCACAAATATTTTTCTTCCTCTACTATTTCTATAACCTATTTGTTATTAACCTTGTCTATCCATGCTATCATCCTTATACATATAAAGTAGAACAGTCCAGAAGGCTTCTATCTCTTTCTGTCTGCTTTTCCTACTGCGCCTATTTCATAGACGTATTGTTCTGTGCTCTACATACATGCTTTGAACAACTTTCTTCTTGTTTCTATGCTTGTTGTCTTTGAGCATATCCTCTGTTCTTTTTTGTTATATATAGTTCGGTCACCTTCTATTGTTTTACAGTTGTATACCCTATTTCCTTGATATTCAGTGGTATGTGAAGGGGGGTTAGCAACCTGTGGCTGCCATGTTCCCATAGCACTTGAATTAACAGTTTTTCCAATATATCCTTTCGCACAATCAACATTAGTTGAAAATATTTCACAACCCACACCAATAGTTGTTTATAATAATCATCAGATTTAAAGGCACTTATTTTTTGTCATTAGATTTTCCGTCTTGAAACTAGTTGGATGCATACCTTCACTTATTTATGTTCTGAGCTATCCTACACAGTTTCCTGAAATTCCTACAACAGTCTATATACAGCTCTGTTCCCCTTCTATTGTTTTCTAATTGTATGCCCTATTTCCCCGAGATTCAGTGGTATGTGAAGGGGGTTAAGTAGCCGGTGGCTACCAAAGTTTCCCCAACACAGACATTTGCCGAATTAATAGTTTTCCAGTATATACTTTCGTACAATTAATATTAGTTGAGAATACTACAAGACCAATACCTGCAGTTGTTTATAATAATCATCATATTTACGTACATTTATTTTTTTCATTATTAGTTTTCCCATCTTGGGACGGGTTGGATGTGTACCTCCATCGATTTCTATTCTGAGGTAGCCTACACCTTTCTCTGAAATTCCCACGTCCTATATCTTTCCTATCTGTGTGCAATAGTCTAACCTAGGTCAACCTCTACTTCTCTTTTTCCAATCTCTGCTTCTAATATGTTCCGCACTATTTCCTTATGTCTTAGTATGTGGCCTATCATTCTATTTCTCCTATTTTTTACTATTTTACACATATTTCTTTTTTCCCCTACCATTTCTAGTACCTCTTTGTTCTTTAATTTGGCTGTCCATGATATCTTCATCATACGTCTGTAGCACGACATTTCAAAGCTTTCTACCTTTTTCTTGTCCGCTTCTCCTACTGTCCAGGTTTCACAACCGTACAGTGCTGTGCTCCACACGTATATATTAAGCAATCTTTTTCTTGTTTTTATGTTTGTTGTCTTTGAACATAGTAGTTACTTTTTCTTGCTAAATGTAGCACGACCTTGTGCTAATCTTGGTTTATATCTTTTGCGCTATTCCCATCTTGCGTTATTTGGCTTCCTAGGTAGCAGAAATTCTTAACCACTTGTAAGTTCTCGTTAACTATTTGTATTCTAATTTTTAATTTAGTACTAGTACCTTAGTTTTATTTTTGTTAATTTTCATTCCGTATCTCTCTGTTAGAACTGTTTCCATTTCATTAAGAGCAGCTTTTAATTTTTCCTTGCTAGATGCTAATACCGCTATATCATCTGTAAATCCAAGCAATCTTCTGCGTACAAGTTAAAAATTAATCGAGATAAGGCACATCCCTGTTTCACCTCTTTCCTAATATTTACTTTTCTACGTTCCCGCTCTAATTCTATTACCGCTGTTTGCTCTTTGTATAAGCTATGTACTATTCGTCTATCCCTAAAACTCATTCCAATCTTATTGAGTATTTCAAACATTTTTTTCCATTTTACATTCTCGAATGCTTTTTGCAGATCTACAAACACTATATACACGCTTTCCTTTTTTTCTATTGTTTCCTCCATTATCACCCTCAGAGCTAAAATAACCTCCCGTGATTTCTTGTTTTGCCTAAACACAAATTTATCTTCTCCTAATATTTCTTTAGCTTCTTTTCCCATACGTCTTTGTACAATTCTAGTTAATACTTTTGACACGTGCGCTCTCAGACTTATTGTTCGAAAATTTTCACATCTATCCGTGACTCTCTTTTTTGGTATAGTTACAATGATGTTACGTTTGAAATTTTTGGGTATCTCGCCTGTCCTATACATATAGCTTACAAGTTGGAAGAGACGTTCTCTTACTGCTTGTCTAGCAGCTTTTAGAGTTTCTGTTTGCACCTGATCTGTACCCGACGCCTTACATTTTTCAGACACTTTAATGCTAATTCAAACGCATCTCGCAGTATAGGATATCCCAAGTAATAATTTTCAATGTCTGATTCCCCTTCTAATGCTGTTAGTTCCTCTCTTGCAAATAAATTCACTACATATTCCTGTCATCTAATCATTTTCCCTAAAAAATTTTCTTTAGAATTCATTCTAATTAGTTTGTATGCTTCGTCTGTCTTTTCTATTTCCGTCTTAGTTTGTACCTCTTTGCACTTTTCATCAATCCATTGTTCTTTAACTTTTCTGCAGTTGTAAATAATTTCCCATTTTGTGCCTTTGTACCTCTGTTTTCCTGCTTCGTCTGATCTATTTTTGTATTTTCGTCGTTCTTCTATTAGATTCAGAATATCTTTTGTTATCCATGGTTTCTCATTTCCTTTTTGTGTGTACCCCAGGATATATGTGACCGCCATGTCTAAGCTGGATTTAATGGTATACCATTCTGTTTCTACTTCCTTAGTATCAGAAATTTTCCAGATATCTTTCAGCAATTCATTTGACTTTTTTTCAAATCTTTTGTGGATATCTTTATCTTGTAGTTTCTCAAAGTCAAAGTGCATTTTTCCATTCCTTTTTTTTCAAATTTTTAAATTTAAGAGCGGCCTTCATAATTACGAGGTTGTGGTCAGTGTCTATATCTGCTTCTGGATAGCTTCTATAGTCTTTTACTTGATTCCTAAACCGTTGTCTAATAAGAATGTAATCTATTTGATATCTTCCTATATCCCCGTCTTCTTCCACGTGGATCGTCTTCTAGCATAATATTGAAATAATGTGTTTGTGATGGTTAAATTGTTTTTGTCGCAAAATACTACCAGCCTATTTCCCCAGTCATTGCTCGTATCTAAACCAAATAAATCTATTACCGCTCCTTCCCTTCTCACATAACACTGCATTATAAAATCTCCCGTAATTATTAAATTTTTCTGTCCTTTTACGTATCTTACTAGGTCTTTGATATCTTTGTAGATCGCTTCTACGTCTTCCTCGTTGTAGAGCTGGGCATGTATACTTGTATTATTACTGTATTTACCGGTTTAGATTCTAATCTAACTATGAGTACTCTTTCGTTCTTTTGTAAGTAATTTTTTACACAGTGCCCTATCTTTTTCGCATAACTATCACCACACCAGGATTTCCTTCCTCTGATCCTGTATGAATTACCCTAAAGTCTCCACTCCTAGAATCCCCCGCCTCTGGCCACCAAACTTCGATGATTTTTACAATGTCTAGTGCTAACCTATACATTTCAATTTTTAAGTTCTCTAGTTTACCTACTTGCTTCAT